>JAMLFY010000003.1:26998252-27049760 GCA_030441495.1 Dalbergia oliveri
AAGTTTTACAAATTTTGAGATTTTTGATTCGTCTAACGAACCTAAGCAATATTAGGCTCAAATTAAAGCTTATTAAATTCTAATTATTAATCTAGAGTCAAAATTATTTATTTAAATTGATTAGAACCTAAAATTGCTTAAAACACTCAAATTGCTTACTAATTCACCTAAGCCCTTAACCGTAAATTCTCTAAATTGCATGAATACCTTGCCTACACCTAAATAATACATGGAACACACAAAACCCTCTTCCATGAGGCTGTAATGCACGAAATAATTCAGCCATAATCATTAGAATTATTGCAAGATAATGCACTAAAACAAAATGCCAAAAATTCCCTAAAACATGGCATAAAACATGCCTTAAACAAGGAATGATTTTCCTCCCTTTGTTCCCCATGAAAAATCCGAAAATTATGCCTCCTCCTCTTGTCCATACATGAGCTTAAATCCTCTATAAATAGGCATGCTTAAGAGTCTTAGATGCTTGCTCAAAATTTACACATTTCTAGTTTTTCCAAAGCACCAAAAGCTCTCATTTCCTCCTCCTCTTGGCTGAATTCTTTCTTCAAGTTTTCAAGAATATTTCTTTCATTTCACTCCAAGAAACCAAGTTCTCTTCCTTTCCTTCAAATCAGATTAGGTAGGGAGTTGTTTTTAAGTTTATTTCTATGTTTTGCTAAGTGTTGTTCTTGGTTCAAAATGATGATTTCATGGATTTTCTCTAGTTTTTCCATTTGGTTTTCTTCTTCCTTTTCTTTAACCAATTCGGCCATATGGCCTAGGTGGGACTAAGATGATGGCTTGATGATGAGGACCTTGAAGGTGGGTTGTGAATCCATCACAAGTTAGGCCTCTAAAGCTTGAAAGTTCCACTTGATGCAAAACTTTAAAGAATGATGTTTTTATGATGATTTTATGATCTTGAGTTTAGAATTTGAAAGATGTATTTCTCACTTTGTCTTGTTAAGATATATATATTGAATTTGTATTTCTATAAAGTCTTGAAGGAGCTCTAGTAAAGAAATCAAATGAACTTGCATCCATGTTTAAGTTTATGCCTTGCATAATCATGTTTACTTTCTATGTCATCACTAAAATTTCAAGAATGAATAAATGGACTTGCATACTCATGTTTAAATTTCCAAGTTTGCATTTCATGTTTATGTTGTCACTTAATCTCTAAAGATAATAAAGAAGTTGCATCTCATATTTATTTTATGTTCTCACTTTATTTTATAATGGCTAAAAGAATCAACGCATGACATGTTTATTTTTATGTCATCACCTAAAGATCCTAGAGCTCAAAGACTTGCCCAAGTATCACAAGCAAAGAAATAAGATTATTGGAGTTAAAGAATTGATTCTTTAAGAAGTCTTGAGATTGGAGCTTAAAAAGATGTAATAATAATTCTCTTCTCCCTTGGGTAGATAATACGCGCTAGGTTTCTTAAGTTCTCTTCTCCCTTCAAGTGCCCTATGCGGACTACGGCGCTCCAGTTTCTTGCATCATGTTTATATTTCAAGCTCTTGCATCATGTTTAATTTTCAAGTCATCACCTTAAATCTTAAAGATAAAGAAATGGATTTGCATATCATGTTTATAATTCCAAGTTATCACCTTATAATGACAAGATTAAAATGAGGTTGCATAGCATGTTTATGATTCTAAGATATCACATAAATCTCTTAAGATCAAGACTTGCTCCTTTTATCTTAAGTAAGAATTTTAATCATGAAGATTCTTTCAAGTTTAGCAAAAAGAATTAGTTTCTAAAAGAGTTTTAAGGCTTTGCA
Organism: Dalbergia oliveri; assembly: GCA_030441495.1. NCBI lineage: Eukaryota > Viridiplantae > Streptophyta > Magnoliopsida > Fabales > Fabaceae > Dalbergia > Dalbergia oliveri. The sequence continues at coordinate 27,000,050 of JAMLFY010000003.1, forward strand.
AAGATTTTACAAGAAACTAGTATTCTATGTACACTTAAAATGTGATTTTATGAGATTCATGATTCAGCCACTAATCATTTATTACTAATGTATGATGATGATTTAATATGTTTAGAGTTGTGATTATTATGTTTATTGATGAGGAAACAATTCTATGCAAGTTAGAAGAGAAACTAGCTATATATAAAACAACGTAAAGCTTGAATTTAGCTAGTCTTTGATCTCTTTAAGTTTAGCCACTGCCAAATCTATTTTAGTATGATATAATTCTGTTTAAGATTGGTTAAGCAGAAAAATTTGGTAACAATTAGTATAGGATTGATACAAACACTAAAAATGAAACTAGCAACTAGAAAAACCATAAAAGCAAGATTTCTAGAACTTTAGAGAATGAAATTTATGTATTCTGTCCAGAGCCTTTAGTGATCTTAAGAACCAGATTTTATCATGTTTAGATAAGGGAGAATGATTCATAATTGGTTTAGTAATTAATTTTAGCATCATAAGGAAAGACGTAATGAGAAAAAGGTTAAAAGCAACTTCTAGCACACCATAAAACCTTAAGAACAACTTACTGTCTATGCTGCCCCATATTGTCTAATAACGTTCTTAGGACTTATAATTGATGGTAATAAGTCCCTTAGATGCATAATTAATCAGTTCAATAATTAAGGTTGCCCGATTCTAGAGTTTCGGTTGTTTAAGGTTTTTCGATAAGGATTTATGATGATGCCTCTTTGATGTTTTAAATGATAAGTCTATAAAGTGATTTGATGCTTATTAAGTATTTGATGCCATTGAATGATTCCCTAGCTTTTATGTTATAGTTGCTGTTGCAAATAATGAAAATGCTTATGTCGAAATAAAGAAATAATCTCTATTATTTAAAAAAATTACCTTTGTTGGGAAGAAAGTGTACTCCTTAAAAGTGTAATTTGGAAAGGTTCTGGCTAGGAAAGACTTGGTATTTAAGCGTGTCCATTTGTGACCCACCTCTCTTTCCTGGGAATCTCCAGATGCATGATTAAGTTGGTATATATATTATTAGAATAAGACTATAAACGAGAAAATGTTATGAATGATTATGAATTGAGAATTGTATTATGATATAACATGCAAAGACTTAATGGTGACTTAAATTTATGAGGAAATGATCCTTTGGACCCATAGACTATAGGTGGTGAAAAGGTGATTCTTGCCCCCTAAATGTTCTCTCAAAAGGGTAGAGTGGGATTTTAACTTATCAAAAGGGATAAGCATATGCTAGTGATGACTAGTAAGGTATGAGCTCATAACCTAGATTACTCCTAAAAGGGTAGAGTATGGCCCCAAGGAAAATAATGATGATGATAAGATTTTAAGTCACCTAAAACACGAAAGAAATGAAATATGATGTTCTTCTATGCATGTTATTATGATATGATGATGAGGAATATGATCACTGATAAAAGGAAAAGTTTATTATAAATATGACATGCTAAGTTTATGATGCATTATAAGACGCATGATTTAAAAATTGACGAACCTCGGTAAAGTACTTGAACTTAATAATGAATCTTAGCATGCTCACTATTTTATAATAACCCCAAGGTTCCTGGAGACTTTGATGATGACACTATAAAAGGATACCCTCCTGAGAATTCTTTAGCAAGATTCTCACTCCCTTTTCTTTATTTCCGTCATTGTCTTCAGATCCGATAGCATTCGTCCTATATGTTGATACCCCTACATGGGAATTTAACTCGAAACAGGAGCATCGTTCATATCACTTTGAAGGGAGGTGCCCGGTTCGTGTTTTTGTTTTCGTAGGACGTCCATTTGCACACCCCGTTCCTAGTTATCGTTTTTCCCGTCTTCTCCATATGGTGACGAAATGGTTTTTGAGCACAACCACATGATAAAAGGATGCTACGTACTTACTCCGCCTCATCTGCTCCATGGTATTCCGATTATGTCCCTCAAACGAGGTATTCAGATGGATCCATCAAAGGATACCCCTACTCATGTATATTCGGAAAGTCTACTCCTACTCCTCGCGTGTAGAGAGGTAGTGAGGAAATTGTATAGGCAAGAAATGGCACGAAGACCATCTATGCGTCCTCAGTCAGTACATCTCGTGTGCCCCTTTCTAAAGGAATTCGTCAGTAGATAGGATATATTCCACCATTTCAGGGGCAGTGGCCGTAGAAAGTTCTTAATAGATTCTGAGCGTGATCATATACCTAGTTTTAGGATAGCTCTCTCGGCCTTTAAGGTTATTTACTTTAAGTGCATATGTTGTCTTATGTATTCTAGTTTGATGTATTTGTTTAAGAGGGGAATGTATGAGTGAGGTTATTATGTATATGTATTATGGTGTGCTTATGGATGCTGTATGATGGAGCCAATACATTATGATGTGATGTTTGTAAATTCCTATGTGTCTTTTAAATCTTGCTAAATCATTACGTTAAGCGCGCTCATGTTTTCAATTATGTTTTTTTTTAAAAAAAAATGGCTCGTAATTTCACTAAGTATTTTCAAAGCATGATTAAGGAACTGAAGCAAAGAGTAAAGTCTATAATTAATAGATACCGCCTAGGTGTATTGGGTTAATTATAGGGTGTTACATGATTGAGATTTCATTGTGAATGAAATGCCTTTATGTGCTTTATACATGCATTTGGAAAGAAAAGAGAATATACAAAGTTTACTCGTGCATGTTCTGACATATGGACAAAACGAAACAAGACTTAGGTTGAATGAGGGAAGGAAATAGAAAAGAGGAACTCCCAAATTTATAGTTGGTAACATATTGGCTAAAATGGTCTGTGTTTGGAAATGGAAAAAAATAAAGTTCGATAATCACGTATAGGAATAAGCTTAGTCCTAATAAACAATCTATTTCCCTTGTGGTGTGATCTACTACAAATACCATTTGGTATAAATTATTTATTGTGGAATTGTAATAACAAATACCGTTGGGTATAAACTAAGTCTTTCCTATGTCAATGAAAAGAGAAAATGCACTGATTTTGATTCTATGGCTATATGTGAAAGAAGGTTTCTTTGGATAATTTCACCACATTTGACATATGCATAATCATAGTGCATGTAACCTCTTAATTAGAGTTACTTATTATGTGTTTGGGCTTCATGATATATGTGCATTAAGTGAAGTGGGTGAATGCTAAAAGGAATACACTTCGGAAGAATAGTTTTTGAACTTTAAAATGAACCGTTGATATATGTTGCATGCTCATATTTTCTCAATAAACCAAAGTGGACGACAACGATGACATGGATTTTTAGTATATTTTCGGGGATGCCCTATTGAGAATTTTATAATTCTCACCCTATGTGTTTGTGTTCCCTTGTCGTTCTAGGTTGATCAGGAAACTAGAGGTTACTACACTACAAGGAGTCGGGTTGCTGTAGTTTAGTAGTTAGTGTTTTATTATCTTGTACATAGTTGGAATCATATGTATGTAAATGAAATAGAGAACGTATTGTATTAAAGCTCTTAGAAACTTCGTCTTGTCTTAGCTATTTATTCAATAAATGTTGTATTTCTTTGTTATATATATTTCAATAAAATTTCACTTAGTTATTACACATGTTAATCAAACTTTTTATAGATATTTAAGAAAGGTATGCTAATTAATAAGTAACAACTCTCGAGTACAATGTCATGACTTAAAGGTGAAGTTGTACTTGGGAGGATGTTACAAATTTCAATTGAGCATGTTTTGACATATGGGCAAAACAAAAACAAGAGTTATGTTAAATGAAGGGGAAGGCAAAAAAACTTCAGAGATTATGAGTCAATAGACATTTCAACTAGGAATAGATCTATGCGAGATTTGGAATAAGAAAAAAATGAAGTCCGATGATCATGTATAGGAATGAGCCTAGTCTTGAGAAGCAATTATGTAACCCAATTTTTCCTGTGTATTTCCTGTCATTAAAATTACAAATTACATAGGTAAATATTATATAAAATTTGAGACCAAAAATTCTCAAAAAGGAATATAACGTTAGAAGAGAAGTTAGGAGCAATTCGTACAAGCATTGCAAACCAAAATTTTCTATGTGTAAAATGACCAAAATGCCCTAGGTTATTTTAGAAAATGAGGATCGTGGGCCCACCCATCCTCAAGGGGATGTTTTGAGGATAATAAAGGATTGTTTGTGCTATGTGTGTAATAGAGCAAAAGAATCTCAATTTTGAGTTTAGCACGCAAAATGACCAAAACGCCCTGCGTTTTATTCCGATTGTGTGCCGTTGTAGTTCGAACCTCACTAAAATATTTTAAAAGGTGATTCTAGCCCCTAACCTGTTCTCTCAAAAGGGTAGAGTCAGGACTTTAACTTATCAAAAAGGATAAGGATATGCTAGTGACGACTAGTAAGGTATGAACTCATAACCTAGATTACTCCCAAAGGGTGGAGTATAGGGTGGCCCAAGGAAAATAATGAGGATGATAAGATTTTAAAGTCACCTAAGGTACTAAAGAAATAAATTATGTGCACCATGTCCATGTGTAGCTATTATGATATTCTTCATAACATACATGAGTTGATGATGAGAAATATGATGTTCTTCTATGCATGTTATATTAATGATGATGATGAGGAACATGATGTAATGATAAAAGAAAAGTTCATTATAAATATGACATGTTAAGATTATGATGCATTATAAGACGCATAATTAAAATTGGCAAATATTAAAAGTATTTTTGAACTAAAATTTAATCTTCGTATGTTCACTATTTTATAATAACCCAGGATTCCTGGAGACTTGATGATGACACCGTAGAAGGAGATGCCCTACTGAGAATTCTTTAGTAGATTCTCACTCCCTTTCCTTTATTTCCGTCATTGTCTTCAGATTCAGATGGCGACATTCGTCCTGTCGTTGACACCCCTACTTGGGAATTCCACTATGATCCGGTGCATCATTCATCACTTTGAAGGAAGGTGCTCGGTTCGTGTTTTTATTTACGTAGGTCGTCCATTTGCACATCCTGTCCCTAGTTATCGTTTTCTCCTACTTCTCCCTATGGCGATGAAATAGTTTTCGAACATGCACGTCCACTTGATGAAAGAATGTTATGTCTTATCCCGCCTCATCTCGCTGTCCATGGTTTTCCAGAGTATAATCCACGAACGGAGATTTGAAACTGATCCTCAGAGGACCCTACTCATGCTTATTCTGAGAGTTCTGCTCCTACTCTCCCACGTGTAAGAGAGGGTAGTGAGGAAACGGTTGTAGCCGAGGTTAGCAAGAGATCGTCCATGCGACCCTAGCCTGGTGCATCTCGTGTGCCCTAGGAGGAAGCTCGATGGACCGGGGTTTCTCCAGTTTCAGACAGTGGCCCTAGAGAGAGTTTTTAAGTAGTCTAAGAGTGTTATACATCCCAGTTTTAGAGTATCCTTCCTCAACTTTTAAGGTTATCTAGTTTAGGGGCATGGATTTCCTTATAAATAGTTTCCTATGGTGTGAATAAGTAAGATATGATGTATGAATTTAACTCACCTTTTGAGTGAGGTTATTGTATATATGTTGTGATGTGCATTATGGATGTTATGTGATAGAGCCAATATGATATATTTAGATTCTTAAATGTCTTATTTTACTCCGCTTAATCGTTTATGTTATGCGGGCTCACGATTTCAATTATGTTAAAAAAAAAAATGGCTCGTAATTTCACTAAGTATTTTCAAAATATGATGAAAGAACCAAAGCAAAGAGTAAAGTCTAGTCATTAATCCAATTCAACCTAGGTGTATTTGGTTAATTACTAGGGTGTTACATTTTGGTATCAAGAGTTTGGGTTTATCTAGCTTGAGGATTGGACTGGCTATGCTTCTAAGCATAAACGTTAGAAATGTCATGTGTATATGTTTATCATTAGGATGAGCTTGAGGATTAAGATGCATGACCACTGGTATGTTGCACGTGCCATGGTAATTTGCTCACTTTGCATGGAATGTTGAGCTTATCACCTCAGTGTTGTGTTTTGTGTGTATAGGGACCAATGGCACGTCGACAACAGACTAGGAATGGCAAATAATAACCAGAACAGAAACGTGAAGCACTCCGTGATGTGGCAAGGACAATGAGGATGATGATGGATCGAATGGACAGGACGTCAGCTAATGCGAATCAAGGCCATGAGATCCCCGAACACGCTCGTTTTGGGATTTCAGGGCGAACCCACCAGTATTCAAGGGGACCCTCAATCCAAATGTTGCAGAGAATGGATTCGGAATATTGAGAAGGTCTTTGCTGCAGTCCATGCTCAGAGGAGTAGAAGGTTACTTTTGCCACCCATATGCTCGAGGGTGATGGCTTCTGGTGGACAAGTGCTCAAAGACTCTTGCAGGCGACCGACGTGGACATTGATTGGGAGTTATTTAAGGTCCATTTTTATGAGAAGTATTTTCAAGAGTCAGAAAATGCCAAGGACATTGAGTTCATGCAGCTTGTGCAAGGAAACATGAATGTAGCCCAGTACACTCCAGATTTGAGGAACTCATTAAGTTCTCAAGGATGTACAGGGTAACCCGACGAGTATTGGAAACGCATTAAATACGAGTCAGGGTTAAAGGCGAGCTAATGTGGGGTGCGCATTTGGAGATTAGGGATCTCTACTCTAGTTAACAAATGCCGCATAATTGAAGAAGGTAGAAAGTTGAGCACCTCAAGGTCTGATAATATCACCAAGAAGCTGACACCTCAAGGTCAGCAATTCAAGAGGCATAATCGACCCCCATTCCCACCTCAATTGAGACCCCAAGGTCCACAAAGGAACTTTCAACAAGGAAGGCCGAACAACAACAACAACCGCTAACACGCTACAACAATCCCAACAACAATCACAACAACAACAAGGGAAAGCACCACAAAGAGGTCCCAGCACCTCCACGACCCGTGCCATCCATGGAATGTCCCAAGTGCGGCAAGATCATGGGAGCATGCCATGTCGAGCCGAACAAACGTGTGCTACCGGTGTGGAAAACTAGGTCATTACTCCCAGAATGCACAGGGAACCCGCCAACCCCAATCCAAGCCAGAATACCAAGGAAGGGTAACACGTTAATGCTGGAAACGACAAAGTCACGAAATCTCATGGAAGGTAAGTGTAACATGTATGGTAGAAACTTAATTGTACCTATGATTCTGGCGCTTCCCATTCTTTTATCTCCCATTCATGTGTTAAAACCCTTAACTTGCATATAATGAGCTTCCTTTTGACCTTATTGTTTTTAGCCCTATCTGGAAAACCCGTTAGGACTTGTAAATGTTGTTTAGATTGCCATTTTGTTATTGAGATTGTTTTAGATCTCATTTGCTTACCCATGCAAGGTTTAGATGTGATTCTTGGCATGGATTGGCTGAAGCCAACCGTGTACTGTTAACTGCCTATGAGAAAACCATTACTTTTCTTCCGTTCCCATTAGACCTAAGAAACCCATAAGTCTTTACATAACTTGTAGAAATGGACTGTGGTAAGGGTAAGAGTAAAGGTTATATTTTTCTAGCCCTAGTGATGTAGACTTTGAGCAAAGTATTGATGAGATACCATAGTAAGAAATTATCCTAAGTATTTCCAGAAATGAGATACAGAGTTTCCCCCAAGAGAGAATAGAGTTTCCATAGAATTGCTTCTGTGCAGTGCTCATATCCATAGCCCCATCAGGATGTCCCCATTAGAGTAGTTGAGTTGAACTCAATTGGGATTTATTGGAGAAAAGTTTGTTAGCCTAGTGTGTCACCTTGGGAGCCCCGTGTTGTTTGTGAAGAAAAAGGATGGAGTATGAGGATGTGTGTTGACTATAGGCAATTGAATAAAGTGACTGAAGAACAAATACCCTTTGCCTAGGATAGATGACTTGATGGACCAAGCTTAAGGTGGAAGGAGTGTTTTCTAAGATTGATTTGAGGTGAGGTTACCACCAAGATTAGGGTAAGAGATGAAGATATACCGAAAACGGCCTTTCGCATCAGATACGGCCATTTCGAGTTTGGAGGAATGTCCTTTGGATTAACCAATGCTCCAGCCATTTTATGGATTACATGAATAGGATCTTTAGACCCTATTTAGGTCAGTTTGTGGTTGTCTTCATAGATGATATTCTCATTTACTCTAAGACCCACGAGGAGCATGAACGCCACTAACCATAGTACTAAAATCTTGAAGGAAAAGAAACTATATGCCAAGCTTTCTAAGTGTGAATTTTGGTTGGATGAGGTGAAATTTTTAGGGCATGTAGTATCTAAGAAAGGAATTGTTGTAGATCCTAGTAAGGTGGAAATCCTTGAACTGGGAAAGACCAACCACCCGGTAATGAAGTAAGGAGCTTTTTGGGTTTAGCTGGTTTTACCGTCGGTTTATCAAGGGATTTTCCCAGATTTCCCTACCCCTTGACCAAGCTAACTAGGAAAAACATCCCTTTTTCATGAACCTCGAGTGTAAAAGAGCTTTCAAGAGCTGAAACACAAGCTAACCTCAACCCCTGGCTATTACCCGACCCCATGTGCCTTTTGAAGTATACTGTGATGCTTCGAGGAAAGGTTTGGGTTGTGTACTGATGCAAATAGGCAAGTGGTGGCCTATGCATCAAGGCAACTCAAGCCACATGAGGAATTACCCCACCCATGACCTTGAGTTAGCCGTCCGTGTTTGCTCTAAAGATTTGGAGACACCATTTATACGGAGTGAGGTTTGAGGTGTTTTCGATCACAAGAGTTTGAAATATCTCTTTGATCAAAAAGAGCTAAACATGAGGCAAAGAAGGTGGATGGAGTTTTTAAAAGATTATGATTTCGTTAAACTATCATCCAGGTAAAGCTAATGTTGTAGCTGACCCTAAGTAGGAAATCCTTACAAGTGTCCCTTTGATGGTGAAGAGGTTGAGTTAATTGAGCAGTTTAGAGACCTAAACCTAGGGATGACCTTGACCACTAAGGGCATAAGAGCTTTCACCTTAGTGTGACGAGTGAATTCAAGGAAAGAATTGCTCAAGCCCAAAGGAAAGATACAGAATTTCAAGAGACCTTAGAAGGAGGAAGAGCTAATAATGTTGAAAGGTTTTACCCAAGGGAATGATAGTTTGTGGAGGTTTGAAGGTCGTATATGTGTACCTCTAGTGGTGACCTTGAAGGATATTTTGGAGGAAGCCCATAAGAGCCATTTTACCCTTCATCCGTGCCACCAAGATGTATCAAGATTTGAAGAAGATGTTCTGGTGGCCGGATTGAAGAAGGATGTGTGCACATGGGTGAGTAAGTGCTTGGTGTGTCAAAAAGTGAAGATTGAACACCAAAAACCTTCTGGAATGTTGCAACCTTTGTCAATCCCCGAATGGAAGTGGGATAGTATCTCCATGGATTTTGTAACTAGACTACCGAGGACCCAAGCGAATCATGATGCCATTTGGGTAATAGTGGATCGATTGACTAAGTCAGCCCACCTTTTACCTATTAAGGTGACTTATTCCTTGCAGCAATTATATATTCAGGAGATAGTAAGATTACATGAGTAACGTCAACAATAATCTCGGATTCAGATTCGCGATTCACGTCACGATTTTGGGGAGCCTTTCAGGAAGGCGTTTGGTTCAAAGCTTGGTCTGAGCACGGCTTATCACCCCCAAACTTACGGTCAATCTGAAGAACTATCCAAACTTTGGAGGACATGTTAAGGGCATGTGTTTTAGATCAAGAGGGAGTTGGATAAGACCCATCTGATTGAATTTGCATATAACAACAGTTATCATGCAAGTATCGTATGGCACCATACGAGGCCCTCTATGGACGAAAGTGTCAATCACCTCTATGTTGGTATGAGCCCAGCAGCTCTACTTGGACCCAATATTGTGAGGGAAACCGGAACAAATCAAGAAGATTAGGGATAAGACTCCACCTCAAAGTCGAAAAAAACTATGCGGACAAGCGGCGAAACCGCTAGATTTTCAAGAAGGGACCATGTGTTCCTAAGAATCACACCACATGCATAGGCCGAGCAATGAAAGTAAAGAAATTCGAGCAGATTTCTTGGCCCATTTGAAATCCTTAACAAAGTAGGATCCGTAGCCTACCATAGCCTTACCCCCGAGTCTGTCCAACCTTCATGATGTTTTCCATGTTTCCCAGTTAAGGAAATATCATTCTGACCCAAGTCATGTACTAGAGCCAGAACATGTACAATTAAGAGATGACCTAACGTTTAACTTACCACCCACTAGAATCGTTGACCAAGGAGTTAAGCAATTAAGGAACAAGGCCGTACCTTTGTCAAAGTAGCATGGGGACGAGGTGAAACCGAAGAAGTTACATGGGAGCTGAAATTAGATTATGCACACAATCTCAGCTATTCTCAAGGAACGAATTTCGAGGGCGAAAATCTTTTTAAGGAGGGGAGTAATGTACGCCCAATTTTTACTTGTAATTTTTACTGTCATTAGGAATTACCAAATTACCATAGGTAAATATTATATAAAATTTGAGACCAAACAATTCTTAATAAAGGAATATAACGTTAGAAGAGAAGTTAGGAGCAATTTGTACAAGTATTGCAAACCCGATTCTGGATGTAAAATGACCAAAATGCCCCTGAGGTTATTTTACTAAGAAATAAGGATCGTGGGCCCCACCCATCCTCAAGGGGATGTTTTGAGGATAATAAGGGATTGTTTGTGTTATGTGTGTTAATAGAGGAGAAGAATCTAATTTTGAGTTTCGACGCGTGAAATGACCAAAACGCCCCGCCGTTTTTAATTCCAATTTGCTGTGCGACTTAGCTCGAACCTCACTAAAATGTTTTAAAAGGTGATTCTAGCCCCCTAACGTTCTCAAAAGGGTAGAGTCAGGACTTTAACTTATCAAAAAGGATAAGTATATGGTAGTGACAACTAAGGTTTGAGCTCATAACCTAGATTACTCCAAAAGGGTGGAGTATAGGTGGCCCAAGGAAAATAATGAGGATGATAAGATTTTAAAGTCACCTAAGGTATTAAAGAAATAAATTATGTGCACCATGTCCATGTGTAGCTATTATGATTTTCTTCTTGCATAACATACATGAGTTGATGATGAGAAATATGATGTTCTTCTATGCATGTTATATTAATGATGATGATGAGGAACATGATGTAATGATAAAAGAAAAGTTCATTATAAATATGACATGTTAAGATTAGGATGCATTATAAGACGCATAATTAAAATTGGCGAATCAAAAGTATTTTTACTTCAAATTTAATCTTCGTATGTCGCTTTTATAATAACCCAGAGATTCCTGGAGACTTTGATGATACACCTAAAAGAGATACCCTAATGAGAATTCTTTAGTAAGATTCTCACTCCTTTCCTTTATTTCCGTATTGCTTCAATTATATGCGACATTCATCCTGTTGGTTGACACACCCGGAATTCCACTATGATCCTTATCATTCATATCACTTTGAAGGAAGGTGTCTCGGTTCGTGTTTTTATTTACGTAGGTCGTCCATTTGCACATCCTGCCCTAGTTATCGTTTTTCTCCTACTTCTCCCTATGGCGATGAAATAGTTTGAACATGCACGTCCACTTGATGAAAGAATGTTACGTTATCCGCCTCATCTGCCTCCATGGTTTTCCAGAATAATCCACGAATGAGATCTTGAAATCTCCTTAGGGACCTTGTACCATATTCCTGAGTCTCCTCTATCTCCCATGTGTAAGAAGGGTAGTGAGGAAACAATTCTTCAGCCAAAGTTATCAAGAGATCGTCCATGTACCCCGCCTGTGCATCTTATGTGCCCCTTCCAGGAACTCCGGTACGTAACTTCTTTCCCCATTTAAAACATGGCCCTAGAGTTTTGAGTAGTCTTAAGAGTGTTATACATCCAAGTTTAGAGTAGCCTTCCTTGCTTTTAGGTTATCTAGTTTGGGGCATGAATTTCCTTATAAATAGTTTCCTATGGTGTGAATAAGTAAGATATGATGTATGAACTTAACTCACCTTTGAGTGAGGTTATTGTATATATGTTGTGATGTGCATTATGGATGTTATATGATGGAGCCAATATATATATTTAGATTCTTAAATGTCTTATTTTACTCCGCTTAATCGTTTATGTTATGCGGGCTACGATTTCAATTATGTTAAAAAAAATGGCTCGTAATTTCACTAAGTATTTTCAAAATATGATGAAAGAACCAAAGCAAAGAGTAAAGTCTAGTCATGAATCCAATTCAACCTAGGTGTATTTGGTTAATTACTAGGTGTTATACAATCTATTACCCATGTGTGGTATTATCCACTGATCAATTGGTATGAACTAAGTCTTCCCTATGTTGATAAAAAGAGAAAAATGCACGAAATTGAGTTCTATGGTCACACGTAAAATCAGAAAATCCCTACGATATGTGTAACGCCCAATTTTCCTATTAATTTTTCTCATTAGGAATTCCGAGTTCCGTAGGTAAATATTATATAAAATTTGAGACCAAACAATCCTTAATAAAGGAATATAATGTTAGAAGAGAAGTTAGGAGCAATTGTGCAGTATTGCAAACCAAATTTCCTGTACGTGTAAAATGACCAAAATGCCCTGAGGTTATTTTACTGAAATGAGATTTGGGCCCACCCATCCTCAGAGGGATGTTTTGATGTTAATAAGGGATTGTTTGTGTTATGAGTGTTAGAGAGAAGAATCCTAATTTTGAGCTCCGTGTGAATGACCAAAACGCCTTACCTGTTTTAACCCCATAGTTGTGCCGATAAGCTTGAACCTCACTAAAATGTGTTAAAAGGTGTTTTTAAGCCATGATTAACCATTGGCTAAGCTGAGATGGTCAATTTTTAAGTAAAATGGGTTTTTGCCTTCTTTGAATTTTACAAATTTTGAGATTTTTGATTCGTAACGAAACCTAAGCAATATTAGGCTCAAATTAAAGCTTAATAAATTCTAATTATTAATCTAGAATCAAAATTATTTATTTAAATTGATTAGAACCTAAAATTGCTTTAAAACACTCAAATTGCTTACTATTCACCTAAGCCCTTAACCGTAAATTATCTAAATTGCATGAATACCTTGCCTACACCTACATAATACATGGAACACACAAAACCCTCTTCCATGAGGTTGTAATGCACGAAATAATTCAGCCATAATCATTAGAATTATTGCAAGATAAGCACTAAACAAAATGCCAAAAATTCCCTAAAACATGGCATAAAACATGCCTTAAATAAGAAATGATTTTCCTCCCTTTCCCAAGAAAAAATCTGAAAATTATGCCTCATCCTCTTGTCTATACATGAACTTAAATCCTCTATAAATAGGCATGCTTGAGATCTTAGATGCTTGCTCAAAATTGTACACATTTCTAGTTTTCCAAAGCACCAAAAGCTCTCATTTCCTCCTCCTCTTGCTAAATCTTTCTTCAAGTTTCAAGAATTTTCTTTCATTTTACTCCAAGAAACCAGTTCTTTCCTTTTGTAAGCTGAATTTTCCTGTCATTTAGAAATTACCAAATTATCCTAGGTAATTCTTATATAAATTCAAGACCGAACAATCCTTAATAAAGGAATATAACATTAGAAAAGAGGTTAAGCAATTCCTGCAAGAGCGCAATGAATTCAAAATGACCAAAATGCCCCTGAGGTTATTTTACTCAGAAATGAGGATCGTGGGCCCCACCGTCCTCAAGGGGATGTTTTGATGATAATAGGGGATTGTTTGTGTTATGTGTGTTAATAGAGGAGAAGAATCTCAATTTTGAGTTTCCACGCAAATGACCAAAACGCCCTGCGTTTTAACTTGATTTGCTGACTGAGCCCAAACCTCACTAAAATGTTTTAAAACATGTTTTTAAGCTATGATTAACCATTGGTTAAGTTCGGTGGTCCTGGACAATTTTTAAGTAAAATGACCATTTTGCCCTCTCTTATGTGAGTTTGCAAATTTTGAGATTTTTGATTTGTATAGCGAAACCTAAGCAATATTAGGCTCAAATTAAAGCTTATTAAATTCTAATTATTAATCTAGAGTCAAAATTATTTATTTAGATTGATTAGAACCTAAAATTGCTTAAAAACACTCAAATTGCTTACTAATTCACCTAAGCCCTTAATTGTAAATTCTCTAATTGCAAAGAATACCTACCTACACCTAAATAATACATGGAACACACAAATTTTATCTTCCTTGGGCTGTAATGCACGAAATTTTGGCCATAATGCATCAGAAAATTTGTCAAAGAATGCACAAAATTCAAGGTATGAAAACAAGGAACCATGAAAACATGATTCCATGTTTTAAGCCACCAAACAAGATGATTTTTCCTTCCTTGTTTCCTCCTCAAATTTAGTCAGATTTTCCTCCTCCTCTTGTCCATACATGAGCTTGAATTCTTCTATAAATAGGCATGCTTAGAAGTCATTAGAGACTTGCTCAAAAATTTCACAACTTCTAGTTTTTCCTAAGCACAAAAGCTTTCTTTCTTCCTTCCCCTTGGCTGAAATTCTTTCTTCAACATTTCAAGGATATTTTCTTTCATTTCACTCAAGAAACCAAGTTCTCTTCCTTTCCTTCAAATCAGATTAGGTAGGGAGTTGTTTTTAAGTTTATTTCTATGTTTTGCTAAGTGTTGTTCTTGGTTCAAAATGATGATTTCATGGATTTTCTCTAGTTTTTCCATTTGGTTTTCTTCTTCCTTTTCTTTAACCAATTCGGCCATATGGCCTAGGTGGGACTAAGATGATGGCTTGATGATGAGGACCTTGAAGGTGGGTTGTGAATCCATCACAAGTTAGGCCTCTAAAGCTTGAAAGTTCCACTTGATGCAAAACTTTAAAGAATGATGTTTTTATGATGATTTTATGATCTTGAGTTTAGAATTTGAAAGATGTATTTCTCACTTTGTCTTGTTAAGATATATATATTGAATTTGTATTTCTATAAAGTCTTGAAGGAGCTCTAGTAAAGAAATCAAATGAACTTGCATCCATGTTTAAGTTTATGCCTTGCATAATCATGTTTACTTTCTATGTCATCACTAAAATTTCAAGAATGAATAAATGAACTTGCATACTCATGTTTAAATTTCCAAGTTTGCATTTCATGTTTATATTTCATGTTGTCACTTAATCTCTAAAGATAATAAAGAAGTTGCATCTCATATTTATTTTATGTTCTCACTTTATTTTATAATGGCTAAAAGAATCAACGCATGACATGTTTATTTTTATGTCATCACCTAAAGATCCTAGAGCTCAAAGACTTGCCCAAGTATCACAAGCAAAGAAATAAGATTATTGGAGTTAAAGAATTGATTCTTTAAGAAGTCTTGAGATTGGAGCTTAAAAAGATGTAATAATAATTCTCTTCTCCCTTCACCGGTCCAGTGCGGATTACCGCCTCCCTTTCTTAAGATTCTCTCCTCCACTGGTCCGATGCGGACTCCGCGCTTCAGTTTCTTGCATCATGTTTATATTTCAAGTTCTTGCATCATGTTTAATTTTCAAGTCATCACCTTAAATCTTAAAGATAAAGAAATGGATTTGCATATCATGTTTATAATTCCAAGTTATCACCTTATAATGACAAGATTAAAATGAGGTTGCATAGCATGTTTATGATTCTAAGATATCACATAAATCTCTTAAGCTCAAGACTTGCTCCTTTTATCTTAAGTGAGAATTTTAATTATGAAGATTCTTTCAAGTTTAGCAAAAAGAATTAGTTTCTAAAGAGTTTTAAAGCTTTGCAAGGATTCTACGGGAAACTAATATTTTATGTTCACTTAAAATGTGATTTTATACAATTATGTGAGGTTCATGATTCAGCCACTAATCTGAGATAGTATTACTATGATTTGATATGTTTGAAGTTGTGATAATTATGAATAATTCTATGCATGTTAGAAGTGAAATTAGCTACATAAAGCAGTAAAGCTTTAAATATGATTTACTGCCTATGCTGCCTCATATGGTTTAATAATGTTCTTAAGGCTTATGATTAATGGTAATGATGGTAATTAATCCCTTATGCATAATTAATTAGTTTGATAATTGAAGTTACCCGATTCTAGAGTTTCGGTTATTTAAGACGCTTTCGGTAAGGATTTATGATGATGCTTATTAAGTATTTGATTTCATTAAATGATTTCATGGCTTGCATGTTATAGTTGCTGTTGCAAACAATGAGATGCTTATGCATGAAATAATGAAATATTCTTTGTTATTTAAAAATTTACCCTTGTTGTTGAAGAAAGTATATTCCTGTAAAAGTGTAATTTGGAAAGGTTCTAGCTAGGAAGGACTTGGTATTAAGCATGTCCATTTGTGACCCACCTCTCTTTCCTGGGAATCTCCCAGGTGCATGATTACAGTTGGTATATATTATTCCAAAATAAGACTATAAATGAGAAAATGTTATAATGATTATGAATTGAGAATTGTATTATGATATAACATGCAAAGACTTAATGGTGACTTAAACATATAAGAAAATGATCCTTTGGACCCATCAGACTATAGGTGGTGAAAAGGTGATTCTTGCCCCTAGCCCTTCTCTCAAAAGGGTAGAGTCGGGATTTTAACTTATCAAAAGGGATAAGTATATGCTAGTGACGACTAGTAAGGTATGAGCTCATAACCTTCTCCAAAAGGGTGGAGTATAGGGTGGCCCAGGAAAATGATGATGAAAGTAACTTTAAGTCACCTAAGGAACTAAGTAATGCATTATGTGAATATGATGTTCTTCTATGCATAGTATTTATGATATGATGATGAGAAATATGATGTTCTTCTATGCATAGTATTTATGATATGATGATGAGAAATATGATGTGATTTTATGCATAGTATTTATGATATGATGATATATATGTGTTGATAAAAGGAAAAGTTCATTATAAACATGACATGCTAAGTTTATGATGCATTATAAGACGCATGATTAAAACCGACGAACCTCGGTAAAGTATATTTTCGAACTTAATAAATCAATCTTAGCATGCTCACTATTTCATAATGAAACCCGAGGTTCCTGGGGACGATGATGATGACACAATGCATCATGAGGTGAGTACCCTACTGAGATTCTTTTTATAAGTTTCTCACTCCCTCTATTTTTCTTTCCATCTCGTCTTCAAAATAGAAGGAAGTGTTCGTGATTCACATTGAGGCTTTCACCTGGTAGCTGAACTTGATCCTCTAGTTTCACTCGTATATTTTAGATATCTATCCCTATCCCTGGAGTGTTATTACTAGGTGCCATTAATGGATGTCCTTCCATCCATATATTATTTATGTTTTGTTAGATTGCCTACACCTAGTCTTATTTTGTTGGTAGGCAAAATATCTATGTGATATGTAATTATGGATGTTATATGATGGAGCCAATATGATGTGTTTCTTCATGATATGTCTATTCATTTTCTGCTTTATCTCGATTATCGTTCACGTTATGCGCGGCTCACGTTTTCAATTATGTTTTTTAAAAAAAATGGCTCGTAATTTCACTAAGTATTTTCAAAGCATGATTAAGGAACTGAAGCAAAGAGTAAAGTCTAGTAATTAATTAGATACTCCTAGGTGTATTGGGTTAATTATTAGGGTGTTACAATATGTCAAAGGCACGTGAAAAAGAGAATGATGTATATGAGATCCCTTCAACATATCATGGGCACGCAAAGACAATTTCACTAAAGATCATTTCATTTATCATATGCATACTCATATCACATTGAATTGTTTATTTAGGATGATTTACTATTACCTAGAGCATTATGATATATGCGTATTAAGTGATTGAATGTTAAAAGAAACCCATTTTGGAAGGATGATTTTGAACTTTAAAAATGAATCTTTGTTATGTAATGCATGGTTGCATCATTTTTTTTTCTAACAAACCAAAGTGGCTGGACATGACGATAACATTTATAATTGTATATTTAGGGATACCCTACTAAGAATTTCATAATTCTCACTCCTATGTTTGTGTGTTTCTATCATCTCCAGATTGCTCAAAGAATGATGAAGCTGCATTCATGGAAGTGTATGTTTTGTAATAGCTTGATGGCTGAAGACTACTATTAGTTTTCATTTGGATATAAATACTTATGTTTATAAATTTTTAAGAAAACTAATGTATATTGAGGCTCAAATATAAGAGCTTTTTCATGTATTTGATGTAGGTAGAAGAGCGCATGAGAAGGGGGATTGAATCATGCTTCGCCTTTTCTTCTTTTTCTTTCTAAAAAAGTTTAAACAAAAACTATCAAGTGTAAAACTTGAAGTGCGTGGAACTGTGTTAGCGATGTTAGAAAGTAACTTTTTGAACTATGACAAATATAACAAAGCGCATTAAGCTGTTTCAGACAACATATGAAGGCACAAGGCAGAAAAATAAAAGAGAGTAAGAGAAAAAAATACTATACATATTTTTATATTGGTTCACCAACCTACCTACATCTAATTCTCAACCACCTTAAGTTCCACTAAAACCTTTCTCAACCCAAGAAAGTTAGATATTCTTTATAGTAGCTTTCCAAGCTCTTACTAGTGACCAGGAGCATACACTCCTGTAATCACTAGTTTTTACCTGTAATGCCCCGATTTCCATTCTTGTAAAATGACCAAAATGTCCTTAGGTCAATTTTGCATGAGAATTGAGGACAGCCAATCTCTTGGCCTTCCTTAAAGGGTTAGTTTAATGTTTGAAGGGGGCTATATATGTTTTAGATGGTGATCAGTGCAAAAATCACAATTCCATATTTTTTTCCCATGCAAAATTACCAAAATGCCCATGAGATAATTTAATGTGAGATTAAGTGATGATAACTGATCATCACCCAGGAGTTAGATATGTTAACTTGAGGGGATATTTGATGTTTGGGGTGAGTCCTAGAGCGTTTATATGTAAAATTATCATTTTGCCCTAGTTTAGCTAATTAAGCTTAATTAAAGTAATTAATAACATAGGCAATATTAGGCTCTAATTCAAGATAAATTATTTTTATTACTTAATTTTGAGTCAAAATAACTATTTTGAATTAATTAAGGCCTAAGAATGATTAAGGAAACTTAATTTCACTCTTAAAGGTAAAGAGGAGACATGGTGATGTCACCACCAACTACACTTGTCTTATAGTAGCTACACTTTATGACACTATTAAGGACAAATACCACTTTATTATGACTAATGACACCTTTAATGATGATTAATTCAAATTAATCTTGTTTAGACCAAGTTAATCCTATTTTGACCATTGCTTTTACTAAACTACCCTTAATTAGTACCTTTTCTACCTA
This sequence comes from Dalbergia oliveri, assembly GCA_030441495.1. Taxonomy (NCBI): domain Eukaryota; kingdom Viridiplantae; phylum Streptophyta; class Magnoliopsida; order Fabales; family Fabaceae; genus Dalbergia; species Dalbergia oliveri. The sequence continues at coordinate 27,019,349 of JAMLFY010000003.1, forward strand.
ATCTACCCCCACTTTTTTTGTCTAATCCCTAAAATACCCTTAACCCTAGCCCAACCATTCCCTTTTTCCCTTCTGGCCCCACCTTCCTCCCCCAATCTGATCCTCACTCATTCTTTTTGAAAGAAAAACTCTCTACTCTCATTTCCTTTCATCTCCACTATCTACCTCCATCACCTCCAACCTCATAACTTCTTCATTTCTCCACAAAATCCAACAAACAAATACACTTTTTCATAGCTATTCCAGCCAACAAACCCAAATCCACCATTATTTTTGCAAGAAAAGCCTCCAACATTCCCATTCTTGTTTGGCCGAATTGTTGTTGTGAAGAAAGGGGAGCTTTTGCTTCCTTTCTTATGATCTTGAGTTTCAAGGAGCTTGTGGCTGCCTTACTCTCCAACAAAGACCTCTTTTGGGTAGGGTTTTGTGTTCAAATTTATTTTCTTACTTTGTTTTCTAAGTTTTGGTAAAAAGGTTTGAGTTTTGATGGATGTTTGTGCTTGAAAGTTAGTTATTTTACTCAAAACTCATCCTTTCTTTTGAAAATTTTTGAAGAGCTCACCATTCCTCTCTTCCAACTTTTGGCCACCTTCATTTATTATAGGTAGATTTTTGTTTTAAAACCCAATACCATATCTTTATTCTACACTTTAAAGAGTCGCTTTTATGTATTTTATGAAAATTTTGACTAAACTTTAGTATGTTGAGTTAGGTCACTGATTTAGAGGGTTTATTATGTTGGTAATCTTTGCTTAAAAAGTATGTTTCAAAATTTTTGCAAAGACTTGGTTTTTGGGGTATTTGGGTTCTGCCTTAGCTGGTTTATATAGAAGGAAAATTTTATTTTTAAAACTAATCACATATTTGGAATCTACATGAAAAATGGAGTGGTTACATGTGATTTGGGTATTTTTGTAATTAGTAGAGATTTTGGGCTAAAAATGTAATTTTACAATGTTAAGGGACTTTTATGTGGAAACTGAATTTTTAGTGTGTAATACTGTAAAAATAGACTCTGGAATAGTAATATAAGTGTTTGGAATTAAAAAAAAAAAGAGTTTTGGGATTATCTTGCAATATTAATAAAGTTTAGGGGTCAGTGTAATTTTACAAAGTTTAAGGGTTTTTATGCAAAAATTGAGTTTTGGGTGTAAAGCTGAAAAAATGGGTTCTAGAATAGAAATATGTGTTTGGAAGAAAAAAAAAGAGTTTTGGGGTTGTCTTGCAATTTTAGTAAAGTCTATGGGTCAAAATGTAATTTCTCAAAAGTTTAGGATTTTTGTGCAAATTCTGAAATTTCAATGGCAGAACTGTAATTTTAGTAGGATTAGAATGAAAAATCTATTTTTGGATGAAAAGATTAAGTTAGGGACTATTTTGCAAATTTTATGAAGTTTGAGGTTACTTTGTAAAATTAGAAGTTATAAGGTCCTTAAAAGTAAATTTTGAGAACTTGTAACATAAAGGACGGTGGGCCATAGTAATTACATATCTTGGGAAGAGGAAAGATGTGTCTTTCAAAATACTCTTATCATCAAACTCAAACCAGTTGCAAATGAGATTTATAATGAATTTCAAATGCACTGATGACTCTTAAATATCTATTGGATGGAAGATGCTTATTTACTGTAGTTGATTGTTATAGATTGGATTATGAATAATCTGTTGTGACATACTTGACTAAGTTGCATTAGTAATATATGTGATAATAATTGTCATACTGGATATTGTTAGCTAGACGGTTACATATTCATTTATTCTAAGCATTGTTCATGATTATTCTTGAATGAGTTTCATTAACGGAATGTGTTGAGTCTAATATGTATTAAGACATGGATAAAAGAAATCATGAGCTTGGGACACTGTTGTGGTGACCACATAGTGCATTTGTGGGCCCACTTGCGAAGCATGGCAAGCAGAGCAAGTAAGGCTCCGGATGCACTAGTGTTGCACCATGGCATGAACCATGGAGACATGGAGAATGCAACTATGAATGTCTATATGTCTAACTCACACACTTTACACTAGGTTCGTATCTATCGAGGTTAGATGATGACTGATCGCATTTATGCATCATAATTATAAATATTATTTATGACTAGTCGAGGTTGGTACTTATTGAGGTTCATGACGTAATCGCACTATATATATATATATTATGAGCTCTGTCGCCTTTATTTTTGCTATAATGTAAAATTATCAAAATGCCCCTAGATAATTTTGCACGTAATTCAAGGCCAATAATCCTCAATAAAGGAATATAACATTAGAGAATATTATGAGAAACTTGAAATAGCAATTCGTACAGTCACAAACCCTGATTTTTTCTATACGTGTAATGACCAAAATACCCTAATGTCAGCTTTACCTAGAAAATCAAAGATAACCAATCTAGATTATCTTTGAGGGTTAGTTTAATACTTGATGGGAATTATATGTGCCATGGAGATAAATTTCTCAATTTTTACCGTACGTAAAATTACCATTTTGCTCCTTATGTTTTTACATGAAATTATATAATCTTTGAATTTGGTTTTCACCCAAAGGTTCAAAATGACTATTTCAAGTACAATTTGAGAATGTCTAGTAATTACAGGAAAATTTACGTGAAATTACCTTTTACCCTAGTTAATACTTAATGAGTTTACTTAAATAATTAATGCGATATTAGGCTCTAATCCTTTTGAATTGATTTCATTCATTAACCTTGAGTTAAAAATTAATTACCTAAGGTTAAAAATAATTACTTGATAATAATTACCTAGCCTAAGGTAAAATTAAAATTTCCTTTCCTTAATCACAAGAACTCATAAAATTAAGTTTAAGGTTAAGATTTTTTTAGGTAAAATCTAATACAATTTGTTACGCCCAATTTTTACTGTAATTTTTACTGTCATTAAGAATTACCGAATTACCGTAGGTAAATATTATATAAAATTTGAGACCAAACAATCCTTAATAAAGGAATATAACGTTAGAAGAGAAGTTAGGAGCAATTCGTGCAAGTATTGCAAACCCCAATTTCTGTACGTGTAAAATGACCAAAATGCCCAAGGTTATTTTACTCAGAAAATGAGGATCGTGGGCCCCACCCGTCCTCAAGGGGATGTTTTGATGTTAATAAGGGATTGTTTGTGTTATGTGTGTTAATAGAGGAGAAGAATCTAATTTTGAGCGACGCGAAATGACCAAAACGCCCCGCCGTTTTTTTTAATTGCGTGTGACTTAGCCCGAACCTCACTAAAATGTGTTAAAAGGTGTTTTTAAGCCATGATTAACCATTGGTTAAGCTCGGGTGGTCTGGGCAATTTTTAAGTAAAATGACCGTTTTGCCCCTGCCAGTTTACAAATTTTGAGATTTTTGATTTGTCTAACGAAACCTAAGCAATATTAGGCTCAAATTAAAGCTTATTAAATTCTAATTATTAATCTAGAGTCAAAATTATTTATTTAAATTGATTAGAACCTAAAATTGCTTTAAAACACTCAAATTGCTTACTAATTCACCTAAGCCCTTAATTGTAAATTCTCTAATTGCAAAATACCTTACCTACACCTAAATAATACATGGAACACACAAATTTCTCCTCCTTAGGCTGTAATGCACGAAATTATTGATGCCATTATGCATCAGAATAATTGCCAAATATACACTAAAACAAAATGCCAAAAATTCCCTAAAACATGGCATAAAACATGCCTTAAACAAGGAATGATTTTCCTCCCTTTGTTCCCCATGAAAATCCATCAGCCTTCCTCCTTCATTTGTCCATTTATGAGCTTCAAAATCTCTATAAATAGGCATGCTTGAAGATGTTAGAAGCCTTGATCATAATTTACACAATTCTAGTTCTTAGAAGCACCAAAAGCTTTCTTTCTTCCTCCTCCTTGGCTGAATTCTCTTCAGTTTTTCAAGGAGATTTTCTTCCATTTCACTCAAAGAAACCAAGTTCTCTTCCTTTCCTTCAAATCAGATTAGGTAGGGAGTTGTTTCTAAGTTCATTTTATGCTATGACAAGTTATGTTTCTAGCTCAAAAATGATGATTTCATGGACTTTCTTCTAGCTTTCAATTTCAATTTGTTTTCCCTTTCTTTTAAAAACATTTCGGCCTTATGGCCTAGATTATGATGAGACCATGGTTTGATGATGAGGTTCTTGAGTGTTGGTTGCAAAGCCTTCACAAGTTAGACCTCTAAAACTTGAAGGTTTCACTAGTTTTTAAAGCTTTACAATTTCGTTTTTCTTTCCTTATTTTTCTTTAATGATTTCGGCCAAATGGCCTAAGAAGGAATATGATGATAGCTTGATGATGAGGACCTTGAGTGTTGGTTGTAAATCCATCACAAGTTAGGCCTTTAAAGCTTGAAAATTCCACTTGATGCAAAACTTTAAAGAATGATGTTTTTATGATGTAAAAATAAAGATCTTGAGTTTAGAACTTGAAAGATGTATTTTTCACTTTGTCTTGCTAAGATATATTGGGTTGAATTTATATTTCTCTAAAGTCTTGGAAGAGCTCTAGTAAAGAAATAAAATGAACTTGCATCCATGTTTAAGTTTATGCCTTGCATAACCATGTTTACTTTCTATGTCATCACTAAATTCTCAAGAATGAATAAATGAACTTGCATATTCATGTTTAAATTTCCAAGCTTGCATTTCATGTTTATGTTTCAAGTTGTCACTTAATCTCTAAAGATAATAAAGAGGATGCATCTCATATTTATTTTATGCTCTCACTTTATTTTATAATGGCTAAAAGAATCAATGCATGACATGTTTATTTTATGTCATCACCTAAAGATCCTAGAGCTCAAAGACTTGCCCAAGTATCACAAGCAAAGTTGGAACCATGGTAATAAAAACTCTAAAGCTTCCTTAAGATTATTGGAGTCAAAGAATTCATTCTTTAAAAGTCTTGAGTTTGGAGCTTAATAAGATGTAATAAGAATTCTCTTCTCCCTTCACCGGTCCAATCGAACTACGCGTTTCAGTTTCTTGCATCATGTTTATAATTCTAGTTATCACTAAATCTCTAAAGCTCAAGACTTGCTCCTTTTATCTTAAGTGAGAATTTTAATCATGAAGATTCTTTCAATATATAAATCGGCCTCATAATTAAGGTAGGCCCAAGTGATTTTAAATAGCTACTGATTTAGTTCTATAATTTCTTTCAAGATTAACAAAAAGAATTAGTTTCTAAAAGAGTTTTAAGGCTTTGCAAAGATTTTATGGGAAACTAGTATCTTACATGTACTTAAAATGTGATTTTAAGCAATTATGTGAGGTTCATGATTCAGCCACTAATCTGAGTTTAGTACTACTGTATGATGATGGTTTAATATGTTTGAAGTTGTGATAATTATGGTTTATTGCTAAAGGAATGATTCTATGCATGTTAGAGATAAAACTAGCTTCCTAGAAAACCATAAAAGCAAGATTTCTAGAACTTTAGAGAATGAAATTTATGCATTCTGTCCAGAACCTTTAGTGGCCTTAAGAACCAGATTTTATTATGTTTAGATAAGGGACAATGATTCATAATTGGTTTAGTAATTAATTTTAGCATCATAAGGAAAGCGTAACGAAAAGGGTTAAAAATGTAACTTCTAGCACACCAAAACCTTAAGAATAACTTACTATCTATGCTACCCCATATAGTCTAATAATGTTCTTAAGGCTTATAATTGATGGTAATGAATCCCTTAGATGCATAAGTAATTAGTTTGATAATTAAGGTTACCCAATTTTAGAGTTCGGTTATTTAAGGAGCTTTATTGTGAGAATTTTAGATGACATCTTTAGATGCTTTGGAATGTAAGTTTATATGATGATGTAATGCCTATTGAGAATTTGATATTATTGAATGATTTCATGGCTTGCATGTTATAGTTGCTGTTGCAAACAATGAGAATGTTCATGCATCCTGATGATTATGATATAACATGCTAAGACTTAATGGTGACTTAAACTTATGAGGAAATGATCCTTTGGACCCATCAGACTATAGGTGGTGAAAAGGTGATCCTGAGAAAATGATCCTTTAGACCCATCAGACTATAGGTGGTGAAAAGGTGATTCTTGCCCCTAGCCCATTCTCTCAAAAGGGTAGAGTCGGGATTTTAACTTATCAAAAGGGATAAGTATATGCTAGTGACGACTAGTAAGGTATGAGCTCATAACCTAGATTACTCCCAAAAGGGTGGAGTATAGGGTGGCCCAGGAAAATGATGATGAAAGTAACTTTAAGTCACCTAAGGAACTAAGTAATGTATTATGTGATTATGATGTTCTTCTATGCATAGTATTTATGAGATAATGATGAGAAATATGATATTCTTCTATGCATAGTATTTATGATATGATGATAAGGAATATGATGTGGTCTTATGCATAATTATGTTATTATATATGAAAGGAAAAGTTCATTATAAACATGACATGCTAAGTTTATGATGCATTATAAGACGCATGATTAAAATGAACGGACCTTGGTAAAGTATATTTTCGAACTAATAAATCAATCTTAGCATGCTCACATTTTCATAATGAAACCCGAGGTTCCTGGGACGATGATGATGACACGATGCATATGAGGTGAGTACCCTAATGAGATTCTTTTATAAGTTTCTCATTCCTCTTTCTTTCTTTCCATCTCGTCTTCAGAAAGTGATGATGATGTTCGTGATTCCGTTGATGCTCTCACCTGGTAGATGCACGTGATCTTGTGAACCAGCTTATTATCCTTGAGGAACGTATTGCTAGACCTTAGCGTGAACTTGAATATCTATTCCTATCTCTGAAGTGTTATTAATAGGTGCCATTAATGGATGTTTTTCCATCCATATATTATTTATGTTTTGTTCGATTGCCTACATCTAGCTTAACTCGTTGGTAGGCAAAATATCTATGTGAAATGTAATTATGGATGTCATATGATGGAGCCAATATGATGTGTTCTTCATGATATGTCTGTTTGTTTTCTGCTTTATCCCGATTATCGTTCACATTATGTGCGGCTCACGTTTTCAATTATGTTTAAAAAAAAATGGCTCGTAATTTCACTAAGTATTTTCAAAGCATGATTAAGGAACTGAAGCAAAGAGTAAAGTCTAGTAATTAATCATACGACCTAGGCGTATTGGGTTAATTATTAGGGTGTTACACAATTACATTTTCTTATCCTAAGTTTAGAACTTATGTTACAAATTGATTTTAACTCATTTGAAATTAACTTCATTTACTAGTGTATGATTATTCTTTTTACCTTGTCTTGATTTGTCCTAAACACTTAACCTTTTACCCTTTTTCACTAATCTATCATTTCCTAATCTTTTACCTAAGTAACTAGACATCTAATACATGATTTACCACTTGCAAATGATAAGGAATCTGATCATAATACAATCAGAAACCAGTGCCCTTTGTGATTTTACATCATATTTTAATGGTTTTTCCAACAAAGAAACATATCCAACCTTATCACCATTTCTTTAGCTTTTTTTTTTCATTATTTATGGTTATGTTTAATCAAAAGAAAACCTACCGTTTCAGCCATGTAGTGATCAGCCACAATGTCTCCCATTAGCATCATATTTTAGTGTTTTCATCCATTATACATAAACAAAATTATTACAGCCATATAAGCTTTCTTTTTCTAAAGTTTCCTTTAATTAAAAAATGAAATAAACCCTCCATTTTCCAGCCACAAGGCAGCAGCCAAACAGCCCTTATATGCCTATAAATAGGTGCTCTTCCATTGCCAAAATGCTCATGCAAACACTCTTAGCCTTAGCACTTGCTTACTCGATAGTTTCCTTACTCAAAGTTTGCTCAAAGTTCTCTAATTCTCTCAAGATTTCAAGCTTTCTTCTTCTTCCTCATTCACATTCAAGAGACTCCATCCTTAACCTTCAAATCAAGCTCTAAATCTCAAGCATACACATTCCAACCATAAATCAACTCCTAAACACATAACCTTTCCATTGTCAAACACAAAAACACAAGAAAAAAATTCTTCCTCCATTCTAACTAGCCTGGCCGAATCCATCATCATAATTAACATCATATTTTCTTCTTCTTACTTCATATAATTTCAAGCTTTACCTTTTGTAAACAAGAAACAACTTGGTAGGGATTTTATTTCATGTTCTTTCTTTATTCTTCCTTTAATTTTCTGTTTCTATGGCTTGATAATGACCATGGCTTGATGATGAGGAATTTGGTGGTGGTTGTGAATCCATCATATAATAGACCTCTAAAGCTCAAGGTTTAGTTTTTGTTGTCAAAACATTAATGGAAAAATTGTTAGTTTCCTTTAAGTTAATTCTTCTTGAGCTTAATGATGAGTTCAAGAGATAAGGTTCTTGGAACCATGGTAATAAGAACTCTAAAGCTCACTTCCTCTTTGTTAAGATTAATTAGAGTTAAAGAGTTCATTCTTTAAAAAGTCTTGAGTTTTGAGCTTAACAAGATATAATAAGGAACTTGCATCCATGTTTATGTTTCAAGCTTTTTCATATTATGTTTAAATTTCTAGCCTTGCACATTCATATATATTTCAAGCAATCACCTTAATTCTTGAAGATAATAATAAGGATTTGCATATCATGTTTAAATTTCCAGCCTTGCATATTCATATTTATATTTCAAGGAATCACCTTAATTCTTGAAGATAATAATAAGGATTTGCATATCATATTTAAATTTCCAGCTTTGCATAATCATGTTTATATTTCAAGCAATCACCTTAATTCTTGAAGATAATAATGTGGACTTGCATATCATGTTTAATTTTCCAAGTCTTACATATCATGTTTAAATTTCAAGTCATCACTTTAATCTTAAAGATAAGGAAATGGACTTGCACATCATGTTTGTATTTCAAGCATTGCACATCATATTTATATTCTCAAGTTATCACCTTATAATGACTACAATTATTGAAAATGAGATTGCATGACATATTTATGATTCTAGTTATCACCTAAATCTCTAAAGCTCAAGACTAGCTCCTTTTATCTTAAATGAAAATTTTCATCATGGACATATTTTCAATATATGACTTCGGCCTCATGATGATGATGGGCCTAAAGTGAGTTCTATCTTATGATTTCATAGGTTCTCTTTGTCTTGAAATAATTCTAAGAAAAACTAGTAACTAGAAATGATTTATGATACAATTTTCCAAGTTCTTAGAAATTAAAATAAAGGATTTTGATTTGCTTTCATAAATTCTGTAATATGCTATTTGGGATTGTCTAATTGTGTAAGAATTTCTAATAATTAGTGTAATAATTAATTTTAGCATCTTAGGAAAAGTCGGTAATTAAAAAGGGTCAAAAATGCAATCTCTAGAACGCCTAAGATTTAATTTTCTAATATTTGCTCAATGCTGTTTGATACTATTCATGAGGCTAAAGGTTAGTGAAAATTATTGTAACAACCACTATTTGTTTCTTTGAGGCATAAAGAATAATTACAAGTATTAAATTAAATTGATTTGTAGCTTTATCGTTTAAGGGCTAACGAGTAATTATTGATAGCTTGAGGTTGAAAATGAGAATTGTGTTTGTGATGACCTTTGGTGCATTATGAATGTCTCGATAAAGCATAGCATGTGTATTAGCTTAGCCCGATCCTTGATTCCGGCATAGGATAGGAGCATGTTTACTTTTCAATAAGATTTGATAATAACATGCCTATGTGAATTATGAGTTGCAATTATGATTGAGGTCTTTGAAATGCATAATTGATGTGTTCTATGAGCATGAATGTGAATTGATAAGTTATAATGATGTAATGCTCAGGTTTGCATTCTAATGAACACGCTAAGATTAAGGTGACATAAGACACGTGGAAATGATCCTTTAGACTCCGAATTAAAAGTTATAAGAGGTGATCCAAAAAGACCCTTTATCAGGAATTAATGGTTATGAAAGGTGTTCCTATGCCTTATGTACAAATTTAGCTTATCAGGAAATGTAACTAGTGACAACTAGTTAGGTATGAGCTCATAACCTAGAACTCTCAAGGGAAGAGTATTAGGGTAACCCCAAGGAAAAGAGAATAAGAAGTTTAAGTCACCTAAAGAATGAATTATGTTGGAATAAATTGTATTCATTATGTTATGTTCATTCAATGTGTATCCTATTACATCTTGCATATGGTATGGACATGCATTCATGATATAATATGTTGCATTCATGACATTAAGATTTGCTAAAAGACACGAACCTTCGTAAAGGTATTTGGAAATTAATAAATGAACATTATGCATTCTCACATTTTCATAATGAATCCCAAAGTTTGAGGACGATGATGATGACATAATGCATTAGGAAAAGCTACTGAGATTCTTGTTTCCATTTCTTCTTTCTTTCCATCTCGTCTTTAGTGACCAATGTTAAGTGAACCGCTTGAGCAATGCATTAATCCTAATCGAATATTACTTTATATTCCTATTTATTTATGATTTTTATCTCGTCAAAATGATTTATTAAGGTTAATTAGAACCTAAGATTGCTTAGATAAACTTCTAATTGTATTCTTTAAACTTCAAGATTCCTAGTCATGGAATCTTGAATAGTTTCTCTCTTTCCTTGAATTAAGGAATTGAGCCATACCTCATTTGACCAATAGTTTTGCTTAATATACTAATCTAATAAGATCACCCTCCTAATCAAGTCTTGAACCACCTCAATTAACCATTTTCTCACCTAAACGTTTCTGCACAAACTCCTAATCAAAAAGCCTAATCATAGAAACACTTAAACACATCCTTTTACCACAATTACATTGGCAATAAGGAGCCCTTAAATGTATAAGGATGGTGCTATATGTTAATGTTGATGTATGGTAAGCCCATACCAGGCCATACCTTGCCCATGCTTCCAACCATGCTTGCCATGCCTAAACCCATGCTTTTGTAAGAGATATTTCCTCCTCCTCCTCTCCAAATGGCGCCGGTTTCCCTCCCCCTTGGAGCCTCAATGTTGAAAATTTCTATAAATACCAAGCCTTGATGAACCTTGTCACACTTTGGTTCACTTGGTAAGTTCACACTTCTTGCAAATTCTCTCATTCCTCTCAAATTCCCTCAACTTGGCTGATTTCTTCCTCAAGACTCCAAAAGGATTTCCTTCTCCTTCCATCTAGAAAACAAAGCTTTCTTACATCTCTTCAAGACTTCTTAAGGTAGGGGTTAAGTTTTGATGATTTTTGTTTGTGTTCTTCAAGAAAGTTCTAGTTTTTCTCTTGGTTTCAAACTCCTTTTCCTTCCTCTTTCTTTTTGGCCAAGAGGCCTTCTTACAAAAAGAATGTGAGCTTGATGATGAGGTTTCAAGATAATGACTTGTTGTTGTCATGTGAGAAACCTCTAAAGCTTGAAACAACTTGGTCTTGGACCATACATGCTTGGATTTCCTTTCTTTTCTTGGCTTAAGTTTCGGTTTTTCCTCTTCCTCTTTCCTTTAAGGATTTTCAGTTTTTCTTCTTGGATTTGAACAAAGTTTGTAAAATATGTCTAGTAGATCACAAAAGTTTTGTTAAGAAAGTTAATCTCATGATTTCAAAGAGCTCTAAGCTTACCCTTGCCAACCTTAAAGTTGGTCCCGTTAAGAGTTTTACTCTAGATTGAAGCCCATGAGCAATAAAATAAAGAATATGACTTAGTTCTTGTAGTTTTGTTTAGACAAAGTGTTGAACTTTGGGTCCATTTCCTTAAGCTTGATGATGAAGTTCAAACCTTAAGATTTCTTTGAAGTCTAGGTGCTAAGAACTCTAAAGCTTGCCTTATGATACATAATGGGTTGAGGTTTATGTTCCTCTAAAAGTCTTGCAAGAGCTCTAGTTAAGATAAAAACAAGTTGCATTCATGTTTAAATTTATGTCTTGCATCTCATGTTTATTTTGATGTTATCACTAATTTCACAAGAGTAAATGAATGAACTTGCATTACCATATTTAAATTCCCAAGCTTGCATTTCATGTTTATATTTCAAGTCATCACTTAATCCTTAAAGATAATAATGAAGTTGCATCTCATATTTATTTTATGCTCTCACTTTACTTTCTAATGAAGAGTAAAATAAAGTGCATGGCATGTTTAAGATTTTGTCATCACCTAAATACTCTAGAGCTCAAAGACTTGCCCTAAGTATCCTAAAAAGGAAACTCCATTCAAAAAGAAATGGATGAGTTTTGGTATGAACCAACAATGGTTTGATTTTGTAAAATACATGAATGATTTCAAGGAAATGTTGGAAAACTGTTTTATGAGGTCTCAAGAGGTTTAAAATAGTTTGGAATGTGTCAAAATCATGTTTTCTCAATTTTCGGAGGTTCTGGTAATCGATTACCACCCATGTAATCGATTACCAGAAGGGTTTTCGAAGGACTTTTGGTTTGGTAATCGATTACCAAAGGTGTAATCGATTACTACGGCTTTTCATGCCCAGACCTTTTGAAACCCTGTAATCGATTACACATAATACGATTACCATATGTCCTTTACTTTTCCTAAACAGATTTAACCTTAGTAATCGATTAGTATGTAACGATTACCCTATGTTCCTTACTTTTCTAAACGGATTTACCCTACGTAATCGATTACCATTAGGTGTAATCGATTACCCGTTTTGAAAACCCAGAATGAATTGAGCTCCTGGTAATCGATTACTAGGAACATGTAATCGATTACCAGAACACCTTTTGTTTCCAGAACATTCCAAGAGAAAACTAGCAACTTATATGCATTTCAACCCAAGAGATTATGTGATCTTATGGGTTCATGATTTTTGGTTCTATGTTTGGCTACTGTATAAATGCTGTTCTAAGGTGTTAAATGTGTAAAATTATGTTGAGTGAAGCAAGGATCGATTTAGAAAGCTAGAAAAGAATAAGTAACTAAAAGGGACTTGAGATGAGAATTCTAGAACACCTTAATGCAAAGAAGTGCAAATCTGTTCAGCATGGTTAATTCAGGGATAAATGATTCATAATTAGTAAGACATGTACAAGATCCCTTCATAAATGATTAGGTGCTAATTTCTAAGTATAAGATGATGATAAGAGATCTAAGTGGTTTATAACTTAGAGAACATGCCTAGGAATCCCTCATAATTGATCTAGGAATTAATTATGGAGTCTTAGCGAAGATGGATCTTAAAAGGGTCGCAAATGGAGATTCTAGAGCCCCTTAAGCAAATGATATATATATTTCTGCCCTTTTATGTTGAGTGCTGAGTGGAATCTTGGTGAGTTCAAATTTTAGAGGAAAAGTTTAAGTGCCAACCCCTTGAGGGTAATAATAATGCAAATACAAGTTTAAAGCCCGAAAGGGGCAAAGCATAAGACTTGAGATAGGTGGACGAGAGAGTATGATTATGATGATGAACCTCGTGCACACTTATGATGATGTGATTATGTTAGTTCCTTGAGCATGAAACTTTATATGCATAATTTGATGAATTGTTGTGTTTGAAATGCATAATGTTTCAAAGATATGAATGAAATTGAGAAATATGCTCATGTGAACTAGAAAGTTGTGGCAATGAGAAAGTTCCATGAAAATGATGCATGTGACTGAAATTATGTGGCATGACTCAAATTTGAGGAAATTCCGAGAGTCTGTTATGCCGCGAATTTCCGTCAAATTTGAGGGACAAAAAGAAAGTTTTTGAGAAATATGAAGTTTAAAAGTTATATGCCGAGACGCATTTCTCCCTTCGGTGAGGAGAAAGTAAACCCGTGGGGTATGGACGTGAGCCATACCGAGCGGACAAAGTCGCGGCTTAACCAAGTCGATGCGTTTCGAAGAAGGAGAAAGTCCCATGATGGGTGATCCTTAGGCCCCTACCCGTACTCGGGAGTCGGGATTATGATATTTATGATTCGCTTATCAAGAGGATAAGTAAGAACTAGTGACGACTAGTTAAGGTATGAGCTCATAGCCTAGTTTAAGGGGTGCGGTTACTATATTATTGGTGTCACAAGTATGAGAAAGGAAAGATGATCAAAGAAAAGTTTCATGCCACACAAATGTTGTTTGAATTATTGTTTGATTTACCTAAAGTGCTACCATGCATCCATGAAACATTATGTTGCATACATGCATTAAGAATCATTATAAAAGACATGGACCTTGGACAAAACCTTTGCGAAAACCTCATAATGAACCTATGCATGCTCAACCTTTTCATAATAAACCCAAGGTTCCTGGGACGTAAACGATGCACTAGGATAGAGGACTTCCTATGAGATTCTTTAGTAAGAATTCTCACCCCTCTCTGTTTCTTTCCGTTACGTCTTCAGATATCGATGGCGTCGTTCGTGATTTTCATTGACCCGCCTACATGGGAGGTGCATGACCACCCGAGCATCAGTCCTACCACTTCAAGGGTCATTGCGAGGTGCGCGTTTTGCATATGTGGGACGCCCTTTTGCTTCCCCGTCTCCAGCTATCACTTCGATCCGACTTCACCCTTTGGCGACGACTGATCTTTGAGGAGGACACGACCCGAGATGACAGGACTTCGGTGCCAACCTTCCTCGTTGAGGACCGCGCATATCTGTATGTTCCCCGTTCTCGATCAGAGGCTGATCCTTCGGAGGGATCTTCCCTTCGTTCCCTATGGGTCACGGAGGAGGAGCCACGTCACCCAGCCGAGGCATGCGAGGCGCGTTCGACGCCCGGAGGCGACCACGACGCGGAGGCCACGCTGTCCCCTCGATTCCCATGCCTAGATCTCCGCTTCGTTGGGCTACATCCGAGGAGCTTCGTCAGTCGCGGGCTACATCTCCCCACCGAGGACGGCGTCACCAGGAGGCTTGGAGTGGGAGGGTAGTGTAGTTGGGTGTTTATCTTTTGGGATTATTACCATGTATTTGTCTTTATGTTGTACTAACTCCCCACTAGTACGGGTAAGACTTTATGTTTCTGTTATATTTCCTGTAGATGTACTAAACTATATTATCTAATGTAATGAGGAATTATGTTGAATGTGTTCTTTAATGTTTATATTCTGTATGTTTTATTTATTCTTCCGCTTCACGTTGTTTATGTTACGCGCAAAGGCTCGCACTTTGGTTTATATAAATCATTTCAAAAAAAAATTTACCCGTATTTTCCGCTAAGTATTTTATAAATGAATTTAAAGAGAAGTAATAACTAATAATTAGTCTTGATACGTCCTAGGCGTATTGGGTTAAATATTAGGGTGTTACACTTTAGGTCTAAGGAATTAATGGTTATGAAAGGTGTTCCTATGCCATCCCCGGACTTGGAGTCTAAATTTAGCTTATCCCAGGGATAAGTGTAGGCTAGTGACGACTAGTTAGGTATGAGCTCATAACCTAGAACTCTCAAAGGAAGAGATTTAGGGTAGCCAAAAAAGAGAATAAGAAGTTTAAGTCACCTAAAGAATGAATTATGTTGGAATAAATTGTATTCATTATGTTATGTTCATTCAATGTGTATCCTATTACATCTTGCATATAGTATGGACATGCATTCATGATATATATGTTGCATTCATGACATTAAGATTCATGCTAAAAGACACGAACCTTCGTAAAGGTATTTGGAAATTAATAAATGAACATTATGCATGCTCACATTTTCATAATGAATCCCAAAGTTCCTGAAGGACGATGATGATGACATAATGCATTAGGAGCTGAAAGCCCTACGAGATTCTTTTATAAGTTTCTCATTCCCCTCTTCTTTTCTTTCCATCTTGTCTTTAGAGGTAGATGGCAAATGTTGTGATTGACGTTGACACACCCGTTCTGGAAGAATGCATTTCGATGTTGGAAATCAGCTTTACATATTACTTATGGGTCGTTGTGCTATTGGATTTATGCTTTCTCATGGCTTGTCCGTCGCACCCATCGAAGTGTTTAAATTCTCCCCACTACTCCTTTAATTAATGATTTCACCTTCCAAGCGTGCACACCCATGAACTCCACACCATCCCTCTAGTCCTGGTGTACTCAAGTTGAAACTTCCATCCTTAAGTACATACCCTGATCACACCTCACTCTACCGAATCGTGTTGGACCCTTCGGACAAATCATATTTAAATACTCTTCCAATAGTTTTGCTCTAATGGATACGGTGACAACCCAAGACGAGACTGGCGCACATTTTTGAATTCAGAAGAAGTGCCATCGCCTCGTTTAGGTGCCCATGTTCACCCAACCAATGTTTGGCTGCACGTACGAGTTGACCCATTCTAGGCGTGCTTAGTGAAGGATGAAAAAGATTAAGAAAAGTCTGATTTCTCACGCGTGCTTTTTACTTTGGGTATTTGATGCTTTTTACGCAAGAAGGAACAATTCATCTTAATATGTATAACTATGGATTTGTGGTAGTTATATTGTCTTAATGCATCTAATGTATGGTTTTAATTTGTCATTATACTTTTATTATGTATGCGAAATGACGACGTTGACATGCGGGCTCACATTTTGTTTTGAAAGTTAAAAAAAAAATTTACCTATAATTTCATTAAAGTATTTTCAAGAGTTTAACTTAAGAACTGAAATAAAAGAATAATAACTAATAATTAACTTAATTACGTCCTAGGCTTGTTGAGTTAAATATTAGGGTGTTACAAAGTTATAGCCTAGCTGGTCCTAAGAGGTTAAGGATAAGAAAATGAACTATGTTGAAGAAAGTTGAAAGTCTTAAATCCGTTACGCAGATTTTTGATTTCATGCATGCATGTACATGTATAGGATCATGTTCACCTCTTTTGATGCATGCATGTACTTACTAGATTATGATTATTCTTTTATGCATGCACATGTAACCTAAGTGATATGTTTGTACTTTCCATACAAGCATGTCCTTATGAAATGTATATACTTCACGAGCTTTTGATGCATATAAATACACATATATAATGAACTATGTATTCATGATCAAGACCATGTAAAAAAATGAAATGCCCACTGGTAAAACAATGTTTGTGAAAACTCTAAATTGGATTGCATCCGGCTTGCCCCTTTTCTATAATAAACCAAAGCGTGTTAGAATGTACAATAATGAATAATGACACGTGTATGTTTTACTCATTACTAGATTTTATTTAGGATTCTCACCCTTTTTAAATTTCCATGTATGTCTCTTAGACAAGTAGGATATGCTTGGTAGTTATGTTTAGAGCTCACGATCCTAAATAGGGATAATATGCTTGGAGACATCGTTAGGATTATTAACATTTACTTTATATCCCTTAACATATGACTATCATTTTGGTTTGGATTACTGTATGTTTTGACTCATGTGGATGTTTAACATGCTTATCTATTACGTTGTTTATCATATCTATCTTGGTTTTAGTAGACAGTTAGGTGGTTGTGCACTATGACCCTATTATGTAACACCCTAATAATTAACCCAATACACCTAGGTTGTATCTGATTAATTACTAGACTTTACTCTTTGCTTCAGTTCCTTAATCATGCTTTGAAAATACTTAGTGAAATTACGAGCCATTTTTTTTTAAAACATAATTGAAAACGTAGCCGCATAACGTGAACAATAATCGGATAAAGCAGAAAATGAACAGACATATCATGAAGAACACATCATATTGGCTCCATCATATGACATCCATAATTACATATCACATAGATATTTTGCCTACCAAGAGTTAAGCTAGATGTAGGCAATCTAACAAAACATAAATAATATATGGATGGAAAAACATCCATTAATGGCACCTAGTAATAACACTCCAGAGATAGGAATAGATATTTGAGTTTACGCTAAGGTCTAGCATACGTTCCTCAAGGATAATAGCTGGTTCACAAGATCACATGCATCTACCAGGTGAGAGCATCAACGGGATCACGAACATCACCATCACTTTCTGAAGACGAGATGGAAAGAAAAAGAAAGAGGGAATGAGAAACTTATAAAAGAATCTCAGGAGGGTACTCACCTCATATGCATTGTGTCATCATCATCGTCCCCAGGAACCTCGGGTTATTATGAAATAGTGAGCATGCTAAGATTGATTTATTAGTTCGAAAATATACTTTACCGAGGTCGTCATTTTAATCATGCGTCTTATAATGCATCATAAACTTAGCATGTCATGTTTATAATGAACTTTTCCTTTCATATATAATAACATAGTTATGCATAAAACCACATCATATTCCTCATCATCATTTCATAATACTATGCATAGCAAGAACATCATATTTCTCATCATCATCTCATAAATACTATGCATAGCAGAACATCATATTCACATAATGCATTTACTTAGTTTCTTAGGTGACTTAAAGTTACTTTCATCATCATTTTCCTGGGCCACCCTATACTCCACCCTTTTGGGAGTAATCTAGGTTATGAGCTCATACCTTGCTAGTCGTCACTAGCATATACTTATCCCTTTTGATAAGTAAAATTCCGTCTCTACCCTTTTGAGAGAACAACTAGGGGGCAAGAATCACCTTTTCACCGCCTATAGTTTGATTGGTCCAAAGGATCATTTTCTCAGGATCACCTTTTCACCAAAGGATCCAAAGGATCATTTCCTCATATATTTTGAGTCACCTTTAAGTCTTTGCATGTTATATCATAATACAATTCTCAATTCATAATCATCATAACATTTTCTCATTTATAGTCTTATTCTGAATAATATATATACCAACTTTAATCATGCATTCTGGAGATTACCAGGAAAGAGAGGTGGGTCACAAATGGACACGCTTAAATACCAAGTTTTCCTAGAGAATCTTTCCAAATTACACTTTTACAGGAATATACTTTCTTCCAACAAGGGAAATTTTTAAGTAACAAAGAATATTTCATTATTTCATGCATAAGCATTCTCATTGCAACAACAACTAACATGCAAGCCAGGAATCATTCAATGACATCAAATACTTAATAAGCATCAAATCACTACATAGACTTATCATTTAAAACATCAAAGAGGCATCATCATAAATCCTTATCGAAAGCCGTCTTAAACAACCAAACTCTAGAATGGCAACCTCAATTATTGAACTAATTAATTATGCATCTAAGGGATTTATTACCATCAATTATAAGCCTTAAGAACATTATTAGACTATATGAGGCAGCATAGGCAGGAAATCATATTTAAAGCTTTACCCGTTTTATGTAGCTAATTTCACTTCTAACATGCATAGAATTATTCCTTATCAATAAACATAATCATCACAACTTCAAACATATCAAATCATAGTAATACTAACTCAGATTATGGCTGAATCATGAACCTCACATAATTGCTTAATATCTTATTTTAAGTACATGCAAAATATCAGTTTCCTAATATCATTTTAAGCCTTAAAACTCTTTTAGAAACTAATTCTTTTTGTTAATCTTGAAAGAAATTATAGTACCAACTCAGGAGCCATTTAAAATTACTTTAGGCCTACCTTAATCATTAGGTCAATTTATACATTGAAAGAATTTCATGATTAAAATTCTCACTTAATATAAAAGGACAAGTCTTGAGCTTTTAAAGATTTAGGTGATACTAGAATCATAAACATGCTATGGAACCTCATTTTAATCTTATCTTTATAAGGTGATAACTTGGAATTATAAACATTATGCAAGAAACTTAGCGCCGGAGTCCGCATTGGACCAGGTAGAGGGAGAGAATCTTAATAAAAAGAAAAATAAGAAACTGGAGTCCTGCAGTCGCATTAACCTGAAAGGAGAAGACTTATTAAGCTTCAAACTTACTCTAAAGAATAAATTCTTTGACTCCAATAATCTTAAGGAAATATGCATCCTTAGGATACTACCATTTTCCAACTTTGCTTGTGATACTTGGGCAAGTCTTTGAGCTCTAGGATCTTTAGGTGATGACATAAAATAAACATGTCATGCATTGATTCTTTTAGCCATTATAAAATAAAGTGAGAGCATAAAATAAATATGAGATGCATCCTCTTTATTATCTTTGAAGATTAAGTGACAACTTGAAACATAAACATGAAATGCAAGCTTGGAAATTTAAACATGAATATTAATCATTTATTCATTCTTAAAATTTAGTGATGACATAGAAAGAAACATGTTATGCAAGGCATAAACTTAAACATGGATGCAAGTTCATTTTATTTCTTTACTAGAGTCTCTTAAGACTTTTAGGAAATATAATTCAACCCAATATATATCTTAGCAAGACAAAGTGAAAAATACATCTTTCAAGTTCTAAACTCAAGATCATAAAAACATCATAAAAATATTATTCTTTAAAGTTTTGCATCAAGTGGAACTTTCAAGCTTTAGAGGCCTAACTTGTGATGGATTCACAACCCACCCTCAAGGTCCTCATCATCAAGCCATCATTTTAGTCCCACCTAGGCCATATGGCCGAATTGTTCAAAGAAAGGAAGAAGAAAACCAAATGGAAAAACTAGAGAAAATCCATGAAATCATTATTTTGAACCAAGAACAACACTTAGCAAAGCATAGAAATAAACTTAAAAACAACTCCCTACCTAATTTGATTTGAAGGAAAGGAATAGAACTTGGTTTCCTTGAGTGAAATGAAAATCTCTTTGAGAAACGGGAGAAGATTTCTGCAAGGAAGAAAGAAGCTTTTGGTGCTCCTAAAACTAGAATTGTGTAAGTTATGAAGCAAGGCTTCCAAGGCTCCTCAAGCATGCCTATTTATAGAGAATTCAAGCTCATGTATGACAAGAGGAGGAGGCATAATTTTTGGATTTTTCATGGGAACAAAGGAGGAAAATCATTTCTTGTTTAAGGCATGTTTTAGGGAATTTTTTGGCATTTTGTTTTAGTGTATCACCAAAATTTAACCATTATGGCTGAATTATTTCATGCATTACAGCCTCATGGAAGAGGGTTTTGTGTGTTCCATGTATTATTTAGGTGTAGGCAAGGTATTCATGCAATTTAGAGAATTTACGGTTAAGGGCTTAGGTGAATTAGTAAGCAATTTAGTGTTTAAAGCAATTTTAGGTTCTAATCAATTCAAATAAATAATTTTGACTCTAGATTAATAATTAGAATTTAATAAGCTTTAATTTGAGCCTAATATTGCTTAGGTTTTGTTAGACAAATCAAAAATCTCAAAATTTGTAAACCTAACACAAAGAAGGAACCCTCATTTTACTTAAAGCCCTTCCCAATCCGCCCTCGGATCGGGGTTGGCGGGTTCCTTCGTTTATTTTCTGAGAACATGGTCCTTTCACACCAGAGCATACATTTGTTCCCTTTATAGTGCATGCTCCCATGATTCTTGCCGCACTAGGACATCCATGGATCTTGGTTCCTTTAACTCTGTTGCCGGAATCTCTTTGTGTGCTTTCCCCTTGTTGTTGTTATTCTGTCTGTTCGCCGCTATTGTTGTTGGGTTGTTGTTGTAGCGGTTGCGTTTATAGCTCGTTGTTGTTGTTGTTCAACCTTCCTTGTTGAAAGTTCCTTTGCTGACCTTGGGGTTCTCGATTAGTGGGATCTGGTTTATTATGCCTCTTGAATTGTCTACTTTGAGGTGCCAAGTCTGGTGACATCACCGAACCTTGAGGTGCTCAACTTTCTCTTGCCCTTCTTCAATGATGCGGCATTTGTTAACTAGGGTAGAGAAATCCCTGATTTCCAAGTGCGCAACTTGCCACATTAAAATCTGCTTTTACCTCTTACCATATTTAATGCATTTCCAATACTCATCCTGGGTTACCCTAGACATCCTCGGGCTTAATGAGTTCCTTAAATTTGCAGGTGTACCGGGTACATCCATGTTTCCTTGACAAGCGCATGAACTCATGTCCTTGGCATTTTTGACTCAACTTTGGAAATACTTCTCATAAAAATGGACCTTAAATAACTCCCAATCAATGTCCACGTCCGCCGCCTCCAAGAGTCTTCGAGCACCTGCGATAGAAGTCCGGCATTAACCTCGAACACATGGGTGGCAGTAACCTCCGTCCTCGAGCATGGGACTACGCAAAGACCTTCTCAATATTTGAATCCATCCTCCCAACATTTGGATTGAGGGTCCCTTGAATACTTGGTAGTGTCCGCCTTGCGAACTCCCCAAAACGAGTTAGTTTGGGATCTCATGGCCTTTATTCGCATTAGCTTGGCGATCCCTGACCCATTCGATTCATCATCATCCTTATTGTCCTTGCCACATCACGGAGTGCTTCCAAGTTCCGTTGTTCTGGTTACCGCTGCGCGTCTGAGGTTGTCGACGTGCCATTGGTCCCTATACACACAAACAGGAATATGAGGTGACGTGCTCAACATTCCATGCAAAGTGAGCAAGTTACCATGGCACGTGCAACATACAGTCATGCATCTCTAATCCTCAAGCTCATCCTAATGATAAACATATACATGACATTTGAAACGGAGTATGCTTTAGAAGCATAGCCAGTCTATCCTCAGGCTCCATTAGAACCAAACTCGCCTCTGATACCAAATAACACCCTAGTAATTAACCAATACACCTAGGTTGAATTGGATTAATGACTAGACTTTACTTTTTGCTTTGGTTCTTTCATCATATTTTGAAAATACTTAGTGAAAATACGAGCAATTTTTTTTTTTAACATAATTGAAACGTGAGCGCGCATAACATAAACGATTAGTCTTAGAAATAAGACATTTAAGAATCTAAATATATCATATTTGTCTCATCACATAACATCCATAATGCAAATCACAACATATATACAATAACCTCACTCAAAAGGTGAGTTAAGTTCATACATCATATCTTACATATTCAAACACCATAGGAAACTATTTATAAGGAAATTCATGCCCCTAAACTAGATAACCTTAAAAGCTGAGGAAGGCTACTCTAAAATGGATGTATAACACTCTTAAGACTACTTAAAAACTCTCTATCAGGGCCCTCGTCTTGCAACGTAGAAACCTTTATCTACGAGCTTCCTCGAAGGGCACAAGATGCACCATGCCTGGTCGCACCATGATTTTCTCGCTAACCTTGACAACCGTTCCCACGACCCCTCTTACACGTGGGAGAGTAGTGGGCAGGTCTAGAATAAGCACTAGAGGAGGGTCCTCTTAAGGATCAAGTTTCAAAATATCGTCGTGCACCAGACTTGGAAACCATGGATAGGAGATGAGCGGATAAGAACGTAAACATTCTTTCATCATATTTTGAAAGTACTTAGTGAAATTACGAGCCATTTTTTTTTTTAACATAATTGAAATCGTGAGCGCGCATAACATAAATGATTAAGCGGTAGTAAAATAAGACATTTAAGAATCTAAATATATCATATTGGCTCCATCACATAACATCCATAATGCACATCACAACATATATACAATAACCTCATCAAAGGTGAGTTAAGTTCATACATCATATCTTACATATTCACACCATAGGAAACTATTTATAAGGAAATTCATGCCCCTAAACTAGATAACCTTAAAAGCTGAGGAAGGCTACTCTAAAATTGTGATGTATAACACTCTAAAACTACTTAAAAACTCTATAGGGCCACGCCCGGAAAATCCTGGAAGAAACCCAGTCATCTACGAGTTCCTCCTAGGGAGCACACGAGATGCACTAGGCCTGGGTTCATGGACGATCTTCTTGCTAACCTCGGCTTGACAACCGTTCCCTCACTACCCCTCTCACACGTGAGAGTACGTATAGCTTAGAATAAGCATGAGAAGGATGTCCTCTAAGGTCAGTTTCAGAGATCTCGTCGTGGATTATACTCTAGAAAACCATGGCAAAAATCAGACTAGGCGGGATAAGAACGTAACATTCTTTCATCAGTGGCACGGCATGTTTCAAAATCATTTCATCGCCATAGGGAGAAGTAGGAGAAAAATGAATGGGATATGCATGTGCAAATGGACGACCTACGTAAATAAAAACACGAACCGAGCACCTTCCTTCAAAGTGATACGAATGATGCACCGGATCATAGTGGAATTCCCAAGTAGGGGTGTCACGACAGGATCAAATGTCGCCATCTGAATCTGAAGAACAATGACGGAAATAAGAAAGGGAGTGAGAATCTTACTAAGAATTCTCAGATGATTCTTACGGTGTCATCATCAAAGTCTCTAGGAATCTCTGGTTATTATAAAATAGTGAACATACGAAGATTAAATTTTAAGTTCAGAAAATACTTTTACCGACATTTGCCAATTTTAATTATGCGTCTTAGATGCATCATAATCTTAACATGTCATATTTATAATGAACTTTTCTTTTATCATTTCATCATATTCCTCATCATCATCATTAATATAACATGCATAGAAGAACATCATATTTCTCATCATCAACTCATGTATGTTATGCACAGAGAATATCATAATAGCTACACATGGACATGGTGCACATAATTTATTTCTTTAGTACCTTAGGTGACTTTCAAATCTTATCATCCTCATTATTTTCCTTGGGCCACCCTATACTCCACCCTTTTGGGAGTAATCTAGGTTATGAGCTCATACCTTACTAGTCGTCACTAGCATATACTTATCCTTTTTGATAAGTTAAAGTCCTAACTCTACCCTTTTGAGAACAAGTTAGGGGGCTAAGAATCACCTTTTCACCACCTATAGTTTGATCGTAAAGGATCATTTTCTCAAGATCACCTTTTCACCACCTATAGTTGATGTTCCAAAGGATCATTTCCTCATAAGTTTAAGTCACCATTAAGTCTTTGCATGCTACAACTCGCAATTCATAATAATTCTAACATTTTCTTATTTACAGCCTTATTCTGGAATAATATATATCAACTATAATCATGCATATGGGAGATTCCCAGGAAAGAGAACTGTCACAATGGACACGCTTAAATACCAAATTTTTCCTTAGAGAATCTTTCCAAATTGCACTCTTAGGAATACACTTTCTTCCAGGAATAAATATGTCTTATTTCATGCATAAGTTTTCATTGTTTGCAAAATAACTATAACATACAAACCAGGGAATCAATCAATGACACCAAATTCTTAATAAGCATCAAATCACATTTTAAGTACACATAAAATTACTAGCTTCCCATAAAATTCTTACAAAGTTTTAAAACTCTTTTAGAACTAATTCTTTTTGTTAAACTTACAGAAGTCATAGGACTTTAGGCCTAACTTAACCATGGGACCATTTATAACTTGAAAGAATGTTCATAATTAAATATTTCACTTAAGATAAAAGAAGCAAGTCTTGAGCTTTAGAGATTTAGGTGACATCTTAGAATTATTACCATGCTATGCAACCTTATTTTAATCTTATCTTTATAAGGTGATAGCTTGGAATTATAAACATGATATGCAATTCCATTTCTTTATCTTTAAGATTTAAGGTGATGACTTGAAAATTAAACATGATGCAAGAACTTGTAATATAAACATGATGCAAGAAACTTAGCGCGGAATTCGCATAGGAATTAGGAGAAGAACTAAGCAACTTTAGCGCCTAGTCCGCATAGGACCTGGAGGGAGAAGAGAATTACATTTTTTTTTAAGCTCCAATTCTCAAGACTTCTTAAGAATAAATTCTTTAACTCCAATTATTTTCTTTCTTCGCTTATGATTCATAGGCAAGTCTTTGAGCTCTAGGATTTTTAGGTGATGACATAAAATAAACATGTCATGCATTGATTCTTTTAGCCATTATAAAATAAAGTGAGAGCATAAAATAAACATGAGATGCAACTTCTTTATTATCTTTAGAGATTAAGTGACAACTTGAAATTTAAACATGAAATGCAAGCTTGAAATTTAAACATGAGATATGCAAGTTCATTTATTTATTCTTAGAATTTAGTTATGACATAAAATAAATATGGCTGTGCAAGGCATAAACTTAAACATGGATGCAAGTTCACTATTATTCTTTACTAGAGCTCCTTCAAGACTTTAAGAGAATTATGATTTCAACCCAATATATGTATCTTAGCAAGACAAAGTAAAAAAAATACATATTTCATATTCAAACCTCAAGATAAAAACATTATTCTTTAAAGTTTTGCATTAAATGGAATGTTCAAGCTTTAGAGGCCTAACTTGTGATGGATTTACAACCCATATTCAAGGTCCTCATCATCAAGCCATCATTTCATTCCTTCCTAGGCCATTTGGCCTAAACCATGAAAGGAAAATAAGGAAAGAAAAATTGAAATTTTAGAAGCTTTGGAAAACTAGTGAAACCTTCAAGTTTTAGAGATCTAACTTGTGAAAGCTTTGCAACCAACACTCAAGAATCTCATCATCAAACCATGGTCTCATCATAAGCTAGGCCATATGGCCGAAATGCTTTAAAAAGAAAGGAAGAAGAAACTGAAAATGAAAACTTATAAAGAAAGCTCATGAAAACATCATTTTTGAGCTAGAAACATAACTTGTCTTAGCATAAAATGAACTTAGAAACACCTCCCTACCTAATTTGATTTGAAAGAAAGGAAGAGAACTTGGTTTCCTGAGTGAAATGAAGCAAAATATCCTTGAAAAGCTGAAGGGAGAATTCGGCCAAGAGAAAGAAAGAAAGAAAGCTTTTGGTGATCCTAAGACTAAAATTTGTGTAAGTTATGAACTAAGCATCTAAACTATCTTCAAGCATGCCTATTTATAGAGATTTTGCAGCTCATAAATGGGACAAAGGAAGGAAGGAAATCTGACCAAAAATTAGAGAAAAAATAAGGAAGAAAAATCATTTTGTTTGGTGGCTAAAACATGGAATCATGTTTCCATGTTTTCATGATTCTTTTTTTCATTCTTTGGATTTTTGTGTAATAATTTTCTGACTTATTACTCAATAATTTCGGCCATTACAGCCTTGTGGAAGAGGATTTTGTGTGTTCCATGTATTATTTAGGTGTAGGCAAGGTATTCATGTAATTTAGAGAATTTACTGGTTAAGGGTTTAAGAAATTACTAAGCAATTTGGGTGTTTTAAGCAATTTTAGGTTCTAATCAATCTAAATAAATAATTTTGACTCTAGATTAGTAATTAGAATTTAATAAGCTTTAATTTGAGCCTAATATTGCTTAGGTTTCGTTGACAAACGAAATCTCAAAATTTGCAAAACTGGATAACGAAGATGGGGCAAAACCCAAATTTACCCTAAAACCTCTGACCATCCTGAACTTAACCAAGGGTCATTCATAACTTAAAAACACCTTTTAAAATATTTTAGTGAGGTTCTGGCTTCAATCGGCACGCAAATTCAAGTTAAAACAGCCGCAGGGCGTTTTGGTCATTTCGCTTGGCGAACTCAAAATTGAGATTTTCCTCCTTATTAACACACATAACACAATCCTTTATTATCCTCAAAACATCCCCTTGAGGACTGGGTGGGGCCCACGATCCTCATTTTCTAGAAAATAACCTCAGGGCATTTTGGTCATTTTACACATACAAAATCTGGGTTTGCAATGCTTGTACGAATTGCTCCTAACTTCTCTTCTAACGTTATATTCCTTTATTGAGGATTGTTTGGTCTCAAATTCATATAATATTTACCTACGGAATTGGTAATTTCTAATGCAGTAAAGATTACAGGAAATTGGGCGTTACATTACTCCCCTCCTAAAAGAATTTCGCCCTCGAAATCGTTACTCTGAGAATAGCTCTGGGTATTGTGCTTGCATATCTGATTCAAGCTCCCATGTAACTTCTTCGTTTCACCTCGTCCCCATGCTACTTTGATCAAAGGTATGGCCTTATTTCTTAACCGCTAACTCCTTGGTCAACGATTCTTGTGGGTGATAAAGTTAAACGTTAGGTTCTTAATTGTACATGTTCTGGCTCTAGTACATGACTTGGGTCAGAATGATATTTCCTTAACTGGAGACATGGAAAACATCATGAAGGTTGGAGAGACTCCTGGGTAAGGGCTATACGTAGCTACGGATATCCTACTTTGTTAAGGATTTCAAATCGGGCCAAGAAATCTGGGGCTCAATTTCTTTACTTTCATTGCTTGGCCTATGCCTGCGTCTGGCTGATTCTTAGGAACACATGGTCCCCTTCTTGAAAATTCTAGCGTTTTATTGTCCGCATAGTTTTTCTGCGACTTTGAGCAGGAAAAACTTTATCCCTAATCTTCTTAATTTGTTCCGTCGTTTCCTCACAATATCTGGTCCGAGTAGACTTTGCTTTCTGGGCTCATACCAACATAGAGTGATTGACACTTCCGTCCATATAGTGTCGGCCCGTATGGTGCCATACCAATACTTGCATGATAACTGTTGTTATATGCAAATTCAATCAGTGGAGGTACTTACCCAACTTCTTTGATCTAAAACACATGCCCTCAACATGTCCTCCAAAGTTTGGATAGTTCTTTCATTTACTGTCCGGGGTGATAAGCCTCTCAGACAGAGCTTTGAACCAAACGCCTTCTGAAAGGCTCCCCAAATCGTGACGTAAATCGCGGATTCCTCACCGAGATTATCGTCGACGGCTCCGTGTAACCTTACTATCTCTTAAATATATACGTGCTGAACCTATCCAAGGAATAAGTCACCTTAATAGGTAAAAGTGGGCTGACTTAGTCAACCGATCCACTATTACCCAAATGGCGTCATGATTCGCTTGGGTCCTTGGTAGTCCAGTTACAAAATCCATGGAGACACTATCCCACTTCCATTAGGGATTGACAAAGGTTGCAACATTCCTAAGGTTTTGGTGTTCAATCTTCACCTTTTGACACACCAAGCACTTATTCACCCATGTGCACACATCCTTCTTCAATCCCGGCCACCAAGAACATCTTCTTCAAATCTTGATACATCTTGGTGCACCAGGATGAAGGTAAAATGGCTCTTATGGGTCCTCCAAAATATCCCTTCGTAGGTCACCACTGCAGGTACACATATACGACCTTCAAACCTCCACAAACTATCATTCCCTTAGGTAAAACCTTTCAACTTGCCTTCACCGCTTCTAAGGTCTCTGAAATTCCGGATCTTCCCTTTGGGCTTGAGCAATTCTTTCCTTGAATTCACTCGTCACACTAAGATGGCAAGCCCCATGCCCTTAGTGGTCAAGGTCATCCCTAGGTTTAGCTCTAACCTTGCTAATTAACTCAACCTCCTTCACCATCAAATGGGATACTTGTAAGGATTTCCTACTTAGGGCATCGGCTACAATGTTAGCTTTGCCCTGATGATAGTTTAACCCGAAATCATAATCTTTTAAGAACTCCATCCACCTTCTTTGCCTCATGTTTAGCTCTTTTTGATCAAAGAGATATTTCAAACTCTTGTGATCGGAGAACACCTCAAAACTTAATCCGTATAAATGGTGTCTCCAAATCTTCAGTAAACACGACGGCGGCTGAATTCAAGGTCATGGGTAGGGTAATTTGCCTCATGTGGCTTGAGTTGCCCTCGACGCATAGGCCACCACTTGCCTATTCTGCATCAAGGACAAACCTAAACCCTTCCTTGAAGCATCACAGGACACTTCGAAGGCACATTGGGTTGGGTAATACCAAAGGGGTCGAGGTTAGCCTGTGTTTAGCTCTTGAAAGCTCTTTTCATTTCCTGGTCTCATAAAAGTGGTGTTCTTCCTAGTGAGCGACTTGCTAGAGGTAGGGAAATCTAGGAAAATCCCTTGATAAACCGACGGTAATAACCAGCTAAACCTAAGAAGCTCCTTACTTCATTACGTGGTTGGGTTTTCCCATTACAACCGTTTCCACCTTACTAGGATCTACAGGATTCTTAGACACTACATGCCCTAAAAATTTCACCTCATCCAACCAGAATTCACACTTAGAAAGCTTGCATATAGTTTCTTTTCCTTTAGGATTTCCAATACTATGGTTAGGTGGCATTCATGCTCCTCGTGGGTCTTAGAGTAGATGAGAATATCATCTATGAAGACAACCACGAACTGATTCTTAAATAAGGTCTAAAGATCATATTCATGTAATCCATAAAATTGCTTGGAGCATTGGTTAATCCAAAGGACATTACTGCAAACTCAAAATGGCCGTATTCGAGCCGAAAGGCCGTTTCCTGTATATCTTCATCTCTTACTCTAATCTGGTGGTAACCCACCTCAAATCAATCTTAAAATATCACGCACCTTTAAGCTTATCCCATCAAGTCATCTATCCTAGGCAAAGGGTATTTGTTCTTCACTTCCACTTTATTCAATTGCCTATAGTCAACACACATCCTCATACTCCTATCCTTTTTCTTCACAAACAACAGAGGGCTCCTGAAGGTGATGCACTAGGCCTAACAAACTTTTTCTCCAATAAATCTTCCAATTAAGCTTTAATCCTGAACTTGAATGGGGACATCTTGTATGGGGCTATGGATATGGGACCTTAATCCTTGAAGCAATTCTATGGAAAAACTCTACTCTCTCTGGGGGAAACTCCTGGTATCTCATATGGAAATACTTCGGGATAATTTCTTA
>JAMLFY010000003.1:27050260-27067508 GCA_030441495.1 Dalbergia oliveri
TAAATTTTAAGTCACCAATAAGTCTTTGCATGTTACACTTACAATTCATAATAATTCTAACATTTTCTTATTTACGTCTTATTCTGAATAATATATATCAACTATAATCATGCATCTGGAGATTCCAGGAAGAGAGGTGGGTCACAATGGACACGCTTAAATACCAAATCTTTCCTTAGCAGAATTTTCCAAATTGCACCCTTAAGTAATACACTTCCTTCCAGGAACAAAATATGTCCTTATTTCATGCATAAGTTTTCATTGTTTGCAACAGCAACTATAACATACAAACCAGGGAATCAATCAATTACACCAAATTCTTGATAAGCATCAAATCACATTTTAAGTACACATAAAATTACTAGCTTCCCATAAAATTCTTACAAAGTTTTAAAACTCTTTTAGAACTAATTCTTTTTGTTAAACTTGAAAGATGTCATAGGACTTTAGGCCTAACTTAACCATGGGACCGATTTATAACTTGAAAGAATGTTCATAATTAAATCTTTCACTTAAGATAAAAGGAGCAAGTCTTGAGCTTTAGAGATTTAGGTGATGTAACATCCATCATTATGATCATGCCCCCAAACCAATACGGGTCTTCAACGTTTGTCCTCACTCACGCTTTGGAAACTTCAGGAGGCCAATCCAAAATTAACTCAGCTTGCGCTTAACCCTTCTTCCATGTAATAAAAGAAAGATGCATCTTGTGGCATAGGTAGTACCAATTATTCATATAAGCCTCCTTAACTTATAGTCCCATACCTATACAACTTATCCTCTTATTCGGGTGTGTAATCGGTTCATTCATGTACCCTTCGCTGGAAGTTTGTCCGTTACACAGCGATCACCCACCCCGCTCTTGCCTTACAATGGAATTGAGCCTGCACCCTCCCAGGACTGGTTCTGGACGAACCAGCGGAAGCTTGGGCATGAGCCTGGGACGAGGAGGAGATCGCCTGTAGAGGCACCAACAAGGAACCTGCCTCCAGCCCAGGGCAGGCATGAACCATTACACACCAAATAAGAGGGATCCTGAGTTGTAGAGGTATGGACTATACAGTTAGAAGGAGGGCTTATATGAATTAATTGGTACTACCTATGCACAAAGATGCATTTTCTTCTGTAGCCCATCACGAAAGACTCAGTTTGCACGTGGGTAATTTTGGGATGTGACCTCTGGAATTTTCCAGGAAGCTGTGATGAGGACAAAGCACGCTTGAAAAGACCCGGTTGGTTTGTGAGCAAGCTCCATAAGCAGGGATGTTACAGGTGACATCTTAGAATTATTACCATGCTATGCAACCTTATTTTAATCTTATCTTTATAAGGTGATAGCTTGGAATTATAAACATGATATGCAATTCCATTTCTTTATCTTTAAGATTTAAGGTGATGACTTGAAAGTTAAACATGATGCAAGAACTTGTAATATAAACATGATGCAAGAAACTGAGCGGCGTAAGGACAGGAAGAGAGGAGAAGAGAATTACATTTTTTAAGCTCCAATTCTCAAGACTTCTTAAAGAATAAATTCTTTAACTCCAATTATCTCATTTCTTCGCTTATGATTCATAGGCAAGTCTTTGAGCTCTAGGATTTTTAGGTGATGACATAAAATAAACATGACATGCATTGATTCTTTTAGCCATTATAAAATAAAGTGAGAGCATAAAATAAACATGAGATGCAACTTCTTTATTATCTTTAGAGATTAAGTGACAACTTGAAATTTAAACATGAAATGCAAGCTTGAAATTTAAACATGAGATATGCAAGTTCATTTATTTATTCTTGAGAATTTAGTTATGACATAAAATAAATATGGCTGTGCAAGGCATAAACTTAAACATGGATGCAAGTTCACTTGATCTCTTTACTAGAGCTCCTTCAAGACTTTAAGAGAATTATGATTTCAACCCAATATATGTATCTTAGCAAGACAAAAAAAAATACATATTTCATATCAAACCTCAAGATAAAAACATTATTCTTTAAAGTTTTTCATTAAATGGAATGTTCAAGCTTTAGAGGCCTAACTTGTGATGGATTTACAACCCATATTCAAGGTCCTCATCATCAAGCCATCATTTCATTCCTTCTTAGGCCATTTGGCCGAAACCATGAAAGGAAAATAAGGAAAGAAAAATTGAAATTTTAGAAGCTTTGGAAACTAGTGAAACCTTCAAGTTTTAAGATCTAACTTGTGAAAGCTTTGCAACCAACACTCAAGAATCTCATCATCAAACCATGGTCTCATCATAAGCTAGGCCATATGGCCGAAATACTTTAAAAAGAAAGGAAGAAGAAACTGAAAATGAAAACTTATAAGAAAGCTCATGAAAACATCATTTTTGAGCTAGAAACATAACTTGTCTTAGCATAAAATGAACTTAGAAACACCTCCCTACCTAATTTGATTTGAAAGAAAGGAAGAGAACTTGGTTTCCTTGAGTGAAATGAAGCAAAATATCCTTGAAAAGCTGAAGGGGAATTCAGCCAAGAGAAAGAAAGAAAGAAAGCTTTTGGTGCTCCTAAGACTAGAATTTGTGTAAGTTATGAACTAAGCATCTAAACTATCTTCAAGCATGCCTATTTATAGAGATTTTGCAGCTCATAAATGGACAAAGGAAGGAAGGAAATCTGACCAAAAATTAGAGGAAAAAAATAAGGAAGAAAAATCATTTTGTTTGGTGGCTTAAAACATGGAATCATGTTTCCATGTTTTCATGATTCTTTGTTTTCATTCTTTGGATTTTTGTGTAATGATTTTCTGACTTATTACTCAATAATTTCGGCCATTACAGCCTTGTGGAAGAGGATTTTGTGTGTTCCATGTATTATTTAGGTGTAGGCAAGGTATTCATGTAATTTAGAGAATTTACGGTTAAGGGTTTAAGTGAATTACTAAGCAATTTGGGTGTTTTAAGCAATTTTAGGTTCTAATCAATCTAAATAAATAATTTTGACTTTAGATTAGTAATTAGAATTTAATAAGCTTTAATTTGAGCCTAATATTGTTTAGGTTTCGTTAGACAAATCGAAAATCTCAAAATTTGCAAAACTGGACAAAAGAGGGGCAAAAATGGTAATTTAACCCAAAATTGCCCGGGACCATCCGACTTAACCAAGGGTCATTCATAACTTAAAAACACCTTTTAAAATATTTTAGTGAGGTTCGTTAATCGGCACGCATTGGAGTTAAAAAACGCCGGGGCGTTTTGGTCATTTCGCGTCGGAACTCAAAATTGATTCTTCTCTATTAACACACATAACACAAACAATCCTTTATTATACTCAAAACATCCCCTTGAGGACGGGTGGGGCCCACGATCCTCATTTTCTGAGTAAATAACCTCAGGGGCATTTTGGTCATTTTACACATACAAATTTGGGTTTGCAATGCTTGTACGAATTGCTCCTAACTTCTCTTCTAACGTTATATTCCTTTATTGAGGATTGTTTGGTCTCAAATTTTATATAATATTTACCTACGGTAATTCGGTAATTTCTAATGACATAAAGATTGCAGGTAAAAATTGGGCGTTACACCTGACGTGCACACCTCATAGGCCTCCTTGAGAGACTTCCTCGCTAACCTCCCGGGCTAAGGCACCAAGGGGCGGAATCCTCTTAATAAGGATTGGCCATGAGTCATCGGATAAGTCCCTCGCATCGATGATGAGAGGCATGTACTCTGGATAGTCATGCACCGCTGAAGATGATGGTCGGACGGTTCTGTCAATATAGAAATCGGGCGTTACATTACTCCCCTCCTTAAAAGAATTTCGCCTTGAAATTGCTACCTTAGAACAGCTCTGGATACTTCATTTGCATCTCAGAATTCCAGCTCCCACGTGTACTCCTCTATTTTGCCTCGTCCCGCGACTTTCACCAAAGGAATGGACTTGTTCCTCAACTGCTGACACTACTATCCACGATCCTCATTGGTGGCAGATTGAAAGTTAGGTCCTCCCTTAACTGTACATGCTCTGGCTCTAACACATGGCTAGGATCGGATTTATTTTCTTAACTGGAGACTGAAAGACGTCATGAAGATTTGAGGATTTGGAGGTAGGACTATTTTGTAGGCAAGTCCACTCTAAAGGATTTAAAGGACGAGAAATGGGACTCAACTTTTTGACTCATGCCTCTACCTATGCCTAGGAGGGTAATCCTCAGACAACTCGCCTTCTTGAAACTCCAATGGCTTTCGCGCTTATCCGCATAGCTCTTTTGTCCCTTTGAGCAGTCAAGATTCTATCCTTGATCATTCTTATTTGTTCCGTGGTTTCCCTCACTATATCCGATCCCAAAACGCTTTGTTTCTCTGTAAATGCCAACACAAGGCGCTTGGCACTTCCCCACAAGGCTTTGTACGGTGCTATACCGATACTCGCATGATAACTATTGTTATACACGAAACTCGACAAGTGGTGGTACTTATCCCAACTCCCTTTTCTATCCAAAACACATACCCTTAGCATATCTTCCAATGTTTGGATAGTTCTTTCTGATTGTCCATCTATTTGGGGTGAAGCCGTACTTAAAACAGACTTTAACCAAACGCCTTTTGAAAGGCTCCCCAAAACGCGACGTAACCGGATCTCGATCCGAGATTATTGTCGATGGAACTCCATGTAATCTCATTATCTCCTGGATGTACAACTTGGGCCAACTTATCTAGGGAAAAGGTTATCTTGATGGGTAGGAAATGGGCCGACTTGGTTACTGTCCACTATTACCCAAATAGTGTCATGGCGGCTTGGGTCCTAGGTAGGCTGGTCACAAAATCCATGCATATGTTATCCCACTTCCATTCGAGGATAGGCAAGGGTTGTAACATTCCTGAAGGCTTTTGGTACTCAATCTTCACCTTTTGACAAACCAAGCACTTACTAACCCAGGTGACTACGTCCTTTTTCAATCCTGGCCACCAGAACATCTTCTTTAAGTCTTGATACATCTTGGTGGCACCAAGATGGATGGTGAAGTGGCTTTTATGAGCCTCCTCCAAGATGCTCTCTCGGAGGTCACCATCTTGCGGTACACAAATCCGCCCTTCAAATCTCCAAACCCATCGATCCCTTATTCAAAACCATCAAGCTTTCCAGCCTTAATCGCCTCGAGGGTTTCTAAACTCCTCATTTTCTACTTGTGCCATCATAACCCTTTGTTTAAACCCACTTGTTATGTAAGATGGCACATTCTCACACTCTTTTCTAACATTGACATCAAATTCATATCCCTAAACTTCTCTATCAGCTCAACTTCCTTGACCATCATATGAGATAGGCGTAATGATTTTCGACTCAGGTAATGACCACATTGGCCTTGCTGGGTGGTAACTTAAGCCGAAATCATAGTCTTTTAAAAACTCCATCCATCTCCTTTGCCTCATGTTTAACTCCTTTTGATCAAAGAGATGCTTAAGACTCTTATGATCGGAGAAAACTTCGAACCTTACTCCATATAAGTGATGCCTCCAAATCTTTAAGGCAAACACTATGGCGGCTAATTCTAGGTCATGGGTAGGGTAGTTAACCTCGTGTGGCTTGAGTTGTCTAGACGCATAGGCTACCACTTGCCTATTTTGCAACAACACACAGCCTAAACCCTTACCCGAAGCATCACAATATACCTCGAAGGGTACATGGGGGTCGGTAAAACCAAATTGGGGTCAGGTCAACCTTTCTTTTAACTCTTGAAAGCTCTTCTCATAATCGGGATTCCATGAAACGGGCGTCTTCCTAGTGAGCTTGGTTAGGGAAGGGAAATATGGGAAAATCCTTTAATAAACCTACGGTAATAAGCTGCTAATCCCAAAAAGCTTCGTATTTTTGATACGGTGGTAGGTCTATCCCAATTCATTGCGGCTTCTATCTTATAGGTCAACGCTATACCTCCTTTCGATACTACATGTTCTAAAAACTTTACTTCCTCCAACCAAAATTCACACTTAGAAAGCTTTGCGTACAATTTCTTCTCTCTTAACACCTCCAAAACCATCCTTAGATGACCTTCATGCTCCTCATGAGTCTTCGAATATATGAGTATATCATCTATGAAAACTACCACGAACTTATCTAAATAGGGTCTAAAGATCCTATTCATGTAGTCCATGAACACGGCGGGTGCATTTGTCAATCCAAAGGAAATCACCTTGAACTCAAAGTGTCCGTACTGTTTAAAGGCGGTTTTGGGTATATCCTCATCTCTCACCCTAATTTGGTGATATCGACCTCAAATCAATCTTAGAGAATACCGCCGCTCTTTTTAATTGGTCCATGAGATCATCAATCCTAGGCAAAGGGTATTTATTTTCACGTCACACGATTCAATTGCCTATAATCTATACACAACCTCATGCTCCCATCCTTTTTCTTAACAAACAAAACCAGGCTCCCCACGATGAAGCACTAGGTCTTATAAAATTCTTTGAACAGCTCCTCCAATTAGGTTTTCAATTCTTTTAGCTCCAAGGTGACATCTTATCCAGGGCTATAGAGATAGGTCCCGTTCCCAGAACCAACTCGATGGAGAACTCTACTTCTCTCGAGAGGGAACTGAGTATCCTCTCTAAATACTTCGGTATATCTCTCACCACTGGAACATCATCTATGTTCTGCTCAAAGTCTACATCGCTAGCGGCTAGAAGGACATATCCCTTAGTTTTCTCCCCATAGAAGACATCTATGGAATTTACATAAAGTTTCAAGGTGTGACTAGTTTTGCTAGGGGGATGACAAAAAATAACAGATTTTAGTGTAACAAGTTACAACACATGGTTACGTAAAGCTAATCCATGCTAAGAATTATCCCTATGTCTTTCAAAGGTAAACAAATCAAATCTATGATAAAGGACCTATTTTCAATAGTAAGATGACAATATAAACAACAGTCTGGTATGTATGGCGATTTGTGGGGGTAGAGACAATGAGATAAGAAGCTTAGAAACTTTCAAATTCAAGGACTCGACATTAGCATGTGAGATGAAAGAATTAACAGAGTCATAAAGCAGTTAAGGTTCTACCATTTACTTCACACTTACCTTCGATGGGGTCGTTGGATCTCGCGGCGTCTTCGCATTGAGGTGAAGACCCTTCCTTGGTGTTGCGGCCTGGGGTTTTGACTTGACGACCTCCATTACTTTTGCAATCCTTAGCGTAGTGGGGGCTTGCCACATCGGAAGCACACTCCTTGTCTTGCATTGCAAGGAAGATTGCCATGATTTCTCCCGCATCGGAGGCACACTTGCGGGCACTTAAGGGAAGGCAGGGGCTCCTGGGGAGCCTTGTTCTTGTTCCCATTGGGCCCTCTTGCCGGTTGTTGTTGTTGTTGTTGTTGTTGCAAGGACCGCCCACTCCTCCTTGATGGTTTGGTTCCTTGGCCGTTATCATTGAACGCGGCCTGGGGTTGCCAGAATGGTTGGTTGTTGGGTCCTCTTTGTGGTTGTTATTGATGGTGTTGTTGTTGGTGTTGTTGATGCTTAAACGGTTGGTTTGGTAGGGATGGTAGTGGTTCCTTAGTTGGTTATGGTGTTGCGGTTGAACCTTAGGGCTTGAGGTCCCAAACCGCTGGGTCGACCGCCCTCACAACGCTTAGCTTCTTGTGCCCTTCTTCGATGATCCGGCACTTGTTGACTAGGGTGGGGAAGTCCCTAATCTCCATGTGTGCCACGGAACGTTAAGTTTGGCTCTCGACCCCAGCCTAATACTAAACACACTTCCAGGCTCATCGGGATTCCCTTGGAAAACCCGAGAACTTAATCAACTCTTCAAACTTCGCCATGTCCTGGGTGACAGACGATCCACCTTGGACCAACTGGATGAACTTGATGTCCTTCACATTCCTCACTTAAGTTCTGGAAATACTTCTTGTAATGCCCATTTCTCCTGTTAGAGTACAAATGACCAAAATGCCCTTGAGGTCATTTTTACCGAATTAAAGGGCAGTTGCCCGGCAACCCTCGAATGGGTCAACTCGATGTTTAAAGGGGATTATGTTGTTATGAATGATATCTGAGGTGGAAATCTCGTTTTCTAAACTTTCGGCTCAAAATGACCAAAATACCCTCCTGTGTTCTACGGGTAAAAGGTGCCGTTTGAGCCTGGAAATTTTCCAAGAAGTTTAGAATGATGTTTTTGAGCAATGTTTGATGTTTAGTTGGGCCCGAAGGTCCTGGCAGTTTAGCCAAAATTACCATTTTACCCCTAGAATAGTGTACAGTGAGCCTAATGACGCAATTAAGCAAACCTAAGCAATATTAGGCTCTAATTGAAGATTAATTTATTTCGATAATTAATCTAGAGTCAAAATGATTTATTAAGGTTAATTAGAACCTAAGATTGCTTAGATAAACTCTAATTGCATTCTTTAATTCAAGATTCCTAGTCATGGAATCTTGAATAGTGTTTTCTCTCCAATTCCTTAAATTAAGGAATTGTGCCATACCTCATTTGACCAAAGGAATTATTTTAAATTACTAATCTAGTAAGATCACCCTCCTAATCAAGTCTTGACCTCCTAATTAACCAAATACCTTACCTAAACACCTTCTTATAAACTCCTAATCAAAAGCCTAATCAAAGACACACCTAAACACACCTTTAACCCACAATTAGATGAATTAATTTTCTCTCCCTCATGGCCTTAAGGTGGCCGGCCACTCCACCCCCTCCATAGCCCATCATGTGTTGTTTCAAATCACACTCAAGAGCCATACTTCAAGCCATGCTTTCCACTATACCTTGCCTATGCTTTGCCCATACTCAACACCATGCCTAAGACCATGCCTTGGCCAAGAGATATTTTCCCTTCTCTCCTCAAATGGCCGCCTCCTCCCTCCTCAAAGGCCATCCATGAGCTCTCAAATCCTCTATAAATACAAAAGCTTGAAAGCTCTTTGAATGTTTATACACTTGAGCAAACTTACAACTTTTTTCCAAACACAAAGAGCCCTTTTCCTCTTCCCCTTGGCCGAGTTTTCCAGCAAGATTCCAAGAAGGATTTCTTCTCTTTTCCTCTCAAGAAACAAAGCTTTCCTTCCTCTCTTCAAGACTTCTTTAGGTAGGGGTGTTGTTTTAATGTTTTTGCTTGTGTTTTTAAGAAAGTTCTAGTGTTTCTCTTGGTTTCAAACTCTTTTCCCCTTCCCCTTTCTTTTTCGGCCAAGAGGCCATAAAGAAAACATGAGCTTGATGATGAGGTTTCAAGATAATGACTTGTTGTTGTCATGTGAGAAACCTCTAAAGCTTGAAACAACTTGGTCTTGGACCATACATGCCTTGATTTCTTTCTTTTCCTTGATAAAGTTTGTGGTTTTCTTTTCTTTCCTCTTCATGATTTCGGTTTCCTTTGCTTTGGTTTGAACAAAGTTTGCTAAAAATGTAAAGTAGATCACAAAAGTTTTGTTAAAGAAAATTAATCACATGATTTCAAAGAGCTCTAAGCTTACCCTTGCCAACCTTAAAGTTGGTCGGCCGTTCTAAGAGTTTTACTCTAGATTGAAGCCCATGAGCAATAAAATAAAGA
Organism: Dalbergia oliveri; assembly: GCA_030441495.1. Lineage (NCBI taxonomy): Eukaryota > Viridiplantae > Streptophyta > Magnoliopsida > Fabales > Fabaceae > Dalbergia > Dalbergia oliveri. Next base: position 27,059,792 of record JAMLFY010000003.1, read on the forward strand.
ATATGACTTAGTCCTTGTAGTTTTGTTTAGACAAAGTGTTGAACTTTGTGTCCATTTCCTTAAGCTTGATGATGAAGTTCAAACCTTAAGATTTCTTTTGAAGTCTAGGTGCTAAGAACTCTAAAGCTTGCCTTATGATACATAATGGGTTGAGGTTTATGTTCCTCTAAAAGTCTTGTAAGAGCTCTAGCTAAGATAAAAACAAGTTGCATTCATGTTTAAATTTATGTCTTGCATCTCATGTTTATTTTGATGCCATCACTAATTTCACAAGAGTAAATGAATGAACTTGCATTACCATATTTAAATTCCCAAGCTTGCATTTCATGTTTATATTTCAAGTCATCACTTAATCCTTAAAGATAATAATGAAGTTGCATCTCATATTTATTTATGCTCTCACTTTACTTTCTAATGAAGAGTAAAATAAAGTGCATAGCATGTTTAAGATTATGTATCACCTAAATATTCTAGAGCTCAAAGACTTGCCCTAAGTATCCTAAAAAGGGAACTTTAGTAAAAAAGAAATGGATGAGTTTTAGTATGATTCAATAATGGTTTGATTTTGTAAAATGCATGAATGATTTCAGAAAATGTTGGAAAACTGCTTTATGAGGTCTCAAGGTGTTCAAATAGCTTGGAATGTGTTAAAAATCATGTTTTCTCAAATTCCGAGGTTCTGGTAATCGATTACCATCCATGTAATCGATTACCAGAAGGTTTTTCAAAGGACTTTTGGTTCTGTAATCGATTACCAGAGGCAGTGTAAATCCATTACCACTTCATGCCCAGAACCTGAAAACCCTGTATCGATTACCTTATAGTGTAATCAATTACCCTTATGTTCTATTTTTTCGGAAACTTTAACCCTAGTAATCGATTACCATTGTATGTAATCGATTACTGTTGTTTGAAACCCAGAATGAATTGAGCTCTGGTAATCGATTACTAGGAACATGTAATCGATTACCAGAACACCTTTTTTGTTCCTAAAATGTCCAAGAGAAAACTAGCAACTTATATGCATTTCAACTCAAGAGATTATGTGATTTTATGGGCTTATGATTTCGGTTCTGCCCTATGTTTGGCTACTGTATAAATGCTGTTCTAAGGTGCTAAAATGTGTAAAATTATGTTTGAGTGAAGCAAGGATCGATTTAGAAAAGTTAGAAAAGAATAAGTAACTTAAAAGGGATTAGAGATGAGAATTCTAGAACACCTTAATGCATAAAAAATGCAAATCTGTTCTAGCATGATTGATTCAAGGATAAATGACTCATAATTAGTAAGACTTGTACAAAATCCCTTCATAAATGATTAGGTGTTGATTTCTAAGTTTAAGGTGATGGTAAGAGATTAAAATGGTTATAACTTAGAGACATGCCTAGAAATCCCTCATAATTGGTCTAGGAATTGATTATGGAGCCTTAGGCGAAGACGATCTTAAAAAGGGTCACGAATGGAGATTCTAGAGCCCCTTAAGCAAATGATATTCCTTTTATGTGCATGCTTATGGAATTTTAGTGAGTTCAAATCTTAGAGAACAGTTAAGTGTTAACCTCTTGAGGGTAATAAAGATGCAAATACAAGTTTAAAGCCCGTAAGGGTCAAAGCATAAGATACTATGAGATAGGTGGCCGAGAGAGTATAATTATGATGATGAACCTCGAGCACACTTATGATGATGTGATTATGTTAGTTCCTTGAGCATGAAACTTTATGTGTATGATTTGATATGGTGATATGATGAAATGTTGTATTTAAGATGCATAAGGTTTCGAAATATGAATGAAATTGAGAAATATGCTCATGTGAACTAGAAAGTTATTGAATTGAGAAAGTTCCATGAAAATGATGCATGTGATTGAGATTATGTGGCATGACTCAAATTTGAGGAAATTTGGAGGAGCTTATGCTGAATTTCCGTCAAATTTGAGGGACATAAGAAAGTTTTTGAGAAAAATGATGTTTAAGGTGACATACCGAGACGTACTTCTCCTTCTAGGAGAAGGTAGAACCGTGAGGGCATAGGCATTGAGCCTCAGCGGACAAGTCGGGTCTTAACCAAGTCAATGTGTTTCGAAGAAGGAAAAATATATGATGTTTAAGGTGACACACAAGATACTTCTCTACTCCCGTGAGGAGAAGAAAACTAAAGGGCATAGACATTAGCCTCAAAGCGGACAAGTCGTTGGCTTAACCTAGTCGATGAGTTTCGAAGAAGGAAAAAGTCCCATGATGGGTGATCCTTAGGCCCCTACCCGTACTCTAGGAGTCGGATTATGATGATTATGATGAATATGATTATGTTTATGATTCGCTTATCAAGAGGATAAGTAAGAACTAGTGACGACTAGTTAAGGTATGAGCTCATAGCCTAGTTAAAGGGGTGCGGTTACTATTATGATTGGTGTCACAAGTATGAGAAAGGAAAGATGTTCAAGAGAAAGTTACATGCCACTTATATGTTGTTTGATATTTGTTTGATTTACCAAAGTACTGCATGCATCCATGAACTATTATGTTGCATACATGCATTAAGAATCATTATAAAAGACATGGACCTTGGATAAATATCTTTGTGAAAACCTCATAATGAACCTATGCATGCTTAACCTTTTCATAATAAACCCAAGGTTCCTGGGACGTAAACGATGACACTAGGATAGAGGATTTTCCTACTGAGATTCTTTAGCAAGATTCTCCACCTCTCTGTCTTCTTTCCCACGTCTTCAGACATTCATCGTCGTTGTGATTTGTTGACGCACCCGTGAGGGGACTGCACATTATGATCATCATCAGCCCACCACTTCAAGGGTCGTTGTGCTATACGCATTTTTGCATACATGGGACGACCATTTGCTTCCACTTCCAGCTTCAGATTCCACCTCCCCTTTAGCGACAACATGATTTTTGAGAGGACGCGACCCTACAGTAGAACCGCCGTGCCCAACCATCGTCCTCAGTGCATGACCATTTGAGTTCGTATCCCTCATACGCCGCCGCGGGAGAGACCTGTCCGAGGATCTCATCGGCTTTCCGTATTGGAGGATTCCGCCCCTCCGTGCCTTTGGCCGCCAGAGGGGTAGCGAGGAGACAGGCCTCCCAATCGAGGCTTGTAGGCGTGTACGTCAGCGAGAGACGCCCTCGCGAGGTGGTCACGTCGCTCCGTCCTTCGCATGCCCACATCCCCTCTTCAATGGGCTACATCCGAGGAGCTCCGGCAGCTCGTAGGCTACATCTCCGTCCGAGGATTTGCCGTCCGTAGGTTGAGAGGGCTTGCTTCAGTGGGAGTATCTTTTGGGGTTGTTTTCATGTATTTGTTTGTTTTTATGTTTCTTATTTTATGTTGTTGACTTGCAAGCTCTGCCCTAGTAAGAAGACTTTATATTTCGTTATATTTCTTAGTAATGTACTAAACTATGTTAATTAATGTGATGAGGAATGTTTATGGATGTGTTCTTTTATGTTTATGTTCTATATGTTTTATGTATTCTTCCTCTTCACGTTGTATATATGTCACGCGCAAAGGCTCGCACTTTGTTTTATATGAATCATTTCAAAAAAAAAATTTACCTATTTTCCGCTAAGTATTTTGTAAATGAATTTAAAGAGAAGTAATAACTAATAATTAATCTTGATACGTCCTAGGCGTATTGGGGTTAAATATTAGGATGTTACACTTCTCATAGAAGTACGTCTTGAATAGCTCCCAATTGATAGCAGTTTATAGCTTTAAGCAGTTTGGTGTCCGGCCATTTAAATTTCGCTTCAGACTTCATCATGTAGGCAGGAAATAAAACCTTTGCCTCTTTAGCATGTAACTACTGAGTACAATCTTTCCATGTTTTTGATCCACTTGTCTGCGCTGTCCGATTCAAAGCCCCATGGAATGTTGGGGAATTGGCCTTGCGAACTTCAACTGGGCTTGTTCCATTGCCTTAGTAGGAGGTGGACCTTGAGCAGGATCCCTTGGTTGATTCATGCAGTCAAACATACGCTCCATCGCTCTTGCCATCTCGCGCATAGCAGCTGACCTCATTCCCTTGTTCACCTTCGCTCCATTCTATTTGTCTGCAAGGTGCCATTGGTCCCTAAACACATAAGTCAACAAACACTGAGGTGATCAGGCTCAATATTCCATGCTAGATGAGCTAGTTACCATGCACAGGCAAGCAAACAAGGTCATGTGTATCTATCCTATAGCTTATCTTAACACTAAGCACTAAACATGACATACTACCGTAACATGCCTCTAAGCATGGTCAATCCAATCCTCAAGGTCGCTGAGATTGAGCCTCATACCATAATGTAAAACCCTAATATTTAACCCAACATAGGATCGTATTAAAATTAACTATTAGTTATTACTTCCTTTTAAACTTATTTGTGAAATTATTTAGCGGAAACTATGGGAATTTTTTTTTTTTTTGAAAGGAATGTCAAAACCAAAGTGTGAGCCTTCACGTACCATATAATAGAAACAAAACGTATAGCAGAAGAGAGTAAATGAATTGTACAAAAGCATTAAAGGAACACATTAATCATCCATCATAACATTAATCATAATAGTTTTAGTACATAACGATAATATAGAGTTATACCCATGAGCTGGAGAGTTACAATAGGAAAACATAAAATACAAGAAAACATAGAAAACCAATACATGGGGAAACCCTCAAAGGCACTACCACTGACCTTCCCCTCTAAGAACCTACTCAAAACGCTACTCATCCAAGAGGATACACAGCCCGAACCCTCCAAAGCTCCTTGCACGTGGCTAAACGAAGAGGGGGCATGGGCATGTGATTAGCTCAGCGACGTGCGCCTCCTTGAGCTCGCCATTGGATTGACGTGACGCCTCATAGGCTCGCTTGGAGAACCATGTCCTCGAACCTACCCGGCTAAAGGCATCGAGCCTGCGGAATCCTCCGAAGGATTGGCCGTGAGTCCTCCCAGAAACCCCTCGCATCGATGATAAGAGGCACGTATTTTGGATAGTCACGCACCGCTTAAGATGATGGTCGGAGTAGCACCCTAATATTTAACCCAATACACCTAGGACGTATCAAGATTAATTACTAAAGTTACTTCCTTTAAAACTCTTTTAGAAATAACTGAGCGAAATACAGGTAAATTTTTTTAAATGAAACATGTAAAACAAAGTACGAGCCATTCGCGCATGACATAAATTGTACGTGAAGTGGAAGAGTAAATCATACAATTCAAAAGCCATAAAGAACACATCAATCATGAAAACATTCCTCATAACATTAATTAACAAGTTTAGTACATTACTATAGAAATATAAAGGAAAGAATAAAGTCTTACCCATATGAGTGGGCAGAGCTTGTAGTACATAAACTGAAATACACCAACGTAAAAGGAAAATAAAAGCAAGTACATGGTAAGGCCCCAAAGATAAAATGCCCAACTATCACTACCCTCACCCTCCATGCCTACTGATGACGTTGTCCTACCTGGGAGATGCAGCTCGCGAACCAGAGAGTTTCCCAGATAGCCCAATGAAGCGGAGATCTAGGCATGGGAATCGAGGGACGGCATGGCCTCCGTGACGTGGTCACCTCTCGGGCTTTTGAACGGCGCCTGTCTCCTCCTTGGCCATACCGTGTCCCCCGCCACCTCCACCGAGATCCATAGGGAATGAAGTGGCAAGAGCCCTCCGAGGATCGGCCTCTGACCGAGGATACTGGGACATACCCTGATTGGGAGAATCGAGGAAGGATGTGATCGACGGGTCGCTTGTCTCCTGCCCGCCCCTCAAAGATCAGGTCATCGAAAAGTTGAAGTCGGATCGAAACTGAGAGTGGGAGAAGGGTAACAAACGGCATTTCCATGTAGACACAAAACGCGCACCTCACAATGACCCTTGAAGGAGGACTAATGCTCGGGTCATTGTGCCTCCCAAGTGGCGGGTCAATGAAGATCACGATCATGCCATCGATGTTGAAGACGCATATTTGTAAAAAGAAATAGAGAGAGGGGTGAATCTTGCTAAAGAATCTCAGTAGGGAAATCCCTCTATCCTAGTGTCATCGTTTACGTCCCTAGGAACCTTGGGTTTATTATGAAAAGGTTAGGCATGCATAGGTTCATTATGAAGTTTTCACAAAAGATATTTATCCAAGATCCATGTCTTTTATAATGAATCTTAATGCATGTATGCAACATAATAGTTCATGGATGCATGCAAGTTTTTGGGCAAACCAAACAATAATCAATCAACATGTAAGTGGCATGAAACTTCTCTTTGAACATCATTCCTCCATCTTAATCTTGTGACACCAAACATAACAGGAACCGCATCTTCAAACTAGGCTATGAGCTCATACCTTAACTAGTCATCACTAGTTCTTACTTATCCTCTTGATAAGCGAATCATAAACAATCATAATCATAATCATCATAATCCCGACTCCTAGAGTACGGTAGGGGCCTAAGGATCACCCATCATGGGACTTTTCCTTCTTCGAAACGCATCGAATTGGTTAAGACCAATTTGTCGCTTTGGAGGCTAATGTCTATGCCTTATTGCGACCTTCTCATTCTAAGCAGGAAGAATACGTCTTGTGTCACCTTAAACATCATATTTCTCAAAAACTTTCTTATGTTTTCTTTGAATTGGAAATTCGCGGCATAATAGCTACTCTCCAATTTCCTCAAATTGAGTCATGCTACATAATCTCAATCATATGCATCATTTTCAAGGAACTTTCTCAAATCAATAACTTTCTAGTTCACATGAGCATATTCCTCATTCTTTAACCCCAATTTTTACCTGGTAATTTTTTACTATCATTAGGAATTACCGATTACCGTAGGTAAATATTATATAAAATTTGAGACCAAACAATCCTTAATAAAGGAATATAACGTTAGAAGAGAAGTTAGGAGCAATTCGTGCAAGATTGCAAACCCCAATTTTCTTGGTACGTGTAAAATGACCAAAATGCCCCTTAGGTTATTTACTCAGAAAATGAGGATTGGGCCCCACCCATCCTCAAGGGGATGTTTTGATGTTAATAAGGGATTGTTTGTGTTATGTGTGTTAATAGAGGAGAAGAATCCTAATTTTAGCTTTCAACGCGAAATGACCCAAACGCCCTTACCCGTTTTAACTCCAATTGCGTGCCGCTGAGCCCGAACCTCACTAAAATGTGTTAAAAGGTGTTTTTAAGCCATGATTAACCATTGGTTAAGTTGGGTGGTCTCGGGCAATTTTTAAGTAATGTTGTTTTGCCCCCTTTGCAGAGTTAACAAATTTTGAGATTTTTGATTTGTGAACGAAACCTAAGCAATATCAGGCTCAAATTAAAGCTTATTAAATTCTAATTACTAATCTAGAGTCAAAATTATTTATTTAGATTGATTAGAACCTAAAATTGCTTAAAACACCCAAATTTCTTAGTAATTCACTTAAACCTTAACCGTAAATTCCTAAATTGCATGAATACCTTGCCTACACCTAAAAAATACATGGAACACACAAATCCTCTTCCACAAGGCCATGATCAAAATTATTGAGTAATAAGTCAGAATTATTACACAAAAATCCAAAGAATGAAAACAAAGAATCATGACATGGAAACATGATTCCATGTTTTAAGCCACCAAACAAAATGATTTTTCTTCCTTATTTTTTTCCTTTAATTTTTGGTTATTTCTTTCCTTCCTTTGTCCATTTATGAGCTGCAAA
>JAMLFY010000003.1:27068008-27085008 GCA_030441495.1 Dalbergia oliveri
GGAGAGCACGATTTTGGTTATTTGTGGTTAGGAAGAGGGCAGTGATGACATTTCAGATCTGAAATAGTGGAGGAGAGGAGGAGGAGGAAGAGGGGTTCGCCTCGAAGGAGCTGAGTGAAGAAAGGAGGCGCGAAGGCGACGCATCTGGACTTGAGCGCCCGTCGACGTGGCCTGAGGTCGCGCGAGGGGAACTCGTGATGGAGGGAAGAGAAGGGGACTTCGATCCCCGCGCGGTGGCGTTCCACCGCGGAGTCGCGAGCGATGGGGAGCGGGATCGTGGGCTACTCGTCGTGGGCTAGGTTTGCGCGGTGGCCGGGCCCGGCCTTCGGAGGAGTTGGGCTTGCGGAGGAGATGGCGGCTGGTGGCGCGGCCCTCTCCTTGTCATGTTCGTTTTTCATTTCAGTTTGTCCCTTTTGTAAAAAAAAAAATTCTTGAAGCTTAGTTTGTTTTGGTTAATTTATGGATGATGATGGTAAGAAAGTGATGATGGTGCTATGATGGCATTCCTTTAAGGTTTGATGATGATAGATGTATGAAAGTGATGATGATGCTATGATGGTGAGAGAGATGATGCGATCATAGCAAGGATAGATGGTCATGGAAAGGGAGGAGGAGGATGGATTTGATGAGAGAAGAGGAGAGAGCATGGAGGGGCGGTGGAGTGGTAGGCGGGTGATAACCCGGGCCTCCTCTCTTCTTACATTCTTTGGTCATCTATTTGTTTTTTACTCTTTAGAGAAGAATACCTATGCTACTCCCGCCTCTGTGTCTTCTGTTGTATGCTATCTGTTATTGCTAGATTTTTTTTGTATGTTGGAAATTTTGCTTGCTCTGCTGTCCTTTCTTGCTGATGGTTGTCAAAATTTATGGCATGGTGGTGGTTGTTCTATGTTTAGGGAGGTGATGGTGTTTTTATGGTGGTTGGCAGACTTATGATAAAATGAGGATTTATGGATGCCGTTCTCCCTCCCTGATTCATCATTTACAGCTGCCTGTCACATTCCAATTTAAAAAAATTTAGCATTTTGCAAAGTGAAATGATGATGTCCAGAATCCGACATTTCTCTCCTCCCCATGGCTTCACGATGAGGAACACGGGCAAAGAACCCGTGATACTCCTTTTGTTCTCTTTTTGTTGTTTTTCCTTTTATTATTTTTGTTTTACAAAGGGACATGACAAACTTTGAATTGGTAGTTTGTTTGCTTTTGTACTAGTGGAGACAACATTATAACCATTTGTCACTTTTTCTTTTATTTATTTTTCATTTTTCATTTTTTATCAATGACCGTTTCCCTTTTTCTTAAAATGGCTGAACAAATTTTTTTTATCAAAAGAACTAAATAAAAAGACTATAAAAGAAATTCACCTATATTATGAATTATGCAAATTTTTGGGTTTTCTATTAAAAGACAAATTGTGTTCACAGTTGCCCTCTTTACTCATTTCCCTATAAGAAAATATGAAAAATTTAAGTTTTTATATTGTCTTCATAAGGAATGAGTAAAGACATGAATATTGATTTTGTTCGGCAATGCATGAAATGCAAATGAAAGAATTGCTGAATTCTAACTTTGAAAAAGTCTAAACATTCAAGAAAATCACATGTGAATTATGCAATTCATAAATCATCTATGTATGAATCATGCAAAGAAAAGACATTAACAAATTTGATGCAAACTCACAAATGACAAGAAATGTAAAAACCAACGGAATTAATATGAACTTAAAAGCCAATGAGGGTTGACGGAAATAAAAAAAACGACGGACTGACGGGAATTTAAAAGCCTTGCGACCAAACGGATTGGTCCACAACAACAGGAAATTAAAAGACTTGTGACCAACTGGATAATTGGTCAACAGAGAGACAGGAAATGGAAATTGGTAATCTGAGGCCGACTGAAATGTAAATTGGCAATGAGGCCGACAGGAAAAGTAAAGTGGCAATCTAAGGCCGACTGGAAAATAAATTGGCAATCTGGCCGACTGAAATGTAAATTGGCAATCTTGAGGCCGACAGAAAATAAAGTGGCAATCTCAGGCCGACTCGAAATGTAATTGGCAATCTTATGCCGACAGGGAAGTAAATTGTGGCAATCTGAGGCCGACTAGAAAGATAAAGTGGCATCTGAGGCCAACTGAAATGTAAATTGGTGGCAATCTGGCGACTGAAAATAAATGGTGGCAATCTGAGGCCGACTAGAAAGTAAATTGGCAATCTTAGGCCGACTGAAATGTAAATTGTGGCATTGAAGGCCTGAAAAATAATTGGGTCTGAGGATGAAATGTAAATTGGCAATCTAGGCCGACAGAAAAGTAAATTGGCAATCTGAGGCCGACTGAAAAATAAATTGGCAATCTAAGGCCGACTGAAATGTAAATTGGCAATCTAGGCCGACAAGAAAAGTAAAGTGGCAATCTGAGGCCGATTGAAATGTAAATTGGCAATCTGGTAAATCCGAGGGAAGTAAATTGTGGTCTGAAGCCGACTTGAGAAAAGAAAAAAAGTGGCAATCTAGGCCAACTGAAATGTAAATGGTGGCAATCTGAGGCCGACTGGAAAAATTGGCAATCTGAGGCCGACCTAAAATAAATGGTTCTGAGGCCGACTGAAAATAAATGGTGGCAATCTGGGAAAAATAAATTGGCAATCTGGACTAAAATGTAAATTTGGCAATCTGAGGCCGACTGAAAAATAAATGGTGGCAAAGCCGACTAAAAATAAATTATTTGCACTGCTCCTTTTTCTTGTTATATGCAAAAGTTATAAATTTATCACCCACTTGCAGTTTATTTCAGACACATTCTTGAAGAACTAACGTACCCAAATCAAGCAAACCTCGAGGAAGACTTTAACCGATCAAACTCGTAATTCTTGAGCTGGACTTTCTGCACAAATAAAGCTTTCTTTTCTTCTGGAACTTTATCCACCTCTTTCCATTCTTTCTTCCTTTTAAAGGATGATGATTGCTTTTTTGCCAAGCTTAATTAAAGCTTCTGAATTTTCCTGTGTGATGCTAGTCATTGATGTATTGCTATAAACATTGTTAGGTTGTATAATTTAAACTTAAATATATCCTATTTGAGACATCGTAAATAAACATGCATTCAAAGAGAAAGTGGAAGAATTAACTGAATGGACATATTTATTGCTTGGTGTATTGGATGACAAAATATTTGGAAAGAGACAACCACAAAAATGAAAGATAGGATTGTGAAAGACATGAAAATTTTGCCCCAGTTTGGGTTCTTTGTGATTCATTCAATTGATTTTTCAGCAAATTGGATGCTATAACCATTGCTTCCATTGTTGAGCCTTCAATCTTTCTTTTTGCCCCCATTCAGCCCAGCCCGCTTTGCTCTAAGGATGAACTTATCACCGAAAATTGCCCCAGTGTAGATTGCTTGAGATGATGCTTTGCTCTAACTTTTGCTTAGGCCGCTCTTTCGAGTTTTCGACCTAACGAGCTCTTTTTTTTTTTTTGCCCTAATTTTTGCTTAGGCCGCTCTTTCGAGTTTTCAACCTAACGGGTTTTTTTTTCTTTTTCTTTTTATATTTTCAAGCATAAAACCTTTTGACTTGCATCAGTGTTGATTGGTTTAGGCAATTCTTGTCCATCCATGTTTTGCAAAATCAATGCTCCACCTGAGAGCGCTTGTTTGACAATGTAAGGACCTTCATAACTCGGAGCCCATTTTCCCGTGCGTCCTCCTGGTTCGGGAGAATTTTCTTCAGAACCAAATCTCCGATAAAAATCTCTAGGACGAACTTTCTTGTTAAAAGCTTTGGCCATCCTACTTTGGTACAATTGGCCATGACAAATAGCTGCCAATCTTCTTTCTTCTATCATGTTCAACTGTCACATCGAGTCTTCACCCATTCAGATTCCTCTAGCTCAGCCTCCATTAGAACCCTTAATGACGGGATTTCCACTTCTATGGGGGATACAGCTTGTTCCATATACCAATGAGAAGGAGTCATCCTGCTCGATCGTATACTGGTACGATATGCATGTAAAGCATATGGTAGCATCTCATGCCAATCCTTGTAGTTCACAACCATTTTGGCGATGATTTTCTTGATGTTCTTATTTGCGGCCTCAACCGTGCCATTCATCTAGGTCTGTAAGGAGCTGAGTTGTGGTGCTTGATTTTGAAAGTCTTGAAAAATTTCTGAACTTCGGCACCATTGAGATTAGGAGCATTGTCTGTGATGATTCTTTCTGGAATTCCATATCTACAGATAATGTCCCTCTTGATGAATCTAAGAAACACCTTCTGTGTGATGCTGGCATATGAAGCAGCTTCCACCCATTTAGTGAAATAGTCTATTGCCACCAAAATGAAGCGATGACCATTGGATGCTTTGGGATTAATTGAGCCGATCACATCCATGCCCCACATCGAGAAAGGCCAGGGAGATACCATGTTGTGTAATGGAACTGGAGGAGCATTGATTCGGTCTGCATATATTTGGCATTTGTGGCATTTCCGAACATGATTGATAAGTCATTCTCCATGGTGGACCAGGAATAACCACTCCTTAGGATTTTGCGTGCCATCATGTGTCCATTGGCATGAGTTCCACAAATTCCTTCATGGACTTCAGTCATGATTATTCGAGCTTCATGAGCATCTACACATCTAAGGAGAGTGGTGTCATGATTCCTCTTGTAAAGGACTTCCCCATTCAGGAAAAGGACATAGCCAGTCGTCGGATTGTCTTCTTGCTTATCTCATTTGCCCCAGCTTGGGTATTCTCCCTTTTGAATATATTGCTTGATATCATGATACCATGGTTGACCGTCCTGGTTCAGCCTCTACATTACCACAGGATACTGGTTCATCTTGTACCTCTACATGGATAGGTTGGACATTGGTGTGGACTTCCAATTTAGTCATTACAGCCAAAGTCGCCAATGCATCCGCATATTGGTTCTTATCTCGAGTTAAGTGAGAAAATGATATATCATCAAAGTGCTCAATTAGTCGAGACAAGTGCTTTTGATAAGGTACCAATTTGGGATCCTTTGTACGCCATTGTCCATTAACTTGGTAGATTATGAGTGCCGAATCTCCAAAGACTTTTAGTTCTTTGATTCCCAAGTCAATTGCCACTTGCAAACCATTTGCACATGCTTCATACTCTGAATGTTGTTGGTACATTCAAAATCTAATTTGATGGAGACTGGGTATTGTTTTCCAGCTGGTGACACTACGACAGCTCCTACTCCACATCCATTCATGTTGACAGCCCCATCAAAGTACATCTTCCATGTATTCTCTTCTTCTACATCTTTTTTTCCACCACTAATACCTCGTTATCAGGAAACTCAGCCGTGGTGGGTTGTCCATCCTCCAAAGGGTTTTCAGCTAGGTGATCAGCAATTGCACCTCCCTTGACAGACTTTTGAGTCACATACTTGATATCAAATTCTGACAGGATCACTTGCCACTTTGACATTCTCAATGACACATGGGGACTATCAAATATGTATCTCAATGGATCCATTCGAGAGATTAACCAAGTAGTGTAGTATAACATGTATTGCCTCAGCCTTTTAGAGGCCCATGCTAATGCACAACAGGTTTTCTCAATTGCCAAATAGCGGGATTCACAGTCATTAAACTTCTTGCTCAGATAATATAGCTTGTTCCTTCTTTCCATACTCATCATATTGTCCCAACATTGCCCCAAGTGACGTGGGCAACACTGAGGTACAATATTAGAGGACGACCTGGTATAGGTGGGGTCAAACTGGAGGTTTTACTAAATAAGCCTTTATTTTGTCAAAGGCTTCTTGGCACTCTTCATTCCATTCTCCAGGTTGATGTTTTTAACAGCTTGAATATCGGCTCACAAGTGCTAGTCAAATTGGCAATGAATCTAGCAATGTAGTTGAGCCTCCCAAGAAAACTTCTCACTTCCTTTTCGGTTCGGAGCCGGCATCTCCTGGATCGCCTTTACTTTGTCTGGATCTACCTTTATCCCTCTCCTGACAATGAATCCGAGTAATTTCCCTGGAGATGCTCCAAAGACACATTTATTCGGGTTCAGCCGCAGCTTATATTTTCTGAGCCTTTCAAACAACTTTTGTAGAACTGTTACATGACTTTCTCCCTCTTTAGACTTGGCGACCATGTCATCCACATACACTTCAATCTCTTTATGCATCATGTCATGGAATAATGCAACCATGGCACGTTGGTAGGTGGCACCAGCATTTTTCAATCCGAATGGCATGACTGGATAGAGAATGTTCCCCATGGCGTTATGAAAGTAGTTTTTCCTTTGTCGTGAACGTCCATAGGAATCTGATTATACCCTGAGTACCCATCCATAAATGAAAACGGTGATTTCCAGCTTGTATTATCGACTAGGACATCAATGTGAGGGAGTGGAAAATCGTCTTTTGGACTAGCTTTGTTTAGATCCCGATAATCCACGCACATTCTAACTTTTCCATCCTTTTTAGGCACGGGCACAATGTTAGCCACCCAGTTCAGTGTGTCTTGACACCTCCAAAAATCCGGCCTCTAGCTGTTTAGTCACCTCCTCTTTTATTTTCAATGACATTTCAGGCCGCATCCTTCTCAACTTTTGCTTTTTCCTTCGCTCATATATAAGGAATCTTATGTGAAGCTATTTCTGGATCCAACCCCGGCATATCATGGTAGGACCACGCAAAGACATCCAGGTATTCTTTGAACAATGCAATCATTTCTGAGCGTTCTGGATTTTCCACTATTTTCAGCTCCTTTTCTCTTCTTCATGCCCATGTTAATCAGCTTCGATCACCTCATTGTCTAAGTCAAATCCCTTTTCTGGATGTTCCAGGAGGTCTGAAAATTGCCCAACAATTTCTTGATCTTCATCAGATTCATGGCTATCACAATCAATTGCAGCAAGAACCAATTGACGAGTTTTCAAATTCCCTTTCATGAGGCAAAATTTCTATAGCATTTAGATTCCTGAAAGCAATTGTGGTGGGTTGGAAGGCCAAAATAAATAGTGGAAAAGTGCAAAATAAAATAAGAAAAATAAAAATTAATGAGCTAAAAATGATGGTAAAGAGAAAGCAAATAGAGGACTGAAACAAGGAGAATGAAAGACACCAAGAAATATAAAAGATGCGGGAATAGGAAAGAAATATGAATAAACACACAAGTTTATTTATGATGTCTTCAAGTAGCATAAATAAAAGCATAAATAGTCTTTACTGATACAACACAAATAATTACTTTGCAGCAATAACATCAATCACTTGTTCAGTTCCAGCCATCAACATTTCATCATTGTTGGCAGCATAAATCTTGTTGCTTCTTCAGTTGTCTATGTCCAAGGTGTTGATGGTGAGACGGAGCAAGGGGATGAACTTTTCCACCTGTAATCACTTCAGCTGGACTAGGAAATGTCTCCTTCAAGTGAGGGATCTGCTTTATTTTCTTCTCATGTTTCTCCTGTTGGAGGGCCATAGCATCCATTTCCTCTTCTAACGGTGCATTATATCCCAAACCAAATCGATTAGGTTTCTTGGAGAGATATAGGTACTCTAATACCTTGCAATTGTGGTCCTAACCCTTTACCATGTAGGTATCCATTCTTAGCCATGATATGAGCCACTATTTGATTAACATTCTGCATTATGGACCCACGCATTCATATCCGGGCTTCACCAACTCCAGGCTATGCCACAAGTTATTGTCTATCGACTCCACATTCTCCACATATGGTAGTGAGACTGGTTTGGATACAATGATGTCCCTTCTCCATGGATTGTGACGACTGATCCATTCTCAATATATTTAACCTTTTGATGCAAGGTTGAAGGTAGAGGATTTTATATCATTAATCCACGGTCTTCCTAGCAACATGTTATAATCTGAGCCAATCTCCATCACCTGGAATAACACTTGTGATTTGCTTGGCCCAATCTCTAGTGGCAACACCACCTCACCTAGAATATTTTTCGTAGCTCCATCAAAAGCTTTTACAACCATCACTTGAGGTGATATATCATCCACACTCATTGATAGTTGTTTCAAAGTGGACAGTGGTAATACATTTAACCCTGATCCTCCATCAATAAGGACTCTAGGCACTATGTGGCCTTTGCATTTGAGGGTTATATGTAGCGCTTGTGGGTTAGCCCGTGATATCACTTCTTCATCTAAGAATGTGATCATATTGACACGTTTCACTGGATCCACCATACTTATCATGTTCTCCAATGAAGTGTCGGGCTTGACATAGGCTTCCTTCAGGACCTTCAATATTGCCTTTTGATGAGATTCAGAGGACAAGATTAGTGACAGGAGAGATATTCTAGCAGGAGTCTTCTTTAATTGTTCCAGAATATCATACTCGCTCTGTTTCATGATTTTAAGGAACTCTTCTTCCTCTTCCTCTTTCTTTTCTTCTCGACTCTAACCTTTTTCAACGTTCCCTTCATCAACAAATTTCCTTTTTCCAACTCCTTGGGTCCATACACCCTTCCACTTCTTGTTATTCCTTTTACCTCCATGACACTGGTCACTTCCTCACCTCCTTGAGCTTTTGAGGTTTCCCCTATGTCACTTTTCATTTCAACCTTGGTCTCATAATTCCAAGGTACGGCATGTGTGTCCTCATACACAAAGGGTGTTGGTTTCTTCAGTGATCACTACCTTTTCTGCTTCTGCCTATTAAGCGGAGGCACTCGAAGTACAAAACGCTCGATCACATTCACCTCCTCAAGACATTTTGCTTCTTTTTTGCTTGTATAACACCCAAGTTAAGCAATCCCTGTACATGAACCTTGAAATCCCAACATCCTCAATATCATGCCCCAGAACTTCCACAATGGTATGCACAACTTGATTCCTATCATGTTTCTCATTCTCTATTGTCAGAGGGCTGTCCTATTGTAACCAGCCTCCTTCAAGCCGATAAAAATTTTCTGCATAGGGGTTTGAAGATTCAAAACCTTCTTGATCAGTGGTTCTTCTACCTCCAAAGCATTTACTCGACCTCCTCCTTCATGATTTGGAATTGGATTATGGACAATATCTGGTTTTGACTCCTCTTGAAAATCCAGCCTCCCACAAGCAATTAGCTTCTTCACTGCCGTCTTGAAACCTTCACAATCCTCGATGGAATGTCCTGCTATGTCCATATGATATTTGCAAGTTAAGTTTGGGTTATACCAAGCTGGGTATGGTGGTTCTAATGGACGCACAGGATATGCCGAGATGAGATGAGCATCAACTAGTCGTTGAAAAGAGATCAGCATTTGAGATGGATAGTTTCGGAAAGGTGGTAAGTTTGGGAATCGAGAACGACTTTGGTTTTGGGTATTAGGCCGTGGTGGTGTGGTATTTGGGTGATTCTGAGGATGTATGGTTGGGTTATAGGTGTATGTTGGGCGAGCTGGTTGGTATGGGCGTATATGGATGTTATTGACTTGAGGTTGGGGTATGGAATTGTATTTGCATTTGGAGTGACTTGGTATAGTGGGTAAGGAGAGATGGATGGTATTTGGGATCTTGGGCGTGTCGAGGTATATCTTGGAATGAAAGGTTGCTGACCTTGCACATAACTTACTTCCGCCTCTTTTTTCCTAGGCGGAATCCTCTTCTCGTGTCCTCATTGCTCATAGGAAGTTTCCAGCTTTAGCCAAACTCTCAATTCTTTCACCTCGGTCACTAGCTCAGAAAAGTCCTTGTATGCGCTCCTGCCATTGTCCCAATATAAGGAGATCCTAAGGTCCCCAAAAAGTACGAACACATTTCAGAAGGGATGAGTGGGTTGCACCTGGCTAAAGTTCTCCATCTTTGAGCATATTGTTTAAACGACTCCTCCTTCTTCCTTTGCATTGTGCTTAATTGCTCACGGTGGGTGCTATTTCCATGTTGAACTTGTACTGACTCATGAATTGATCAACCAATTCTCTCCAATAGGAAATTTTAGAATGGTCTAACTGAATATACCATTCTAAAGCAGGACCACTTAAGCTTTCATGGAAAAAGCTGATGAGAAACTTCTCATCTTTGGACCATATCGCCATTTTAGTAAGGAACTCTTCAAATGGAACAAAGGATTGCCGGTCCCATCATATTTTGAGAAGTCGGGAACCTTGAAGTCTTTGGGAACTATCAGATCTACAGGAGGACATAGTTGCTCAATTTCCACATAGCCATAGGTGTTAGGTCCCTGAATGGCTTTAATTTGATCCTGAATCTTCTTCATCCATTCTTCTTGAATTTGTCTTTATTCACCTCTGGACGGCTATTCTCTGAGGAAAATGGTTGTTTTTGGATGACAACATGAGGTGGCTCCCAAGAGGGGTAGCATGCCCGTGCCTCAGGATGAATGTTCTCTAATGGACGATAGCCTTCCCCAATTGGGATCACCAATGGCATTGTTGGTGGTGGCTGTCCATGAAGGTTATTCAGAATTTCATCCCCCTCATTCACCCCTTGAGTGACATTTACAGCCACATTTGATGTTCCCGGTATGGCTACCATTGCAGTGCTTGGTTGTACCCTGACGCAGTCACTATGTCTGGTTTGATTAGCCTAATAAATCCAGTGACTCCTTCATGGCTCTCATCATTTCTTCCATCTTTGCTTGGTTATTTGACATTTCATTCAATTTCCCTCTCACTCATCGACTTCCATGCTCAAACTTTTTACTTGGTCAGAAGCATTTTCTGGTTCATGATTACCACCAGCCATCTTAGTCCGAGCTCGGTATTGTGAATACGAGTTAGATCGGTATCTTCCTTCCTTGGGCGCCCAATTGTGACACAGTTTTACCTCTTGTTAAGAAAAGAGAAAAAATTAGTGAAAAGATAAAAATATTGCAATTTGTTAGAGAGCGGAAAATATATCTGTCTTGACGTGAGTATCTTTGATGATAACTGTTTCCCAGAACGTCTCGTTCAAAGGTACTAAGTTATAGCTATTGCCATGAGACCAACACAATGCAAAGAAGCAACCATTCTTTTATTTATCATTTGTCACAAACATCATTTTTCATACAACCATTCAAAAAGAAATACATCATAAATATCAACAACATTGCTACCCAACAGAAGTGCCCTTATGTGTCTTCAACGTCTTCCCGCGATTATTTGCTTCATTCTCCCAATCAAGTCCTTACAATAGCCAACAAAGCTGCTAATTTCAGTTGGGGTTTCAAAAGGGATGATTTCTTGCTCAGCCAGCTTTAAGTGTCTTGGAACGTCTTCTATTGCCGCATTAGCCAACCCTGCTAAGTTCGAAAAGCGAATCTTCAACTCATGAATGACATGATCTTGGTGTTGCACTTCAAGATCCAAATTTGCAACTTTTTCCTTTTCTTCTCCTAGGGCAGCTTGATACTTCAGGATCTCATTTTTCATGTGTTGATTTAATTCCTCAGCTTCCCTCTTATATTCCTTGTTCATTTCTTCTATTTGTTGCTTCATTTGTTCCTTTTCGCAGCGCCTTTCTCAATCTTGGCCTTTCGAAGTAGCTCCTTTAGTTGCTGATTTTCAGTTATTGCCATATCACGTTCTTGCCTTCGAAGCTTTAGTTCTTTATTGGCAGCTTCAAACATTCTTTGGTCTTTACCATGTGTTCCTGCCCATTTTTAGCCTTTTACTGGTCCCTTCTAGAATCTGATCTTTTTCAGCAATTTCTCGCTTTAAAGTTTTCAACTCGAACTCCACTTGTACCTTTTCTTGTTTAGCCTTGTCCAACCTTTCTTTCATTTCTTTGATTTCTTCATTTTCATCAGAATGCAAGGCCGATGTCTTGTCAGGAATAATTGTTGTCAAGATTCTGAATGGCAACTTGACCTCTTGAGCCCTACTTTTCACCCATTGGCGGTAATTTTCTTTTACCGCACAACTCCTAGCTCCCAATTCTTTTCCCTTTCGGATGACATTGTTCCAAGCAAATCGACCTTCGTAGTAGGCCAATGTCATGGGAATCTAGGTAATAAAGGACAAATGGAGTAATTGGAGCTTCGAAGGCGGTCCCATCATGGGGTAACCAAGCTCGCGCAACACCAATGCTGGATTGTAATTTATACACCCTCGAGTACCCATAAGGGGTACATTTGGAAAGTCTCCGCACTGGTAAATCAAAGTCTGTCCATCTTCCCACCAAGGGTACCATCGGATCACCTTTTCATTCAATTTAACCAGGTCTTCAGCCCATTCTCGCCCATTTTTCTTCTTGATACGATGCATTTTTAGATCATCAGGGGACAAGATGCCTTGTAATTTCTTTGGAAGATATGCGCGGAACCCACACATATAGTATTGGTAAACAACACAGAATTCTCTTACCATTCCTCTCATGACAAAAATCCAAGGAACAGGAGACATCTAGGAGGGCGAAGGATTGTGACCATGAAACTTTCTAGCAAGGAACACATCAATTGCTGCAAGATCTATGAAACCGTCAATATTGGGAAACAAGACTGCCATAAATGGTGAGGGTCAACACATCTAAAAAGTGTCCCAGTCTTCGGCTTGAGCTAAGCTGTGCAAATGCTTCTCCAAATAATCTCTTGTGAATCCCTTTGTCCCATTTCTACATTTCTGGGCTTCATGCAAATTTCTTACATTTACCTTTAGGACATTTGCTATAGTGTGCAAAGAAGCATAATGTCCTTGGTAATTGTAAGGTTTTTCTCCTTCTAGCGGTAACCCAGGATTCGTTCAAATTCTTCAAGGGTTGGTGCCAATTGAAAATCTTGAAAGGTGAAGCATCGGAGTGGAGGATCATAATACTGGGCCAATGCTATGATTGCCTCTACCTGTATTTCCACTTCTAATAGGCTCAAGATTTTTCCATATTTTCTGTGAGAAAGACGTTGCGGTGCTTTCAAAGCTGACTCAAGGATCTCAGGCTTTCTGTTTAGGTTTCTTGGTTTTGAGTTGCAAAGTCTTTTTCAATTTCTCTTCATGATTGTTTGGTCTCATGTTTGCTTCCATTTTTAGATACTCACAACAAGACTTCAATATTGTTCTCTAACAAACCTGCTAGCAACGAAGAAAAAGTGAGTTTTTTATTATATATAAAAAAAAAGGCAATAAACACTTGCATGTTAAAGAATTTATGTACATAAAATAAACAAATTAATTAAAGAAAAGGTATGCTCCCTTTGTGTCCTATTTGAGGTAAAATATGGGTGTCAAACTATGGCCTATGGTTGTTCTATTTTGTGAGCACTTTCACCAGGTAGGTCTATGATCTCAGGATTTACACTCTAGAGTTAAAGGCTCATTTCAGAATGTTATCCCCAAGGAGGTGAACTGCTAGATGTAGGACATTCACGAAGAGTCACACTCTAGACGAGATTTTCGCAATAACCAAACAGGATGTACATCCAAAATGGCTACCACTACACAATCTCTTACCTATCTCAAGTTGCATTAGACCGGGTATAGGGCCCTACTCGTGTGTGATAAATGTGTGAGTGTTGTGTGTGAAGGGAGCATACAAACCTGGAATCCTATAACTACCCATGGTAAAATACCTGCAAAATAAATACAAACAACAAATATACAAAACCAACAATAGTCGCCTACCCTAAAGTTTTCACAAAAAAAAAAACAAACAAAAGTCGTCTACCTTATGGTTGTCACAAAGAAATAAAACAATGCTGACAAAATTCTAGCATAAAAAGAAAATAACAAGATAAAAATATAAAATAAATAAATATAAAAAAAAAAATAAAATAAACTAAAAAGAAGTTATAATAATGTGCACAATCAATTATTTAGGCTTGACTCTCATAATTCCCAGTGGAGTCGCCATCTGCCAGGGATCGCGGGGACGGAAAATTATTTTGTTAAAATTGGAGTCGCCACCAAGTTTATTTAAATTGGCAAAACATGGAAAAACCCGTTTTGTTTAAAAATTTGTCTTTGAAACCAGATTTGAATTCGGAGTCGTTATGCATAGGGAAGGGGGGATTTAATCCTACGCACCCTAATACACCCGTCCTTAAACGGTACCTTAATTGATTTGTGCAAATTATTAATAACCTTTCAAAATATTCATTTTTTATTTTTTTACAACAAAATTAAAAAATAAATTGAGGAACACCAAGCTGTCACAACTAGTGTTCAAAATACTGTGTTAACAAATTAATTAAATTAACATTTTTATTCAAAATACAATATTTCACAAATAAGTAACAAATTTAAACTAAATATATGAAAATGAAAATCTCTTATGAATTATAAATATTTACAAATAAGATAAAAATTTATTTTGATATTTTTTATAAAAATAAAATAAAATATAAAAGAGAACATGCTTTTAAAGAAAATTTGGAACATCAAGCCTCACAACTCAGATGTCCAAAATATCGAGTTAACAAGCCGTCCCTAAATTAACTTTTTATTTGAAATAAAATATTTCCTAAAGAAATGAAAATTAAATGAAATAAAATATCTCATAAAAAAAAAACTCATGAAAAATTTACAATTAAGACAAAAATTATAAATATTAGATTTTGACTTGACAGGGATTTGAATCGCCTCCTACGTATTTTCCTGAATGGGGAATCAAAGTCACGTAGTTTTTAAACTATTTTATGAGTTGAATAATTTTATTTTTAAAGGGACTTCAGAATATCAAGTTGTCACAACTAAAATATTCCGAAGGATAGGATTAAAAGCGTCACGCTTAGTTTTCCTATTTAAAATCACAATTTTACCAATTAACTCAAATACCCTTTTTTAGTAAAACAAAATATCCAAGTATTTATTTTAATCCCAAGATTAATAAAACCTTTTTAGAAAAAAACAAAATTCTAACTTTAACGAGAACTGATAAAGTTAATTCATAAATACACAATTAATTTGAACAAAATACATAAGCATGTAAGAGAATTAAACTTAAAAAATAAAATTAATTCATAAACACAATTATACAATTAACTTAAGTAACACATAAACGTATAAAATAAATAAACTAAAAATGAAGGTCCTAATCACTATTTTCTTTTTATCATTTTTTATTTTTAAAGGCTTTTAATACAAAATTCACCACACATCAAAGCAAATAGTTAGATCATTCTTTAAACCGATTTATTCAATCCCTACTCAAATAATTTAAAATAATTGCTAGGAAAACATATTTAAAATTCTTTTCTTTTAATAAATTAAGGTATTCAAGTATTTATTTTGAACCAAACACAATAACTCAAACTCCAACCAAACAAATTCCAAACTAAAAATAAAATAAACACCAATCATATAAATAAACCCAAACCCAATTTCTGATCCAATAAAATAAAAACAAGTTTAACCAAAATAATAATAATAATATTAACAAACAACGCTCCTAATTAGACTCACATACACTAATACATAGCTCTCTCTATCTTTTACACACGCACATACCAACACTCCTACTCACTAACAATAATACACTCACACACTCCTAAACCAAACTCACCCTCACCCATACAACCCATACGGATGACACACACACACATTCATACACAAACTCTCTCACCTAAAACACTCTTTCACTATCACACACACACATAAGAAACTGAGAAGAGAAAGACTGAGAGAGAATGAACGGCAAGAGAGAGATGGTGGCCTCGCGGAAGAGGACGAAGCAGGCTCCGCGTGGACGCTTGGTGTGGCTGGCATGCACGCTAGCCAGCTGGGCGGAGGAAAGGTCGCCGCTGCGGATCACGCCGCGACGGCACGAGACAAGGCTCTCCGTGATGATGTTTGGTCGGTGCCTATGAAAGGTGGATCTGAAAGGATGTTGGTGGGTTGCGCGTCACGGTGATGCCCGCTCAGGTGAGGGTGGCCTGAGAGGGTGACACGGAACTGGAAGCGGGTTCCGGTCTAAGGGAGTTGGTGCGGCTTTGTGTGCGGCGCTGACGATCGACAGGGCGGCACGCTGGATCAATGAAAGGGAGCACGAGATTTGGTTATTTGTGGTTAGGAAAGAGGGGCAGTGATGACATTTCAGATCTAAAATAGTGAAGGAGGAGGAGGAGGAAGGAAGAGGTTCGTGACGAAGGGAGCTGAGATGAAGAAAGGAGGCGCGAAGGCGACGCATCTGGACTTGCAGCGCGCGGTCGACGGTGGCCTGGCAGGTCGCGCGGAGGGGAACTGTGATGGAGGGAAGAGAAAGGGGACTTCGATCCCACGCGTGGCTGTTCCAGCGGAGATCGCGAGGCGATGGGGAGCGGGATCGTGGGGCTACTGACGTCCGCCGGGCTAGGTTTGCGGGTGGCTGGGCTGGCCTTCGGGAGTTGGGCTTGCGGAGGAATGGCGGCTGTGGCGGCTCTCCTTTAGGTTCCGTTTTTCATTTCAGTTTCCCTTTTGTAAAAAAAAATTCTTGAAGCTTAGTTTGTTTTGGTTAATTTATGGATGATGATGGTAAGAAAGTGATGATGGTGCTATGATGGCATTCCTTTAGAGGTTTGATGATGATAGATGTATGAAAGTGATGATGATGCTGTGATGGTGGGAGAGATGATGCGATCATAGCAAGGATAGATGGTCATGGAAAGGGAGGAGGAGGATGGATTTGATGAGAAGGAAGAGGAGGAGGAGCATGGAGGGGCGGTGGAGTGGTAAGCGGTGATAACCGCCGCCTCCCCTTCTCTTCTTACATTCTTTGGTCATCTATTTGTTTTTTACTAATATCAAGAAAGAATACCTATGCTACTCCTCCCCTGTGTCTTCTATTGTATGCTATCTGTTATTGCTAGATTTTTTTGTATGTTGGAAATTTTGCTTGCTCTGCTTGTCCTTTCTTGCTGATGGTTGTCAAAATTTATGGCAGTGGTGGTGGTTGTTCTATGTTTAGGGAGGTGATGGTGTTTTTATGGTGGTTGGAGGTGTGATGATAAAATGAGGATTTATGGATGCGTTCTCCCTCCCTGATTCATCATTTACAGCTGCCTATGTCACATTCCAGGACGAAAGAAAATTTAGCATTTTGCAAAGTGAAATGATGATGTCCAGAATCCTGACATTCTCTCCTC
>JAMLFY010000003.1:27085508-27253008 GCA_030441495.1 Dalbergia oliveri
GTGGTGCCAAGCAGTTGAGGAAGTAAGTCCGTTCCTTCGTGAAGTCGTTCTTGGATCAGATAATTGAAGGAGGACACATGGGAGTTGGAATCCAAACGCTCGAAGTAATTGTTCTCAGGTAACGAATTTCGAGGACGAAATCCTCCTTTAAGGAGGGGAGTAATGACCTCATTCCCGTCTAGACAAATGACCGAAATGCCCCTAGGTCATTCTACCGAAATTCGAGGACATTGCCCCAACCCTCGAATGGGTCACTCGATGTTTGAAGGGATTATGCTGTTATGAATGATATCCAGGGGAAACCTCGTTCTCCAAACTTTCCGCTCAATGAAAAATACTCCTGTGCTACACGGGTAAAAGATGCCGTTGAGCCCCTAACTTTTCCAGGAAGTTTAGAATGATGTTTATGAGCAATGTTTGATGTGTAGCTTGGCTCAAGGAAGTCCTATGCAGTTTCAGTGTAAAATTACCATTTTGCCCCTAGAACAGTGTACAGTGCGCTAATGAGCATTCAGTTTAACCTAAGCGATATTAGGCTCTAATCGAAGATTAATTTATTTTGAATTAATCTAGAGTCAAAATGATTTATTAAGGTTAATTAGAACCTAAGATTGCTTAGATAAACTCTAATGGTATTCTTTAAATTCAAGATTGCTAGTCATGGAATCTTGAATAGTGTTTTCTCTCTCTTTCCTTAAATTAAGGAATTGAGCCATACCTCATTTGACCAAAAGAATTATTTTAAATTACTAATCTAATAAGATCACCCTCCTAATCAAGTCTTGAACCACCTCAATTAACCATTTTCTCACCTAAACGCTTGCTTACAAACTCCTAATCAAAAAGCCTAATCATAGAAGCACTTAAACACATCCTTAAACCACAATTACATGAACAAAAATCCCTTCCCCTTGGCTGATGAGGAGGCCGAAAACCGTCCCCAAATGGTGCCACATGTTGAGTTGTGATGCACTCCAAGCCCATGCCTTAGGCCATACCTTGCCCATGCTTCCAACCATGCTTGCCATGCCTAAACCCATGCTTTTGTAAGAGATATTTCCTCTCCTCCTCCTCCAAAGGCCGCCATTCCCTCCCCCTTGGAAGCCTCAATGTTGAAATTTTCTATAAATACCAAGCCTTGATGAACCTTGTCACACTTTGGTTCACTTGTAAGTTCACATTCTTGCAAATTCTCTCATTCCTCTCAAATTCCCTCAACTTGGCTGATTTCTTCCTCAAGACTCCAAAAGGATTTCCTTCTCCTTCCATCTAGAAAACAAAGCTTTCTTACATCTCTTCAAGACTTCTTAAGGTAGGGGTTAAGTTTCATGATTTTTGTTTGTGTTCTTCAAGAAAGTTCTAGTTTTTCTCTTGGTTTCAAACTCCTTTTCCTTCCCTTCTTTTTCCCAAGAGGCCTTCTTACAAAAAGAATGTGAGCTTGATGATGAGGTTTCAAGATAATGATTTGTTGTTGTCATGTGAGAAACCTTAAAGCTTGAAACAACTTGGTCTTGGACCATACATGCTTGGATTTTTTCTTTTCTTGGCTTAAGTTTCGGTTTTTCCTCTTCCTCTTTCCTTTAAGGATTTTCAGTTTTTCTTCTATGGATTTGAACAAAGTTTGTAAAATATGTCTAGTAGATCACGAAAGTTTTGTTAAGAAAGTTAATCTCATGATTTCAAAGAGCTCAGGCTTACCCTTGCCAACCTTAAAGTTGGTTCGCGTCTTAGAATCCGCGCTAGATTGAAGCCTATGAGCAATAAAATAAAGAATATGACTTAGTTCTTGTAGTTTTGTTTAGACAAAGTGATGAACTTTGGGTCCATTTCCTTAAGCTTGATGGTGAGTTCAAACCTTAAGATTTCTCTTGAAGTCTAGGTGCTAAGAACTCTAAAGCTTGCCTTATGATGCATAATGGGTTGAGGTTTATGTTCCTCTAAAAGTCTTGCAAGAGCTCTAGCTAAGACAAAAACAAGATGCATTCATGTTTAAATTTATGTCTTGCATCTCATGTTTATTTTGATGTTATCACTAATTTCACAAGAGTAAATGAATGAACTTGCATTACCATATTTAAATTCCCAAGCTTGCATTTCATGTTTATATTTCAAGTCATCACTTAATCCTTAAAGATAATAATGAAGTTGCATCTCATATTTATTTTATGCTCTCACTTTACTTTCTAATGAAGAGTAAATAAAGTGCATGGCATGTTTAAGATTTTGTCATCACCTAAATACTCTAGAGCTCAAAGACTTGCCCTAAGTATCCTAAAAAGGAAACTCCATTCAAAGAAATGGATGAGTTTTGGTATGAACCAACAATGGTTTGATTTTGTAAAATACATGAAGAATTTTCAAGGAAATGTTGGGAAACTGTTTTATGAGGTCTCAAGGTTTAAAATAGTTTGGAATGTGTCAAAATCATGTTTTCTCAATTTCTGGAGGTTTGGTAACGATTACCACCCATGTAATCGATTACCAAGAAGGTTTTCCAGGACTTTTGTTTTGGGTCGATTACCAGAGGCAGTGTAATTCCATTACTACCCTTTCATGCCCAGAACTTCTGCAAACCCCTAATCGATTACATCATAAAGTAATCGATTACCATATGTCCTTTACTCCTTATAACTGAGAATCGATTACTCCATGGATATCTTTACTTTTTAAAAACACTTAACCTGAGTAATCGATTACCGTCGTATGTAACCATTACCCTATATCCTTTACTTTTCCTAAAAATTACCTGATTAATTGATTACCATTATGTGTAATCGATTAATCGTTGTTTTTGAAAACCCAGAATGAATTGAGCTCTGGTAATCGATTACTAGGAACATGTATCGATTACCAGGAACACTTTTGTTTCCAGAAACATTCCAAGAGAAAACTAGCAACTTATATGCATTTCAACCCAAGAGATTATGTGATCTTATGGGTTCATGATTTTCTTTATGTTTGGCTACTGGATAAATGTGTTTAAGGTGTTAAATGTGTAAAATTATGTTGAGTGAAGCAAGGATCGATTTAGAGAAGCTAGTAAAGAATAAGTAACTTAAAAAGGACTTTGAGATGAGAATTCTAGAACACCTTAATACAAAAAGTGCAAATCGTTCAGAATGGTTAATTCAGGGATAAATGATTCATAATTAGTAAGACATGTACAAGATCCTTCATAAATGATTAGGTGCTAATTTCTAAGTATAAGATGATGATAAGAGATCTAAGTGGTTTATAACTTAGAGAACATGCCTAGGAATCCCTCATAATTGATCTAAGAATTAATTATGGAGTCTTAGGCGAAGATGGATCTTAAAAGGGTCGCGAATGGAGATTCTAGAGCCCTTAGCAAATCAGATATATCTCTGCCCTTTTATGTTGATGTCTTGAGTGGAATCTTGGTGAGTTCAAATTTAGAGGAAAGTTTAAGTGCCAACCCCTTGAGGGTAATAATAATGCAAATACAAGTTTAAAGCCCAAGGGGCAAAGCATAAGATACTTGAAGATAGGTGGACGAGAGAGTATGATTATGATGATGAACCTCGTGCACACTTATGATGATGTGATTATGTTAGTTCCTTGAGCATGAAACTTTATATGCATAATTTGATGAATTGTTGTGTTTGAAATGCATAATGTTTCAAAGATATGAATGAAATTGAGAAATATGCTCATGTGAACTAGAAAGTTGTGGCAATGAGAAAGTTCCATGAAAATGATGCATGTGACTGAAATTATGTGGCATGACTCAATTTGAGGAAATTCTGAGAGTAGCGTCATGCCGTCGAATTTCCGTTAATTTGAGGGACAAAAGAAAGTTTTTGAGAAATATGAAGTTTAAAAGTTATATGCCGAGACGCATTTCTCCTCGCGAGGAGAAAAGAAACCTGGTGGGTATGGGGAGGTTGTTGAAGCCATACCGAGCGGACAAGTCGCTGGCTTAACCAGTCGATGCGTTTCGAAGAAGGAGAAGTCCCATGATGGGTGATCCTTAGGCCCCTACCCGTACTCCGGGAGTCGGGATTATGATATTTATGATTCGCTTATCAAGAGGATAAGTAAGAACTAGTGACGACTAGTTAAGGTATGAGCTCATAGCCTAGCTGAAGGTGGGGTTACTATATTATTGGTGACACAAGTATGAGAAAAGGAAAGATGATCAAAGAAAAGTTTCATGCCACACAAATGTTGTTTGAATTATTGTTTGATTTACCTAAAGTGCTACCATGCATCCATGAAACATTATGTTGCATACATGCATTAAGAATCATTATAAAAGACATGGACCTTGGACAACAACCTTTGCGAAAACCTCATAATGAACCTATGCATGCTCTAACCTTTTCATAATAAACCCAAGGTTCCTGGGACGTAACGATGGCACTAGGATAGAGGACTTCCCACGAGATTCTTCAGAAGAATCTCACCCCTCTCTCCTTTCTTTCCGTTACGTCTTCAGATATTGACTGTTGTTCGTGATTTTCATTGACCCGCCTACATGGGAGGTGCACTATGACCCCCAGCATCAGCCCTACCACTTCAAGGGTCATTGCGAGGTGCGCGTTTTCGCATGTGGGACGCCTTTTGCTTCCCCCGTCTCCAGCCATCACTTCGATCTCACTTCACCCTTTGGCGACGACCTGACTTCTAGAGGATATTACTCGAGATGAGAGACGTCGCAGCTCACCTTTGTCCAGGTACGCGATATCCTGAATATGTTCCCCGTCTCGACTCAGGCTGATCATTTGTAGGATCTTCCCTTCCCATGGGTCACGGAGGAGGTAGTGAGGACACGTGACTAGCCGAGGCATGCGAGGCGCGTCAGCACGAGACGACCACGACGCGGAGGCCACGCTGTCCCTCGATCCCCATGCCTAGATCTCCGCTTCGTTGGGCTACATCCGAGGAGCTTCGCCAGCTCGCGGGCTACATCTCCCAACCGAGGTCCGGCGTACACCAGGAGGCTTGGAGTGGGAGGGTAGTGTTAGTTGGGTGTTTATCTTTTGGGATTATTACCATGTATTTG
Organism: Dalbergia oliveri; assembly: GCA_030441495.1. Classification (NCBI taxonomy): domain Eukaryota; kingdom Viridiplantae; phylum Streptophyta; class Magnoliopsida; order Fabales; family Fabaceae; genus Dalbergia; species Dalbergia oliveri. Next base: position 27,090,535 of record JAMLFY010000003.1, read on the forward strand.
TCTTTATGTTGTACTGCAAGCTCCGCCCACTAGTACGGAGACTTTATGTTTTTTCTGTTATATTCCCGTTGTGATGTACTAAACTATATTATCTAATGTAATGAGGATGTTTATGTTGAATGTGTTCTTTATGTTTATATTCTGTATGTTTTATTTATTCTTCGCTTCACGTTGTTTATGTTACGCGCAAAGGCTCGCATTTTGGTTTATATAAATCATTTCAAAAAAAATTTACCCGTATTTTGCTGAAGTATTTTATAAATGAATTTAAAGAGAAGTAATAACTAATAATTAGTCTTGATACGTCCTATGGCGTATTTGAGGTTAAATATTAGGGTGTTACATTATGGTATCAGCAGCGTTTCACTTTATTAGCTTAGGATTGGCACCCATGCTTAAGAACATGTTACGTCAGTATGTCATGTAGTGTCTTAGCCATTAAAGAGATAAGCTATAGGGTAGGCATTCATGACCTTGTTGTCTATGCCATGGTAACTTAGTCATTCAGTTTACGTTTAGCCTTATGATCTTCTGGATATTTGTTGACTTGTGTGTTAGGGGACCAATGCACATCTTAATAATAGAATAACGTAAAACGGCCGCCTACGACGAGATGAGATTAAGTCCTGCCGCACGAAATGGCTAGGGCGATGGAACGCATGTTCCACCGCATGAATCAACCAAGGGACGCTGCCCAAGGTTCCCCCGCTGAAGCCCTGGAACAAGCCCGCTTTGGGGGTTCGCAGGCTAATCCCCCAACCTTCGGGAGCTCCGAACCCCAACAAGGCTGAATGAGTGGATCAAGAACATGGAAGAATCTACCGAGTTACCCTTTGGAGGAACAGAAAGTCACCTTTGCTCGCGGACATCATGGGAGCCGACGAGGTTTTGGTGGACCTGGATCTTGAGGCCGCCAGGTAAGCTACGGCGGAGCCATCAATTGGGAGCTGCTGAGAATTAGACTTTCATGAGAAGTATTTCCCCACCGTGAAGAACGCCCAAGGACATTGAGTTTCATGTAAGTCTGTCCAAGGTGAATGTCCGTCGCCAGGACATCTCCTTAAATTTAAGAGTTGATTAAGTTCTCACGAGTTTTCCAAGAACTCCGATGAGGTATGCAAGTGTGTTAAGTTTGAGGCCGGTCTAAGGGCCGAACTTAACTTTGCGTGGCACACATGGAGATTAGGATTTCCGACTCCTAGTCAACAAGTGCCGAATCATCGAAGAAGGGCAGACAAAGAAGAACGAGCGCCGCAGGGCCAGATCGTCCCGTGGTTGGGAACCTCAAGCCCCGAATTTCAAGCCATCAAATCAGGTCAAATGAGGAACCACTACCATCCCTACCAATCCAACGAGTTTAAGCAACAACAACAACATCGCAACCACAACAACAAAGAGGACCCAACAATCAACCATCTTGGAAACACCAAGGCCGCCGTTCACCCCAACCCGCCGTCTAAAACCGCAACCATCAACAAGGCCAAGGGCGGCTCCGCAGAACAACAACAATCAACAAGGAGGGCCCAATGGGAACAAGAACAAGGCACCCCAAGGAGCCCCGCGCTTTCCCCTTAACCGCAGCAAGCTGTGGAGTGCCGCCTAAAGACGATGGCAACTCGCCCGCGGAGCCTGTAACGTGTGTTCACGTGGAAGCTCGGCCACTGATGCGAGGACCCCAAAAGAATGGAGGTCGTCAGCTAGAATCCCCAACCGCAACACCAAGGACGAGTCTCTACCCTCAAAACGGAGAGGACGCACATGGATCCAACGACCTCATCGAAGGTAAGTGCGAACTGAAATGGTGAACCTTAACGTGCTATATGACTCTGGTGCTACTCATTCTTTTATCTCACATGCTAGTGTCGAGTCTCTAAATTTGCAAGTTTCTAAGCTTCCTTTTGATCTCGTTGTTTCTATCCCTACCATCCGTCCTGACATACATGTAACTGTTGTCTAAATTGCCATCTTACCATTGAAAATAGATCTTTTGTCATAGATTTAATTTGTTTACCCTTTGAAGACATAGGCGAATCCTTGGCATGGATTGGCTTCACGCTAACCATGTGTTGTTAGACTGTCATACCAATCCTGTTATTTTCGTCATCCCCCTAGCAAGACTAGTCAAACCTTGAAACTTTATGTGAATGTCGTAGATGTCTTCTGTGTGGGAGAAACTAAGGGATATGTCCTTCTAGCCTTAGCGAGGTAGACTTTGAGCAGAACATAGATGACATTCCTTGTAAGAGTACCCGAGGTATTTCCTGATGAGACACCCAGTTCCCTCTCTCAGAGAGGTGGAGTTCTCCATCGAGTTTGTTCAGAACGGGACCTATCTCATAGCCCGTATAGGATGTCACCCTTGGAGTTGAAGGAATTGAAAACCCAGTTGGAAGAGTTGTTAGAAAAGAGTTTTATCAGACCTAGTGCCCACCTGTAGTCCTTTGTTTGTTAAGAAAGGATGGGAGCATGAGATTATGTATAGATTATAGGCAATTGAATCGTGTGACTGAAGAATAAATACCCTTTGCCTAGGATTGATGATCTTATGGACCATTGAAGGAGCTGGTATTCTCCAAGATTGATTTGAGGTCGGGATACCACCAAATTCGAGTAAGAGATGAGGATATACCTAAAACCTTTTAGGAACATTACGGACTTTGAGTTCGCCGTGATGTCCTTTGGACTCAAATGCACCCGCCGTGTTTATGGACTATATGAATAGGATCTTTAGACCCTATTTAGATAAGTTCGTGGTTGTTTTCATAGATGACATACTCATCTATTCAAAGACTCACGAGGAGCATGAAAGTCACCTGAAGTTGGTTTAGAGGTGTTGAAAGAGAAGAAGTTGTATGCTAAGCTCTCTAAGTGTGAATTCTGGTTGGAGGAAGTGAAGTTTTTGGGACATGTAGTATCAAAAGGAGGTATAGCTGTTGACCCTAGTAGAGAGAAGCTTGGATGAATTGGGATAGACGACCACGTATCGAAATACGGAGCTTTTTGGGTTTAGCAGGATATTACCGTAGGTTTATCAAAGGTTTTTCCCAGAATTGCTCTTCCCCTAACCAAGCTAACTAGGAAGAACACCCCGTTTTCATGGAATCCCGATTGTGAAAAGAGCTTCCTAGAGTTAAAGGAAAGGTTGACCTTTACCCAGTTTTGGTTTTGCCCGACCCCAATGTACCCTTCGAGGTATATTGTGATGCTTCTGGAAAGGTTTAGGATGTGTGTTGATGCAAAATAGGCAAGTGGTAGCCTATGCGTCTAGACTCAAGCCTCATGAGGTTAATTACCCTACCCATGACCTAGAGTTAGCCGCCATAGTGTTTGCCTTGAAAATATGGAGGCATCACTTGTACGGAGTGAGGTTTGAAGTTTCTCCGATCATAAGAGTCTTAAGCATCTCTTTGATCAAAAAGAGCTAAACATGAGGCAAAGAAGGTGGATGGAGTTTCTAAAGGACTATGATTTCGGCCTAAGTTACCACCCTGAAAGCCAATGTGGTTGCCGATGCCTTGAGTCGAAAATCATTACGCTTATCCCACATGATGGTCAAGGAAGTTGAGCTCATAGAGAAGTTTAGGGACATGAATTTGGGGATGTCAATAACAGAAAAGTGTGAAGATGTGTCATCTACAGGAACAAGTGGGTTTAAACAAAGGGTGATGATGGCACAAGTAGAAAATGAGGAGTTTAGGGAGACTTAGAGGCGGTTAAGGCTGGAAAGCTTAAGGGTTTTGAGCAAGGGGCAGATGGATTGTGGAGGTTTGAAGGGCGGATGTGTGTACCGCAAGATGGTGACCTCCAGAGAGTATCTTGGAGGAGGCCCATAAAAGCCACTTCACCATCCATCCTGTGCCACCAAGATGTATCAATTTAAAGAAGATGTTTTGGTGGCCCGGATTGAAAGAGACGTAGTAGCCTGGGTTAGTAAGTGCTTGGTTGTCAAAGTGAAGATTGAGCACCAGAAGCCTTCAGGAATGTTGCACCTTTGCCTATCCCCGAATGGAAGTGGGATAGTATATCTATGGATTTTGTGACCAGCCTACCCGAACCCAGCCCATGACGCTATATGGGTAATAGTGGACAGGTTAACCAAGTCGGCCCATTTCCTACCCATCAAGTTAACCTTTTCCCTAGATAAGTTGGCCCAGTTGTACATCCAAGAGATAGTAAGGTTACACGGAGTTCCATCGACGATAATTTCTGACAGAGATCCGAATTTACGTCGCGTTTTGGGAAGCCTTTCAAAAGGCGTTTGGTTCTAAGTTGTGCTTAAGTACGGCTTACCACCCCCAAACAGATGGACAATCGGAAAGAACTATCCAAACATTGGAGGATATGCTAAGGGCATGTGTTTTGGATAGAAAAGGGAGTTGGGATAAGTACCTGCCTATTGAGTTCGCGTATAACAACAGTTATCATGCGAGTATCGATGGCACGTACGAGGCCTTGTATGGAAGGAAGTGTCAGTCGCCTTTGTGCTTGCATGATCTCGGAGAACAAAGCATTTTGGACCGGATGTAGTAAGGAAACCCAGAGCAAATAAAAATGATCAAGGATAGAATCTTGACTGCTCAAAGCCGACAAAAGAGCTATGCGGACAAGCGGCGAAGCCGTTAGAATTCCAAGAAGGTGAGCATGTTTTCTTGAGGATAACTCCCACTCCAGGAATAGGTAGAGCCATGAAAATCAAGAAATTGAGTCCGATTTCTCTGACCTTTTGAAATCCTTCTGAAGTTTGGAGTTCGCGCAAAATAGCCCTACCTCCAAATCTGCAATCTTCATGACGTCTTTCACGTCTCCAAGCTGAAAATATCAATCCGACCCTAGCCATGTGTTAGAGCCAGAGCATGTACAGTTGAGGGAGGACCTAACTTCAACCTCCACCAACGAGGATCGTGGACCGTGGTGTCAGCAGTTGAGGAGTAAGTCCGTTCCTTTGGTGAAAGTCGCGTGGGGACGAGACAAGACGGAGGAGTACACATGGGAGTTGGAATCCGAGATTAATGAAGTATCCCGAGCTTTCTCATAACGAATTTCGAGGACGAAATTCTTTTTAAGGAGGGGAGTAATGTACGCCCCCATTTCCGCCGTTAGAGTACAAATGACCGAAATGCCCCGAGGTCATTCTACCCGAAATTCAGGACAGTTGCCCCAACCCTCAATGGGTCAACTCGATGTTTGAAGGGGATTATGCTGTTATGAATGATATCCAGGGAAACCTCGTCTCAAACTTCCGGCTCAAAATGACCAAAATACCCCCGCGTGTTTACACGGGTAAAAGATGCCGTTTGAGCCCTGAACTTTTCCAGGAAGTTTAGAATGATGTTTATGAGCAATGTTTGATGTGTAGTTTGAGCCGAAGGTCCCAGTTTTAGTGAAAATTACCATTTTGCCCCTAGAACAGTGTACAGTGCGCCTAATGAAGCAATTAGCCGAACCTAAGCAATATTAGGCTCTAATCGAAGATTAATTTATTTCGAATTAATCTAGAGTCAAAATGATTTATTAAGGTTAATTAGAACCTAAGATTGCTTAGATAAACTCTAATGTATTCTTTAAATTCAAGATTGCTAGTCATGGAATCTTGAATAGTGTTTTCTCTCTCTCTTTAAATTAAGGAATTGAGCCATACCTCATTTGACCAAAAGAATTATTTTAAATTACTAATCTAATAAGATCACCCTCCTAATCAAGTCTTGAACCACCTCAATTAACCATTTTCTCACCTAAACGCTTGCTTACAAACTCCTAATCAAAAAGCCTAATCATAGAAACACTTAAACACATCCTTAAACCACAATTACATGAACAAAAATCCCTTCCCCTTGGCTGATGAGGAGGCCAAAATCTGTCCCCAAATGGTGCCACATGTTGAGTTGTGATGCACTCCAAGCCCATGCCTTAGGCCATACCTTGCCCATGCTTCCAACCATGCTTGCCATGCCTAAACCCATGCTTTTGTAAGAGATATTTCCTCCCTCCTCCTCTCCAAAATGCGCCGGTTTCCCTCCCCTTGGAAGCCTCAATGTTGAAAATTTCTATAAATACCAAGCCTTGATGAACCTTGTCACACTTTGGTTCACTTGGTAAGTTCACACTTCTTGCAAATTCTCTCATTCCTCTCAAATTCCCTCAACTTGGCTGATTTCTTCCTCAAGACTCCAAAAGGATTTCCTTCTCCTTCCATCTAGAAAACAAAGCTTTCTTACATCTCTTCAAGACTTCTTAAGGTAGGGGTTAAGTTTTGATGATTTTTGTTTGTGTTCTTCAAGAAAGTTCTAGTTTTTCTCTTGGTTTCAAACTCCTTTTCCTTCCTCTTTCTTTTTCGGCCAAGAGGCCTTCTTACAAAAAGAATGTGAGCTTGATGATGAGGTTTCAAGATAATGATTTGTTGTTGTCATGTGAGAAACCTCTAAAGCTTGAAACAACTTGGTCTTGGACCATACATGCTTGGATTTCCTTTCTTTTCTTGGCTTAAGTTTTGTTTTTCCTCTTCCTCTTTCCTTTAAGGATTTTCAGTTTTTCTTCTATGGATTTGAACAAAGTTTGTAAAATATGTCTAGTAGATCACGAAAGTTTTGTTAAGAAAGTTAATCTCATGATTTCAAAGAGCTCTAGGCTTACCCTTGCCAACCTTAAAGTTGGTCGGTTCTAGAATCCGCGCTAGATTGAAGCCTATGAGCAATAAAATAAAGAATATGACTTAGTTCTTGTAGTTTTGTTTAGACAAAGTGATGAACTTTGGGTCCATTTCCTTAAGCTTGATGGTGAGTTCAAACCTTAAGATTTCTCTTGAAGTCTAGGTGCTAAGAACTCTAAAGCTTGCCTTATGATGCATAATGGGTTGAGGTTTATGTTCCTCTAAAAGTCTTGCAAGAGCTCTAGCTAAGACAAAAACAAGATGCATTCATGTTTAAATTTATGTCTTGCATCTCATGTTTATTTTGATGTTATCACTAATTTCACAAGAGTAAATGAATGAACTTGCATTACCATATTTAAATTCCCAAGCTTGCATTTCATGTTTATATTTCAAGTCATCACTTAATCCTTAAAGATAATAATGAAGTTGCATCTCATATTTATTTTATGCTCTCACTTTACTTTCTAATGAAGAGTAAAATAAAGTGCATGGCATGTTTAAGATTTTGTCATCACCTAAATACTCTAGAGCTCAAAGACTTGCCCTAAGTATCCTAAAAAGGAAACTCCATTCAAAAAGAAATGGATGAGTTTTGGTATGAACCAACAATGGTTTGATTTTGTAAAATACATGAATAATTTTCAAGGAAATGTTGGAAACTGTTTTATGAGGTCTCAAGAGGTTTAAAATAGTTTGGAATGTGTCAAAATCATGTTTTCTAATTTTAAGGTTCTGGTAATCGATTACCACCCATGTAATCGATTACCAGAAGTGTTTTGAAGGACTTTTGGTTTGGTAATCGATTACCAGAGGCAGTAATCGATTACTACGGCTTTTCATGCCCAGACCTCTGGAAACCTGGAATCGATTACATCATAGTAACGATTACCATATGTCCTTTACTTTTCAAATACATTACCTAAGTAATCGATTACCGTCGCATGTAATCGATTACCTATGTCCTTTACTTTTCGAAACTTTAACCTAAGTATCGATTACGTTATGAACCGATTACCTGAATCCTTTAAACAGTTAACCTACGTAATTGATTACCATTATGTGTAATCGATTACCTGGTTGTTTTTGAAAACCCAGAATGAATTGAGCTCCTGGTAATCGATTACTAGGAACATGTAATCGATTACCAGAACACCTTTTGTTTCCAGAAACATTCCAAGAGAAAACTAGTAACTTATATGCATTTCAACCCAAGAGATTATGTGATCTTATGGGTTCATGATTTCGTTCTATGTTTGGCTACTGTATAAATGCTGTTCTAAGGTGTTAAATGTGTAAAATTATGTTGAGTGAAGCAAGGATCGATTTAGAGAAGCTAGTAAAGAATAAGTAACTAAAAGGGACTTGAGATGAGAATTCTAGAACACCTTAATACAAAGAAGTGCAAATCTGTTCTAGAATGGTTAATTCAGGGATAAATGATTCATAATTAGTAAGACATGTACAAGATCCTTCATAAATGATTAGGTGCTAATTTCTAAGTATAAGATGATGATAAGAGATCTAAGTGGTTTATAACTTAGAGAACATGCCTAGGAATCCCTATAATTGATCTAAGAATTAATTATGGAGTCTTAGGCGAAGATGGATCTTAAAAGGTTCGAATGGAGATTCTAGAGCCCCTTAAGCAAACGATATATATTTTCTCCCTTTTATGTTGAGTGCAGTGGAATCTTGGTGAGTTCAAATTTTAGAGGAAAAGTTTAAGTGCCAACCCCTTGAGGGTAATAATAATGCAAATACAAGTTTAAAGCCCGAAAGGGGCAAAGCATAAGATACTTGGAAGATAGGTGGACGAGAGAGTATGATTATGATGATGAACCTCGTGCACACGTATGATGATGTGATTATGTTAGTTCCTTGAGCATGAAACTTTATATGCATAATTTGATGAATTGTTGTGTTTGAAATGCATAATGTTTCAAAGATATGAATGAAATTGAGAAATATGCTCATGTGAACTAGAAAGTTGTGGCAATGAGAAAGTTCCATGAAAATGATGCATGTGACTGAAATTATGTGGCATGACTCAAATTTGAGGAAATTTTGAGAGTAGTGTTATGCCGCGAATTTCCGTCAAATTGAGGGACAAAAAGAAAGTTTTTGAGAAATATGAAGTTTAAAAGTTATATGCCGAGACGCATTTCTCCTTCTGAGGAGAAAGTAAACCCGTGGGTATGGACGTCGAGCCATACCGAGCGGCAAGTCGTTGGTCTTAACCAGTCGATGCGTTTCGAAGAAGGAGAAAGTCCCATGATGGGTGATCCTTAGGCCCCTACCCGTACTCTGGGAGTCGGGATTATGATATTTATGATTCGCTTATCAAGAGGATAAGTAAGAGCTAGTGACGACTAGTTAAGGTATGAGCTCATAGCCTAGCTTAGGGGTGCGGTTACTATATTATTGGTGACACAAGTATGAGAAAAGGAAAGATGATCAAAGAAAAGTTTCATGCCACACAAATGTTGTTTGAATTATTGTTTGATTTACCTAAAGTGCTACCATGCATCCATGAAACATTATGTTGCATACATGCATTAAGAATCATTATAAAAGACATGGACCTTGGACAACAACCTTTGTGAAAACCTCATAATGAACCTATGCATGCTCAACCTTTTCATAATAAAACCCAAGGTTCCTGGGACGTAAACGATGGCACTAGGATAGAGGACTTCCCTCTGAGATTCTTTAGTAGAATTCTCACCCCTCTCTGCTTCTTTCCGTTACGTCTTCAGATCGATGGCGTCGTCGTGATTTTCATTGACCCGCCTACATGGGAGGTGCACTATGACCCCGAGCATCAGTCCTACCACTTCAAGGGTCATTGCGAGGTGCGCGTTTTTGCATATGGGGACGCCCTTTGCTTCCCCCGTCTCCAGCTATCACTTCGATCCGACTTCACCCTTTGGCGACGACTTGAATCTTTGAGAGGACACGACCCGAGATGAGCAGACCGTCGTGCTCAACCTTCCTCGTCGAGGTACGCGGATATCCTGAGGATGTTCCCCGTTCTCGATCAGAGGATCCTTCTGAGGATCTTCCCCTTCGTTCCTATGGGTCACGGAGGAGGTAGTGAGGACACGTCACCCAGCCGAGGCATGCGAGGCGCGTTCGACACCCGAGAGGCGACCACGACGCGGAGGCCACGCTGTCCCCGATCCCATGCCTAGATCTCCGCTTCGTTGGGCTACATCCGAGGAGCTTCGTCAGTTTCGCGGGCTACATCTCCCCAACCGAGGACGGCGTCACCAGGAGGCTTGGAGTGGGAGGGAGTGATAGTTGGGTGTTTATCTTTTGGGATTATTACCATGTATTTGTCTTTATGTTGTACCCCAGCTCCGCCCATGAGTACGGTAAGACTTTATGTTTCTGTTATATTTCTGTTGTGATGTACTAAACTATATTATCTAATGTAATGAGGAATTATGTTGAATGTGTTCTTTAATGTTTATATTCTGTATGTTTTATTTATTCTTCCGCTTCACGTTGTTTATGTTACGCGCAAAGGCTCGCACTTTGGTTTATATAAATCATTTCAAAAAAAATTTACCCGTATTTTCCGCTAAGTATTTTATAAATGAATTTAAAGAGAAGTAATAACTAATAATTAGTCTTGATACGTCCTAGGCGTATTGAGGTTAAATATTAGGGTGTTACACCTAGTGTCATCATTTACATCCCCAAGTTGTGTTTATTATGAAAATGTTAAACATGCAAAGGTTCATTATGAAGCTTTATAAAAGTAATTATCCAAGGTCTGTCTTTTTATGAATCTTAATGCATGTATGTAGCATAGGAGAACATGAATGAATGGCAATGCTTTATGCATAAAACCAATAAAACATAACATCAATGATTAGTTCTCATATAAGTGGCATGTGATTCCTCAATTGTGAACACCCGATTCTGTCCGATTAAACAAAAATTCAAAATTTTGCATATTTTATGGTGTATTTTATTTCTTGAAGAAATGTGAAAAAATTTCTGTTAGGTTTATTTATCTCAAAAATTAATTAAAAAAAAAAGAGTTCAATTCATTTTATTCCCAAATTTTCTTTTGGAGCTTGCGTATTTTGTCCGTTCCATTTCAACCCAATCCAATCACAGTTTCTGTTACAAGGCCAACTATGTTTGTTTCAAGCCCATGCTTATTTCTTTTAATTTTTGTCAAAAAAATAACAATAAAAAATAAAATTAAAAAAGGGGAGGTAAAGTCACTGACTTTAATTCCTATTTGTAACGCTGAATTTTTACCGTCATTAAGAATTACCAAATTACCGTAGGTAAATATTATATAAAATTTGAGACCAAACAATCCTTAATAAAGGAATATAATGTTAGAAGAGAAGTTAGGAGCAATTCGTGCAAGTATTTGCAAACCAATTTTCTGGACGTGTAAAATGACCAAAATGCCCCTGAGGTTATTTTACCAGAAAATGAGGATCGTGGGCCCCACCCATCCTCAAGGGGATGTTTTGATGTTAATAAGGGATTGTTTGTGTTATGTGTGTTAATAGAGGAGAAGAATCATAATTTTGAGCTTGACGCTTAAATGACCATAACGCCCCTGCGCCGTTTTTAACCATTTGCGTGCCGACTGAGCTCGAACCTCACTAAAATGTTTAAAAGGTGTTTTTAAGCCATGATTAACCATTGGTTAAGCTTGGGAAGTCTCGGGCAATTTTTAAGTAAATGACCGTTTTGCCCTTGTCTTTGGAGTTTACAAATTTTGAGATTTTTGATTCATCTAATGAAACCTAAGCAATATTAGGCTCAAATTAAAGCTTATTAAATTCTAATTATTAATCTAGAGTCAAAATTATTTATTTAAATTGATTAGAACCTAAAATTGCTTTAAAACACTAAAATTGCTTACTAATTCACCTAAGCCCTTAATTGCAAATTCTCAATTTGCAAGATACCTTACCTACACCTAAATAATGCATGGAACACACAAATTTCTCCTCCTTGGGCTGTAATGGATGAAATTATTGATGCCATTATGTATCAGAATAATTGCCCAAAGATACACTAAAACAAAATGCCAAAAATTCCCTAAAACATGGCATAAAACATGCCTTAAACAAGGAATGATTTTCCTCCCTTTGTTCCCCATGAAAATCCATCAGCCTTCCTCCTTCATTTGTCCATTTATGAGCTTCAAAATCTCTATAAATAGGCATGCTTGAAGAGGTGTTAGAAGCCTTTGATCATAACTTACACAATTCTAGTTCTTAGAAGCACCAAAAGCTTTCTTTCTTCCTCCTCCTTGGCCAATTCTCTTTTCAGTTTTTCAAAGAGATTTTCTTCCATTTCACTCAAAGAAACCAAGTTCTCTTCCTTTCCTTCAAATCATATTAGGTAGGGAGTTGTTTCTAAGTTCATTTTATGCTATGACAAGTTATGTTTCTAGCTCAAAAATGATGATTTCATGGACTTTCTTCTAGCTTTCAATTTCGGTTTATTCCCCTTTCTTTTAAAAACATTTCGGCCTGATGGCCTAGATTATGATGAGACCATGGTTTGATGATGAGGTTCTTGAGTGTTGGTTGCAAAGCCTTCACAAGTTAGACCTCTAAAACTTGAAGGTTTCACTAGTTTTTAAAGCTTTACAATTTCGATTTTTCTATCCTTATTTTTCTTTAATGATTTTGGCCAAATGGCCTAAGAAGGAATATGATGATAGATTGATGATGAGGACCTTGAGTGTTGGTTGTAAATCCATCACAAGTTAGGCCTTTAAAGCTTGAAAATTCCACTTGATGCAAAACTTTAAAGAACGATGTTTTTATGATGTAAAAATAAAGATCTTGAGTTTAGAACTTGAAAGATGTATTTTCACTTTGTCTTGCTAAGATATATATATTGGTTTAATTTATATTTCTTAAAGTCTTGGAAGAGCTCTAGTAAAGAAATAAAAGGAACTTGCATCCATGTCTAAGTTTATGCCTTGCATAACCATGTTTACTTTTAATGTCATCACTAAATTCTCAAGAATAAATAAATGAACTTGCATATCTCATGTTTAAATTTCCAAGTTTGCATTTCATGTTTATATTTCATGTTGTCACTTAATCTCTAAAGATAATAAAGTTGCATCTCATATTTATTTTATGTTCTCACTTTATTTTATAATGGCTAAAAGAATCAACGCATGACATGTTTATTTTTATGTCATCACCTAAAGATCCTAGAGCTCAAAGACTTGCCCAAGTATCACAAGCAAAGAAATAAGATTATTGGAGTTAAAGAATTGATTCTTTAAGAAGTCTTGAGATTGGAGCTTAAAAATATGTAATAATAATTCTCTTCTCCCTTCACTGGTCCAGGGGATTACCGCCGCTCCTTTCTTAAGATTTTCTTCTCCCTCCACTGTCCCGTGTAACTACCGCCTCCAGTTTCTTGCATCATGTTTATATTTCAAGCTCTTGCATCATGTTTAATTTTCAAGTCATCACCTTAAATCTTAAAGATAAAGAAATGGATTTGCATATCATGTTTATAATTCCAAGTTATCACCTTATAATGACAAGATTAAAATGAGGTTGCATAGCATGTTTATGATTCTAAGATATCACATAAATCTCTTAAGCTCAAGACTTGCTCCTTTTATCTTAAGTGAGAATTTTAATTATGAAGATTCTTTCAAAAAGAATTAGTTTCTAAAAGAGTTTTAAAGCTTTGCAAGGATTCTACGGGAAACTAATATTTTATGTTCATTTAAAATGTGATTTTATACAATTATATGAGGTTCATGATTCGGCTTCTGATATGAGATTAGTACCAATAAATGATGATGATTTAATATGTTTGAAGTTGTGATAATTATGGCTTATTCATGCATGTTAGAGATAAAACTAGCTTCCTAGAAAACCATAAAAGCAAGATTTCTAGAACTTTAGAGAATGAAATTTATACATTCTGTCCAGAGTCTTTAGTGACCTTAAGAACCAGATATTATTATGTTTAGATAAGGGACAATGATTCATAATTGGTTTAATAATTAATTTTAGCATCATAGGGAAAGCCGGAAAGAAAGGGTTAAAAACGTAACTTCTATATATCTAAAACTAAGAACAACTTACTGTTATGCTACCCCATATAGTCTAATAATGTTCTTAAGGCTTATAATTGATGGTAATAAATCCCTTAGATGCATAAGTAATTAGTTTGATAATTAAGGTTACCCAATTTTAGAGTTCGGTTATTTAAGGGAGCTTTATTGTGAAAATTTTAGATGACATCTTTTGATGCTTTGGAATGTCATTTATATGATGATGTAATGCCTACTGAGAATTTGATATTATTAAATGATTTCATGGCTTGCATGTTATAATTGCTATTGCAAACAATGAGAATATTCATGCATCTTGATGATTATGATATAACATGCTAAGACTTAATGGTAACTTAAACTCATGAGGAAATGATCCTTTGGACCCATCAGACTATAGGTGGTGAAAAGGTAATCTTGAGAAAATGATCCTTTAAGACCCATCAGACTAGAGGTAGTGAAAAGGTGATTCTTGCCCCTAGCCCGTTCTCTCAAAAGAAGAGTGGGATTTTAACTTATCAAAAGAGATAAGTATATGCTAGTACGACTAGTAAGGTATGAGCTCATAACCTAGATTACTCCCAAAGGGTGGAGTATAGAGTGGCCCCAAGGAAAATAATGATGATGATGACAAGATTTTAAGTCACCTAGGACACTAAAGGAATGAAATATGTGCACCATGTCTTGTGCATAGCTATTATGGTATGATGTTCTTCATGCATAGCATTTTATGAGATGATGATGGGAAATATGATGTTCTTCTATGCATAGTATTTATGATATGATGATGAGAAATATGATGTTCTTTTATGCATAGTATTTATGATATGATGATGAAGAATACGATGTGTTGATAAAAGGAAAAGTTCATTATAAACATGACATGCTAAGTTTATGATGCATTATAAGACGCATGATTAAAACCGACGAACCTCGGTAAGTATATTTTCGAACTTAATAAATCAATCTTAACATGCTCACTATTTCATAATAACTCCGAGGTTCCTGAGGACGATGATGATGACACAATGCATCATGAGGTGAGTACCCTACTGAGATTCTTTTATAAGTTTCTCACTCCCTCTATTTTTCTTTCCATCTCGTCTTCAAAAATAAAGGAAGCGTTCGTGAATTACATTGAGGCTTTCACCGTAGCTGAACTTGATCCTCTAGTTTCACTCGTATATTTCAGATATCTATCCCTATCCCTGGTGTTATTACTAGGTGCCATTAATGGATGTCCTTCCATCCATATATTATTTATGTTTTGTTAGATTGCCTACACTTAGTCTTATTCTGTTGGTAGGCAAAATATCTATATGATATGTAATTATGAATGTTGTATGATGGAGCCAATATATTATGATGTGATGTTTGTAAATTCCTATGTGTCTTTTAAATTTTGCTAAATCATTCACGTTAAGTGCGGCTCACGTTTTCAATTATGTTTAAAAAAATGGCTCGTAATTTCACTAAGTATTTTCAAAGCATGATTGAGGAACTGAAAAAGAGTAAAGTCTAGTAATTAATCAGACTGCAGGTGTATTGGGTTAATTATTAGGGTGTTACACTATTCATTCGCTGCCAAATACATGTGAAGGAGTGTTGGGAGACACCATGATTGCAGGTTCCCTCCACCATTGCAAAGTGACAAATTTTCTTTCGGTGGATGAGCTGGATACATAGAAGAGAGGGGAGTCATGGGGAAGGAGGCTGAAGCGTTTAGGGGAGAGGCATAAAACCACCATAAGCAAGGAACATAACCGGTAACAACGAATCCCCATTTTCCAAAACCAAAAATCATCACAATTAAAAATTTAAAACATAAAAAAAATTTTTCCAGCATTAGAAATCAACCAAAAATCCACGAAGGATACAAGAGATACCAATAATCCAAATAAAAAAGAGAGAACAAGGTAAATCAGGATGAGAGGTATCATCATCATCATTCAAAAATTAACCAAAAAAGGGAAAGGGAAGAGGCCGTGGTGGTCCTCCCCTACCACCGCGGCCTCATATCATCATCATCTTTACATCATCATCATCCTCCCCTCATCATGCATCACTACCTGCCTCCCTCACTCCATCGCGACCTCCTCCTCCATCACCCTTAAACCACCGCGGCCCTCTTCCTTTCGCCACAACACCAAAAAACCACCACCACCATATGAACCAAACACCGTGGCCTCCAACCCATCCTCACTCTCCCCATGGTCCGCGCCTCCCTTTTCTTCAGATCTACACTTCAATGCCACCACACCTAACCTTCGCCGACTTCCTCCTTGGCCGCTGACGTTCCTTCTCTCGCGCATGCAACCTATCGGCTTCCATCCTAGAGCAGCCGTCATGGACCCACCACACCGAGCAGGCGCGGCCTCTTCCGTCTCTTCGGAGATCCTCCCCCGTGTTCAACATCATCACGTCTCATCTTCCCCCAGAACGATACCCTTTCCTCCGTGTAGCATTCCGTCGCGCAAGCCCCCACCTCACCCTTCCCGCTGGCTCTTCCTTCCTCGGGCCCGGAGCTCCTCCGTCACCCTAGATTCCTTCTCCCTCTCTCGATCTCGATCTCTCTCCTCTCACCCTTGCATCTCTCACTTCTCTTCTCTATCTCCCTCTTGTCGCTCTCTCTCTCCCTTTTAGTTTTTTTCACTTTCTCTCTTACTCTCATTCATTCCATCTCTCTTTCTAACTCTCAACCCTCATTCTCTTGTTGATGCGTGTGTGTGTGTGCTTTGTTTTGGTCTAGTGTGTGTGTGTGTGTGAGTATTGTGCGCGTGTGTGTGTGTGAGTTGAGGGGTGGGAATAGATTAGAGAAATTAGATTAGGTTTAAAATAAATAATTTTATTTATCTTGATTATTTGTACTCTTAGTTAGTGTTACCTTATTTCCGTTGGATTAGATTTTGAATTGTGTGTTAGGACTAAGTTTTTTTTTTTTTTGGTTGATTAGAGTTTATTTTATTTTTGATCCTTTGGCCTTTTGATATTAGGATTGATTAATCTAAATCCAAAAATAAAATAAAAAGAGAGAGTGATAGTGAGCTGAATTAGTGTGTGCATTTGTGTTAGTATTAGTGTGTGGGGTGTTAAAAGTAGAATTACATTGACGGGATTAAGTTAATAAATTTAAATTTATAATTTTAGTTTAAATGAAAATAAGATAAAATAAATAAGGAATTTTTAGTTATAAGTTTTTAGTTTTACTTTTAATTACATTCTGAATTTGTGTTATTTTATTGAAATAGTTTTTTAGATTTGTTTGTTTTAATTTGGATTTATTTATTTAATTTAGTATTTGTTTGATTTTTGAACTTTAGACTTAAGTTTAAGATTTGGTTTAATTTAAAGTTTAAGAAAAAAAAGGATTCATTCCATTTTCGTACATAGGATAAATACTTGAGTGTTTGTTTTATTAAAGAAATTTTATTTAATTTGTTAATTGATGAATTGTTTTAATAAATAAATAAGAATTAATTGAGTCGAGACGGCTTATTAATTCTGCATTTCGGAATATTTTAGCTTGAAAGCTTGATATTCAAAATTTCTTTAAAAAAAAATAATAAAATCAATCAACATACAAGTAACTTATATAGAACTACGTGACTTTGAATTCCCATTCAGGAGGATACGTAGGAGCAAGCGTTTAATCCCTGTCAAGTCAAAATTAAATTTTTCGTAATTTTTGTCTTATTGGTAAATTTTTTTTATGAGATATTTTATTTAATTTAAATAATCATTTCTTTAAGAAATATTTTATTTCAAATAAAAAAGTTAATTTAGCCGACGGCTTGTTAACTGATCTTTGGACATCTGAGTGACAGCTTAATGTTCCAAATTTTCTTTAAAAGTATGTTCTCTTTTATATTTTATTTTACTTTTGTAAAAAATATCAAAATAAATTTTTATCTTATTTGTAAATATTTATAATTCATAAGAGATTTTCATTTTCATATATTTAGTTTAAATTTGTTACTTATTTGTGAAATATTGTATTTTGAATAAAAATGTTAATTTCACCGTAAGTTGTTAACACAGTATTTTGAACACCTAGTTGTGACAGGCTTGTGTTCCTCAATTTTTTTTTAATTTTTGTTGTAAATAAAAATATAAAAATGAATATTTTGAAAGGTTATTAATAATTTGCACAAATCAATTAAGGTAGGTCTAAGGACGGGTGTATAGGGTGCAGGATTAAATCCCTACCCTTCCTATGCATAACCAACTCCGAACTCAAATCTGGTTTTAAAGACCAATTTTTTAATAAAACGGGTTTTTCCATGTTTTTTCCAATTTAAATAAACTTGGTGGCGACTCCAATTTAACAAACTCTTTTCGCCCGTCGAAATCCCTTTCGACACTCATAATCAACCTTTCGTATTTATAAGCAAGATACTTCACATCTTTTCTCGTTTCTCAAACTTGTGACATCATGGTATTAAAAATTAACCGACCCTGATACTAGGCTATGAGCTCATACCTTAACTAGTCGTTACTAGTTCTTACTTATCCTCTTAATAAGCGTATCATAATCATAAAAATAACCTCGACTCCAGAGTACGCGGGGACCTAAGGAATCACCCATCATGGGACTTTCTTCCTTTTCCGAAATGCATCAACTGGTTAAGACCAATGACTTTGTTCGCTTTGGTAGGCTAATGTCGATGCCCTCACGGTTTTACCTTCTCCTTACCATCAGGAGAAGTACATCTCGGTCTACGAAATGCATCATTTGGTTAAGACCAATGACATTATTTGCTTCGATATGGCTCCACAACCATACCCCACGGTTTTCCTTTCTCTCACCGGCAGGAGAAATGCATCTCGGCATGTCACATATAAATCTTTCTTTTCAAAGCTCTCTTAAGTTCCCTCAAATTTGATGGAAATTCGATAGCATAATGGCTGCACCGAATTTCCTCAAATTTGAGTCATGCCACATAACTCAATAACACATGTTGTTCTCATGAAATTTCTCAATCAAGTAAATCTCTTAATCAAGCATACCCTCCTAATTCATTCATATTTCGCATTCTCATGCATCTTAAGCATAGCATACCACATCATCACAACAACATGTCACAATTACATATATAGTCTCATATTCATGGTATTAACACATCCACATTCATCATGAGTATACCCACTCGATCTCATTCTCACATCACACCTCCTATCTCATGGTGTCTTATGCTTTGGCCCTTACGGGTCTTAAACTTATATTCTAATCATCCTAACTTCCATTATGGATCTTAATCTCACCTAAGGGATCATTACCTATAATTTCCTCTAATGTTTATGCTTACTAACATAACCATATAGCATTACATCACTTTGGGTGGAAAATTATCATATGATTACGGGGTCCTAGAATCTCCGTCCTTGACCCTTTCTAAGTTCCGTCTTCGCCTAAAGCTCTATAATCAACTCCCAAACCAATTATGAGGGATTTCTACACATATCCACTAATTATGAACCATTTTTCTTAAGTCTAACTATGCTGAAACAGAATTTACAATTTGTGCATCTATGTGTTCTAGAATTCTCATCTTAAGTCCTTTTTAGTTGCTTGTTCTTTCCTAACTTCCCTAAATCATTCCTTACTTCACTCAAACATAATTTTACACATTTTAACACCATAAAACAGAATTTATACAGTGGCCAAGTACACAAGGCAGAATCCGAAAAGCAAGTATCATATAATCACATAGATTCATGATTTAAATGCATATAGGTTGCTAGTTTTCTCTAGAATAATTTTAGGAACTCAAAACTCTTTTAGAAACCAATTTATCTCATTAAAATCATATAAATGTGTGCTAGGTCAGTAGCTAAATTAATTAGCTCAAGGATTAGATTTAAAACATAAAACCTTGTTCATAATATTCTTGAAGTACATTAAGCTTAGAAAAATTCCAAGACTTAGACTATGGGCACTTATGATTAGATGAACTCATCTCAAGTCCATCATCATCATCACAAGGCCAAAATGGCTTCCTTGGACCTCCATTTTCTAAAACTTTATGTAAGATATTTGGGCAAGTCTTTGAGCTCTAGGATATTTAAGTGATGGCATAAACTTCAACATGCTATGCACTTATTTTACTCTTCATTATAAAATAAAGTGAGAGCATAAAATAAATATGAGATGCAACCTCATTATTAAAGGAACATCAACCTTAACCCAAATATGTATCTTAACAACATAAAGTGAGCTTTAGAGTTCTTAGCAAAGACTTCAAAGAAGTCTTTGGTTTTGAACTTCATCATCAAGCTCAAGAAATGGACTAAGACATAACTTCAACACTTTTATCAAAGCAAACATAAAAGAAACTACTCATATTCTTTATGTAACACCCTAATATTTAACCCAATACGCCTAGGACGTACTTAGATTAATTATTAGTCATTACTTCCTTTAAAACCTCTTTTAGAAATTAACTTACGGAAAATACAGGTAAATTTTTTTTGAAATGATTTATATAAAACAAAGTGCGAGCCTTTGCGCGTAACATAAACAACGTGAAGCGGAAGAATACATAAAACATACAGGACATAAACATAAAAGAACACATCCATCATAAACATCATTCCTCATTACATTAGATAATATAGTTTAGTACATCATAACAGAAATATAACAGAAACATAAAGTCTTACCCATACTAGTGGGGAGCTTGTACAATGATATCAAAGGATGACAAATACATGAAACAACCCCAAAAGATAAGCACCTAACTATCTACCCTCTCTCTCAAGCCTCCTGGCGATGCCGATCTCGTTGGGGAGATGTAGCCCGCGACTGACGAAGCTCCTCGGATGTAGCCCAACGAAGCGGAGATCTAGGGTGGGAATCAAGGGAGCATGGCCTCCATGTCGTGGTCGCCTCAGGCGTCGAACGCGCCTCGCATGCCTCTCGGGTGACCGTGTCCTCGCTACCTCCTCCGAGACCCATAGGAAACGAAGGGAAGAGCCCTGGACGAGGAAGGATGGGCACGACGGGCCTGCTCGTCTCGGGTCGTGTCCTCTCAAAGATCAGGTCGTCGCCAAAGGGTGAAGTCGGATCGAAGCGATAGCTAGAGACGGGGAAAGCAAAAGGGCGTCCCACGTATGCAAAAACGCGCACCTCGCAATGACCCTTGAAGTGGTAAGACTGATGCTTGGGGTCATAGTGCACCTCCCATGTAGGCGGGTCAATGAAAATCACGAACGACGCCATCGATCTGAAGACGTAACGGAAAGAAACGAGAGAGGGTGAGAATTCTTACTAAAGAATCTCAGTAGGGAAGTCCTCTATCCTAGTGTCATCGTTTACGTCCCAGGAACCTTGGGTTTATTATGAAAAGGTTAAGCATGCATTAGTTCATTATGGAGTTTTCGCAAAGGTATTTATCCAAGGTCCATGTCTTTTATAATGATTCTTAATGCATGTATGCAACATAATATTTCATGGATGCATGGCAGCACTTTAGGTAAATCAAACAATAATTCAAACAACATTTGAGTGGCATGAAACTTTTCTTTGAACATCTTTCCTTTTCTCATACTTGTGACACCAATAATATAGTAACCGCACCCCTTAAACTAGGCTATGAGCTCATACCTTAACTAGTCGTCACTAGTTCTTACTTATCCTCTTGATAAGCGAATCATAAACATAATCATCATAATCCCGACTCCCAGAGTACGGGTAGGGGGCCTAAGGATCACCCATCATGGGACTTTTTCCTTCTTCGAAACGCATCGACTGGTTAAGCCAGCGACTTTGTCCGCTTTGGCAGGCTAATGTCTATGCCCTCACGGTTTTACCTTCTCCTCACAGGAGAAGTACGTCTGTGTGTCACCTTAAACATCATATACTTTCATTCTTCGAAACGCATCGACTGGTTAAGACCAGCGACTTTGTCCGCTTCGGTATGGCTCGACGTCCATACCCCCACGGTTTACTTTCTCCTCACCAAGGAGGAAATGCGTCTCGGCATATAACTTTAAACTTCATTTTTCTCAAAAACTTTCTTTTGTCCCTCAAATTTGACGGAAATTCGGTGGCTTAACGGCTACTCTCCGAATTTCCTCAAATTTGAGTCATGCCACATAATTTCAGTCACATGCATCATTTTCATGGAACTTTCTCATTGCAATAACTTTCTAGTTCACATGAGCATATTCCTCAATTTCATTCATAGCTTTGAAACATTATGCATCTCAAACACAACATTTCATCATATCACCAAATCAAATCATGCACATAAAGTTTCATGCTCAAGGAACTTAACATAACCACATTATCATAAGTGTGCACGAGGTTCATCATCATAATATACTCTCTCGTCCACCTATCTCATAGTATCTTATGCTTTGACCCTTACGGGCTTTAAACTTGCATTTCGGTCATTCTAATCCTCACTAAGGATTTTTATAACACCTAAGGGATCATTACTTAAAATTCTCACTAAGTTTTAGGCACACTTAAAATTCCAAACAGCATTATGTAGTTTGGGCCGGAAAAATATCATATACTTACGGGGCTCTAGAATCTTCGTTTTTGACCCTTTTTAAGATCCGTCTTCGCCTAAGGCTTCATAATCAATCCCTAAACCAATTATGAGGGATTCCTAGGCATGTTTACTAAGTTATAACTTACTTTCCTCAATTTAGCTTTGCTGGACAGAATCACATTTTGCCATGTCTAAGTGTGCTAGAATTCCTATTTTAAGTCCTTATCATCACCTTAAGCTTAGTAATTAATACCTAATCATTTATGAAAGGTTTTTATGCATATCCTACTGATTATGAACCATTTACACTTGAATTAATTATGCTGGAACAGTTTTGCAAATTTGTGCATTAAGGTGTTCTAGAATTCTCATTCTTGATCCTTTTAAGTTACTTATTCTTTTCTAACTTCTCTAAATCGATCCTCCCTTCGCTCAAACATGATTTTACACATTTTAACACCTTAGTCCAAGCAAGATCAGTAGCTAAATTAATTTTCTCATAAAATAGATTTAAAACATATAATCTCATTCATAATGCTCCTTAGGTACTCCTAAGCTTAGAAAAATTTCAAAACATGGCTATGGGCACTTGTGATTAGATGAACTCACACAAGCCCATCATCATCACCACAAGGCCAAAATGGCATCATTGAAAAACCAACGTTTCCTTAAAACTTTACATTGGATACTTGGGCAAGTCTTTGAGCTCTAGACCATTTAGGTGGTGACATAAATTTAAACATGCTATGCAACTCATTTTACTCTTCTTTTAGAAAATAAAGTGAGAGCATAAAATAAATATGAGGTGCACTCATTTATTATCTTTAGAGTTTAAGTGATGTAAAATATAAACATGATAGACAAGAAAGTAAACATGAAATGCAAGGTTCAATTCTTTATTTTAGTGCTCTAGGCCTCTTGGGTGTTTACCCCAAATCAACAATCAACTTTAAGGTTGAAATAGGTAGGCTTTGAGATTTATTAAGTGATGATGCACATTCTTGTTTTAATCTTTAAGTTGCTTAGTGATAGCTTGAAAATAAACATGCTATGCAAAGCATAAAAGTAAACATGAATGCAACTCCTTTTTTAATCTTAACTAGAGCTCTTTCAAGACTTTAAAGGAACATAAAAACCTCAACCCATTATGTATCATAAAGTGAGCTTTAGAGTTCTTAGCATCAAGACACAAAGAAGTCTTATGTTCTTCGAACACCATCATCAAGCTCAAGGAAACGATTTTTCAAGAGACAACCTTCCAAACAAACATAAAAGGGCTACCTTAACGTTTTAGCAAACTTTGTTCAAGAGAGGAAAGGAAAAACCGAAACCATTGAAGAAAAGAAAAAAAACCAAAGCTTGAACAAAGCAAAAAGGAAAAACCGAAACTTTGGAATAAAAACCAAAACTTTGAACTAGGAAAAACCAAGAAGGAACCGAAATCATAAAGGAAAGGAAATGAAAAACCAAAACTTTGAACTTGCAAAGAAAGGAAAACAGTTTGTATATGGTCCAAGACCAAGATCCAAGCTTTAGAGGTTTCTCACATGGCAAACACCAAACTATCTCCATGAGACCTCATCATCAAGCTAAAGATTGGTTTGTAAAATGGCCTCATGGCCAAAAATACAAAGGGAAGAAAAGAGTTTGAAACCAAGAGAAAACTAGAAACTTTTCTCAAAGAAAGTAAAGAAAACTTGAAAGAAAACCCCTACCAAGTGAAATCTTGAAAGCTTTGAAAGAAAGCTTGAGTTTGCAAGGAAATGAGAAGACAAAATCTTCTCTTGGTGAGCAAAGGATTCGGCCTTCAAAGGTTCTCAAGGAAGATGATTTTTCCTTGAGGATGCAAGCTTGGAAATGGTGAGGTTTGGTGTTTAGGAGGTGTTCTAAGGTATGAGAGTGGTGGTTTGAGGTGGTTTGTGGTGGCTCAAGGTGGTGGTGGTGGTTCTTTGAGGAAGGAAGAAAAAGAACTTAGAGGAAGGGAAAATGAGAGAAAATGAGAAAAGTGTAAGGAAACTCAACTTAGCAAATGATCAAAAAAGTGTCCAAGCTTTCCAAGGTGTGGTATTTATAAGGAATGAAATGTTGTGGCTAATTTAGGGGGAGGGTTGGCCGAAATTCTTGGCCTTGGAGGAAGGAAAATATCTTCCAAAGCTTGTCTTGGAAGCTTGGTTAAAGTGCTAGCTTAGGTGTAGTCAAATCCTAGCTTTTGCATAGCCTTTTTGGATGAAATTTGAATTCAAAATTTGTGGCTTTTGGGGGAAATTCTAACTAGATTAACAATTTTTAAAATAATTCTTTTGGTCAAAAAGGTGGTAGACAAATTTCCTTGATTTAAGGAAATTGGAGAGAGAAAAACACTATTCATTACTTTTTGATTAGACATCTTGAATTAAAGAATGTAATTAGAACTTGACTAAGCAATTTTAGTTTCTAATCAACCTTAATAAATCATTTTGACTCTAGATTAATTATCGAAATAAATTAATCTTCGATTAGAGCCTAATATTGCTTAGGTTCTGATTGCTTTATTAGGCGCACTGTACACGTTCTAGGGTAAAACGGTAATTTGTACTAAACTACTCTGGACCTTCTGCAGGCTAAACATCAAATATTACTCTAAAACATCATTCTAAACTTCCTGGAAAAATTCCGGCTCAAACGGCACCTTTTACCCGTGAGAGACGGAGGGTATTTTGGTCATTTTGAGCCGAAAGTTTAGAAACGAGATTTTCACCTCGAAAATCATTCATAACAACGTAATCCCCTCTAAACATCGAGTTGACCCATTCAGGGTTGCCGGGGCAACTGTCCCTTTAATTTCGGGTAAAAATGACCTCAGGGCATTTCGTCATTTGTACTTGACAGTAAATCAACGTTACACTTTATTTTATTGCTCATGGGCTTCAATCTAGAGTAAACTCTAAGCAACGACCAACTTTAAGGTTGGCAAGGGTAAGCTTAGAGCTCTTTGAAAACATATGATTAATTTTCTTAACAAAACTTTTAGTGATCTACTTAACATTTTTATCAAACTTTGTTCAAAGAAAGGAAAGAAAACCAAAACTATTAAAAGGAAAGGAAAGAGAATCGAAAACTTTGAGCAAAGCAAAAGGAAAGAAACCAAGAGCATATATGGTCCAAGACCAAGTTTTTCAAGCTTCAAAGGTTTCTTACATGGCATCACAAGACCATTATCTTGAAACGTCATCATCAAGCCAAAGTTTTACTCATGAAAATGCTCCAGGCCGAAAAAGAAAAAGAGAAGGAAAGGCTTGAAAAACCAAGAGAAAACTAGAACCTTTCTTGAAGAAAATAAGTAAAACTTTGAAATAAAACCCTTACCTAAAGAAGTCTTAAAGAAATGAAGGAAATCTTGAGTCTTCAAAGAAATGAGAAGACAAAAATCTTCTCTTGGATGTGGATATAGGTTCGGCCAAGGGGAACTCAAGGAGGATGAATTTTCCTTGAGGTTGTAAGCTTGGAAATGGAAAGTTTGAGTGTTTGTGAGGTGGTTTGAGGTGAGGGAGTGGTGGTTCAAGGTTGTTTGTGGTGGTGGAAAGGTTTCTTTGAGGGTGGGAGAATAAGAGCAAGATGAAGAGAAACTTTGAGAGAAAGAGAGAAAATGCAAGAAAACTAAACTTGGCAAAGCTTCTAAAGTGTGCGCAAGTTATTCAAGGCTTAGTATTTATAGAAATTTGGCAATATGGAGGCTGCACAAGGGAAGTGGCCGATGGTTCTTCATGGCCAAAGGGGAAAATATCTCTTTGAATGGGTATGGGTTAGGCATGGCAAGCATGGTTGAAAGCATGGTCAAGTATGGTCTAAAGTATGGCTTGAGGTATGGCCTTTGGAGTGATAAAAAATCAACATGTGATGGATTATGGAAGGGAGAACCACCTTAACTTTGGGAAAGGGGAGAAATTGTTCATGTAATTGTGGTTTAGTGATATGTTTAGGTGTATCTTTAATTAAGGTTTGATTAGGAGTTTGTAAGAAAGTGTTTAGGTGAGGTAATGGTTGATTAAGGTTGTCAAGACTTGATTAGGGGAGTGATCTTGCTAGATTAACAATTTAAAATCATTCTTTTAGTCAAATGAAGGTATGGGCACAATTCCTTAATTTATGGAATTGGATAGAAAACACTATTCAAGATTTTATGACTAGGAATCTTGAATTAGAAGATATAATTAGAGTTTAACTAAGCAATCTTAGGTTTTAATTAACCTTAATAAATTATTTTCACTCTAGATTAATTATCAAATAAATTAATCTTCGATTAAAGCCTAATATTGCTTAGGTTTGCTTAATTACGTCATTAGACTCACTACACTGTTCTAGGGGCAAAATGGTAATTTTGCACTAAAACTGCTTTAGACTTTTCGGGCCTACTAAACATCAAAAACCACTTATAAACATCATTCCAACTTCCTGAAAAATTTCTGGCTCAAAGGCACCTTTACCGTAAACGCTACAGGATATTTTGGTCATTTGAGCCAAAATTCGAAAACGAGATTTTCACCTCGAATACCAAACATAATAGATATAATCCCCTTCAAACATTGAGTTGACCCATTCAGGTCTTGCCAAGTTGGCTTCCCTCGAATTCCTGTAAAAATGACCTAAGGGGTATTTTGGTCATTTGCACTCAACAATAAATTCGGCGTTACATTACTCCCCTCCTTAAAAGAATTTCGCCCTCGAAATCGTTACCTTAGAAAAGCTCGGATACTTTGCTCCGCATTTATTCTAGCTCCCACGTGTATTCTTCCGTCTTGTCTCATCCCCACGCACTTTCATCAATAGAATGGACTTGTTTCTCAACCGCTTAACACCATGGTCCACGATCCTAGTTGGTGGTAGATTGAAAGTTAGGTCCTTCCTTAACTGCACATGCTCTGGTTCTAACACATGACTAGGATAGGATTGGTATTTTCGTAGTTGGGAGACGTGAAGACGTCATGAAGATTAGAGTTTAGGAGGGCTATTTGTAGCTACCGTCCGACTCTCTGAAGAATTTCAAAAGGACCGAGAAATCGAGGATGCAACTTCTTGACTCGCATGGCTCTACCTATGCCTGGAGTAAGGGTAATCCTTAAGAAAACATGCTCACCTTCTTGGAACTCCAACGGCTTTCACGCTTGTCGCATAGCTCTTTTGTCCTTTAGCAGTCAAGATTGTATCCTTGATCTTTCTTATTTGCTCCGTGGTTTCCCTCAATACTTCCGATCCCAACACGCTTTGTTCTCCAGGATCATACCAACACAAAGGCAACTGCACTTCCTTCCGTACAAGGCTTCATACGGTGCCATACCGATGCTCGCATGATAACTGTTGTTATATGCGAACTCGATAAGTGGTAGGTACTTATCCTAATTCCCTTTCTATCCAAAACACACACCCTCAGCATATCTTCCAAGGTTTGGATAGTTCTTTCTGATTGACCATCTGTTTGAGGGTGGTAAGCCGTGCTTAAACATAGCTTTGAACCAAACGCCCTTTGAAAGGCTTCCCAAAACGTGACGTAAACCGCGATCTTGATCCGAGATTATCGTCGATGGAACTCCATGTAACCTCACTATCTCTTAGATGTACAACTAGGCTAGCTTATCTAGGGACAAGGTGATCTTGATAGGTAGGAAATGGGCCGACTTGGTTAACCTGCCACTATCACCCAAATAGCGTCATTGCCAGCTTGGGTCCTAGGTAGGCCGGTCACAAAATCCTTGAGATGATATCCGCTTCCATTCGGGGATAGGCAAAGGTTACAATATTCCTGAAAGTTTTTGGTGCTCAATCTTCACCTTTTGATAGACCAAGCACTTACTAACCTAGGCAACTACGTCCTTTCTCAATCCTTGCCACCAGAACATCTTCTTTAAATCCTGATACATCTTGGTAGCACCAGGATGAATGGTGAAGTGGCTTTTGTAGGCCTTCTCCAAGATACTCTCTCGAAGGTTACCATCTTGCGGTACATAGATCCACCCTTCAAACCTCCACAAACCATCGGTCACTTGCTCAAAACCCTTAAGCTTACCCGCCTTAACCGCCTCGAGGTCTCCCTAAACTCCTCATTCTCCACTTGTGCCATCATGACCCTCTGAACCCACTGGTTACCTAAGGTGACACATCTTCACACTCTTTTCTGACAGACATCCCCAAATTCATATCCCTAAACTTCTATATTAACTCAACTTCCTTGACCATCATGTGAGACAGATAATGATTTCCGACTCAAGGCATCGGCAACCACATTAGCCTTGCTGGGTGGTAACTTAAGTCGAAATCATAGTCCTTTAGAAACTTCATCTACCTCCTTTGCCTCATGTTTAACTCCTTCCTGATCAAAGAGATGCTTAAGACTCTTATGATCGGAGAAAACTTCAAACCTTACTCCATACAAGTGGTGCCTCCAAATCTTCAAGGCAAACACTATGGCGGCCAACTCTAGGTCATGGGTGGGTAGTTCACCTTGTGAGGCTTGAGTTGTCAAGATGCATAGGCTACCACTTGCCTATTTTGCATCAACACACAGCCTAGACCTTACCCGAAGCATCATAATATACCTCAAAAGGTACATTGAGGTCGGGTAAAACCAAAACTGGGTTAAGGTTAACCTTTCCTTTAGCTCTTGGAAGCTCTTCTCACACTCGGATTCCATGAAAATGGGGTGTTCTTCCAAGTGAGCTTGGTTAGGGGAAGGACAATCTGGGAAATCCTTTTATAAACCTATGGTAATAGTTTGCTAAGCCCAAAAAGCTTTGCATTTCCATTATGGTGGTTGGTATATCCCAATTCATCACGGCTTCTATCTTACCTGTCACAGCTATACCCCCTTTTGACACTACATGTCCCAAAGCTTCACTTCCTCCAACCAAAATTCACACTTAGAAAGCTTCGCATATATCTTTTTCTCCTTCAAAACCTCTAAAACCATCCTTAGATGACGTTCATGCTCCTCGTGAGTCTTCGAATAGATGAGTATATCATCTATGAAAACGACCATGAACTTATCTAAATAGGGTCTAAAGATCCTATTCATGTAGTCCATGAACACCGCAAGAGCATTCATCAATCCAAAAGACATCACGGCGAACTCAAAGTGTCTGACCGTGTTCTAAAGGCGTTTTAGGTATATCCTCATCTCTTACCCTAATTTGGTGGTATCTCGACCTTAAATCAATCTTAGAGAATACCAGCTCCTTTTAATTGGTCCATGAGATCATCAATCCTAGGCAAAAGGTATTTGTTTTTCACCATAACACGACTCAATTGCCTATAATCTATGTACAACCTTATGCTCCTATCCTTCTTCTTAACAAATAGGATCAGGGTCCCCAGGTGAAGCACTAGGTCTTATAAAACTTTTCTCTAACAGCTCCTCAATTGGGTTTTCAATTCCTTCAACTCCAAGGGTGACATTCTATAATGGGTTATCGAGATAGGTCCCGTTCCCGAAACCAACTCAATGGAGAACTCCACCTCTCTCAAGAGGGAACTTGAGTATCTCATCTGGAAATACCTCAGGATACTCTCTTACCACTGGTATATCATCTATGTTCTGCTCAAAGTCTACCTCACTAGTGGCTAGAAGGACATATCCCTTAGTTTTCTCCCCACTAGAAGACATCTATGGAATTTACATAGAGTTTTAAAGTTTGACTAGCTTTGCTAAGGGGATGAAGAAAGATGATGGTTTTGGTGTAACAATCTAACAACACATGGTTAGCGTAGAGCCAATCCATGCCAAGAATTACTCCTATGTCTTTCAAGGGTAAACAAATCAAATCTATGATAAAAGACCTATTTTCAACAATAAGATAACAATTTAAACAACAGTTAGGTATGTACAAGAATGTTTAGGAGTAGAAACAATGAGATAAAAAGGGAGTTTAGAAACTTTAAGATTTAAAGACTCGATGCTAGCATGTGAGATGAAAGAATAGGTAGCACCAGAGTCATACAATCAGTTAAGGTTCTACCATTTAATTCGCACTTACCTTCGATGAGGTCATTGGATCTGACTGCCTTCTGCATTGAGGGTGAATACCCTCCCTTAGTGTTATGGCTTTGGGTTTTGGCTTGACGACCCTCTTCTGCAATCCTTAGCGTAGTGGCCGGCTTGCCACATTGAAAGCATACTCCTTGCCCATGGCAAGGGAGATTGCCGTGACTCCTTCCGCATCGAGGCACACCGTGGCCAGTGCGGGTCCTGGGAAGTAGCAGGGCTCCTTGGAGTGCCTTGTTCTTGTTCCCATTGGACCTTCCTTGGTTGTTGTTGATGCGAGGACCACCCAATCCTCCTTGTTGATTATTGCGGTTCCCGCGGCCGTTATGGTTGAACGGCCTCGGGTGTTGCCGAAGGGTTGGTTGTTGGGTACTCTTTGCGGTTGTTGTTGTTGATGCTTAACTGGTTAGCTTGGTACGGATGGTAGTGGCTCCTTGACTAATTTTGGTGTTGTGGCTTGAACCTCGGGGTTTAAGGTCCCAAACTACGAGGGCATCCGCCCTCAGGTGCTTAGCTTCTTGCGCCTCTCTTCTATGATTCGGCACTTGTTGACTAGGGTGGGAAAGTCCCTAATCTCCATGTGCTCCACAGCCACATTAAGCACAGCCCTTAACCCGGCCTCGAACTTAACGCACTTCCATACCTCATCGGTATTCCCTTGGAAAACCTGAGAAACTTGGTCAATTCTTCAACTTCACCGTGTACGGGTGCAGAAGATCCACCTTGGGCGAGCTGCATAAACTCGATATCCTTCGCGTTCCTTACCGACTCTGGAAATACTTCTCATAGAAGTAAGTCTTGAATAGCTCCCAATTGATTGCTGTGCCCATGGCTTCAAGCAGCCTCTGGTGCCAGTCCACTAGAACTCTGTGTGACTCCATCATGTAAGTAGCAAAGGTAACCTTCGCTCTCCGAGCAGGCGACTACCGAGTAGATCTTTTCCATGTTCTTGATCCACTCATCCACCTTGTCAGGGTTCAAGGCTCCATAGAAGGTTGGGGGATTGGCCTTGCGGAACTCCCTGAAACGGGCTTGTTCCACGGCCTCGGAGCGGGGACCTTGAGCAGCATCCTCGGTTGATTCATGCGATCAAACATATGCTCCATCGCTCTTGCCATTTCACGTAGGCAACTGCAGTCTCGTTCCCTTGTTCACCCTCGTTCACGTTCCTATTTGTCTCGACGTGCCATTGGTCCCTAAACACACAAGTCAACAAATACTGAGGTGATCAGGCTCAATATTCCAAGCTAGATGAGCTAGGTACCATGGCACAGGCAAGTAGAGGGGTCATGCGTGTCTATCCTATAGCTTATCTCTATTAGCTAAGCACTATTCATGACATACTACCGCATCATGCCTATAAAGCATGGCCAGTCCAATCCTCAGGCTCCGTGAGAATCTAACTAATCTAATACCATAATTTAACACCCTAATATTTAATCAAACACGCTTAGGATGCATTAAGATTAATTATTAGTTATTACTTCCCTTTTTAAACTCATTTGTAAAATTACTTAGTAGAAAATACAGGTAAATTTTTTTTTGAAGTTATGTAAAACAAAGTGCGAGCCGATATACTACTACACGAGCAAAACGTAAAGCAGCAAAGGAAAAGAACATACAATTGAGAACAATAAAGGAAACATCCATTCATAAAGACAAACATCATAATATATTAAGTAACATAGTTTGGTACACAACTGAAATACATCACTGAAATAAAAACATAAAGTCTTACCCACATAAGGATAGGAGAGCTTGTAGAACATGAAACAGAAATATAGGAAAAAAAACAAGAAACATAAACATGAATACATGAGTGCCCCAAAAGATACCACCAGCTACAAGCAAACCCTCCCCTCTAAAGCTTACGGATGACGCTAATCCTCTGATAAGGAAATATAGCCCGCAACTGCGGAGCTCCTCGGATATTGCCCAACGAAGCGGGGGTGTGGACATGCGAATCGGCGGAGTGACGTGGCCTCCTCCTGAGGACACTTCTCTGCTGACGTACACGCCTCACAAGCCTCGCTCGAGACCGGGTCCTTGCTACCCCTACCGACGTCTATAGGCACCGAGGGGCGGACCCCTCCAATAGAGGTCGGCCGGAATCCTCAGAACCAGTCCTTCTGAGCGAGGTATGAGGGGAACGTACTCCGAGAGGTGCGCATCGCTGAAGACAAAGGTCTGGCACAGTGGTTCCTCTCGTCACGGGTCGTGTCCTCTCGAAGATCAAATAGTCGCCATAGGGAGAGGTCGGGGTGAAACGAAGCTGGAGACTTGGAAATACAAATGGGCATCCCATGTAGGCAAAAATACGGATAGCGCAATGACCCTCAAAATGGTATGAATGGTGCTCCGGTCGTAGTGCACCTCCCAAACCGGTGTATCAAGAAGATCACGAATGATGCCATCAAGATCTGAAGACGTAACGGGAAAAAAAGATAGAGGGGTGAGAATCTTGTTAAAGAATCTCAGTAGGGAAACCTCCTATCCTAGTGTCATCATTTACGTCCCAGGAACCTTGGGTTTATTATGAAAATGTTAGACATGCAAAGGTTCATTATGAAGCTTTATAAAAGTAATTATCCAAGGTCCATATCTTTTATGATGAATCTTAATGCATGTATGTAGCATAGCAGAACATGAATGCATGGCAATGCTTTATGCAGCAAACCAATAAAACATAACATCAATGATTAGTTCTCATATAAGTGGCATGTGATTCCTCATGATCAACCTTTTGCTTTCATAAGCACGACACTTCACATCTTTTCTCGTTTCTCAAACTTGTGACATCATGGTATTAAAAACAGTAACCGACCCCGATACTAGGCTATGAGCTCATACCTTAACTAGTCGTCACTAGTTCTTACTTATCCTCTTGATAAGCGTATCATAATCATAAAAATAACCCCGACTCCCAAAGTACGGGCAGGGGACCTAAGGAATCACCCATCATGGGACTTTCTTCCTTCTCCAAAATGCATCAACTGGTTAAGAGAGTGACTTTGTCCACTTTGGCAGGGTAATGTCGATGCTCTCATGGTTTTACCTTCTCTTCCTGTCAGGAGAAGTATGTCTCTGCGAAATGCATCATTTGGTTAAGACCATGACATTGTTCGCTTCGATATGGCTCCATGACCATACCCCCCACGGGTTTCCTTTCTCCTTACTCTAGCAGGAGAAATGCATCTTAACATGTCACATATAAATCTTTCTTTTCAAAGCTTTCTTAAGTTCCCTCAAATTTGAGTCATGCCACATAACTCAATAACACATGTTGTTCTCATGAAATTTCTCAATCAAGTAAATCTCTTAATCACATGAGCATACCCTCCTAATTTATTCATATTTCGCATTCTCATGCATCTTAAGCATAACATACCACATCATCACAACAACATGTCACAATTACACATATAGTCTCATATTCATGGTATTAACACATTCACATTCATCACGAGTATACCCACTCAGTCTCATTCTCACATCACACCTCCTATCTCATGGTGTCTTATGCTTTGGCCTTTAGGGTCTTAAACTTATATTCTAATCATCCTAACTTCCATTATGGATCTTAATCTCACCTAAGGGATCATTACCTATAATTTCCTCTAATGTTTATACTTACTAACATAACCATACAACATTACATCACTTTGGGCAGAAAATTATCATATGATTACGGGTCCTAGAATTTCCGTCTTTGACCCTTTAAGTTCCATCTTTGTCTAAGGCTCTATAATCAGCTCCTAAACCAATTAAGAGGGATTCCTACACATATCCACTAATTATAAACCATTTTTCTTAAGTCCAATTATGCTGAAACAAAATTTATAATTTGTGCATCTAAGTGTTCTAGAATTCTCATCTTAAGTCCTTTTTAGTTACTTGTTCTTTCCTAACTTTCTTAAATCGTTCCTTACTTCACTCAAACATAATTTTACACATTTTAACACCATAAAATAGAATTTATACAGTGGCCAAGTACACAAGGCAGAATCTGAAAAGCAAGCATCATATAATCACATAAATTCATGATTTAAATGCATATAGGTTGCTAGTTTTCTCTTGGAATAATTTTAGGAACTTAAAACTCTTTTAGAAACCAATTTATCTCATTAAAATCATATAAATGTGTGCTAGGTCAGTAGCTAAATTAATTAGCTCAAGGATTAGATTTAAACATAAAACCTTGTTCATAATATTCTTGAAGTACATTAAGCTTAGAAAAATTCCAAGACTTAGACTATGGGCACTTATGATTAGATGAACTCATCTAAGTCCATCATCATCATCACAAGGCCGAAATGGCTTCTTGGGATGCCTCCATTTTCTAAAACTTTATGTAAGATACTTGGGCAAGTCTTTGAGCTCTAGGATATTTAAGTGATGGCATAAACTTAAACATGCTATGCACTTGTTTTACTCTTCATTATAAAATAAAGTGAGAGCATAAAATAAATATGAGATGCAACCTCATTATTATCTTTAAAGATTAAGTGATAACTTGAAATATAAACATGAAATGCAAGCTTGCAAATTTAAACATGATAATTCAAGTTCATTTAGTTATTCTTGGGAGCTTAGTGATGACATCAAAATAAACATGCTATGCAACGCATAAACATAAACATGAGTGCAATTTCATTTTATCTTAACTAGAGCTCTTACAAGACTTTAAAGGAACATCGCATCCTTAACCCAAATATGTATCTTAACAACATAAAGTGAGCTTTAGAGTTCTTAGCACCAAGACTTCAAAGAAGTCTTTAGTTTTGAACTTCATCATCAAGCTCAAGAAATGGACTAAGACATAACTTCAACACTTTTATCAAACAAACATAAAAGAAACTACTCATATTCTTTATTTTATTGCTCATGGGCTTCAATCTAGAGTAAACTCTTAGAATGATCGACCAACTTTAAGGTTGGCAAGGGTAAGCTTAGAGCTCTTTGAAAACATATGATTAATTTTCTTAACAAAACTTTTAGTGATCTACTTAACATTTTTATCAAACTTTGTTCAAAGAAAGGAAAGAAAACCAAAACCATTAAAAGGAAAGGAAAAGAGAACCGAAACTTTGAGCAAAGAAAGGGAAAGAAACCAAGAGCATATATGGTCCAAGACCAAGTTTTTCAAGTTTTAGAGGTTTCTCACATGGCATCACAAGACCATTATCTTGAAACCTCATCATCAAGCCAAAGTTTTACTCATGAAAAGGCTCCAAGGCCAAAAAAGAAAGAGAAGGAAAGTGTAACGCCAGATTTCTGTATTAGTGCAAATGACCAAAATGCCCTGAGGTCATTTTACCAGAATTCGAGGAAGGGACCCCAGTCCTCGAATGGGTCAACTAATGGTTGGAGGGGATTGTAACTGTTGTGTTTAATATCCGAGGTGAAAATCTCATTTTCCAATTTTCAGCTCAAATGACCAAATACCCCTTGTGTTTTACGCGGGTAAAGGTGCTGTTTAGCCAGAACTTTCCAGGAAGTTTGGAATTATGTTTATGAGGGATATTTGATGTTTAGTCGGGCCTGGTAGGTCCGGTAGTTTAGTGCAAAATTACCATTTTGCCCCTAGAACGTGTACAGTGAGCCTAATGACGTAATTAAGCAAACCTAAACAATATTAGGCTCTAATCGAAGATTAATTTATTTCGATAATTAATATAGAGTCAAAATAATTTATTAAGGTTAATTAGAACCTAAGATTGCTCAGTTAAACTCTAATTGCATTCTTTAATTCAAGATTCCTAGTCATGGAATCTTGAATAGTATTTTCTCTCTCCAATTCCTTAAATTAAGGAATTATGCCCATACCTCATTTGACTAAGAAAAATGATTTTTAAATGTTAATCTAGCAAGATCACTCTCCTAATCATGTCTTGACAACCTTAATTAGCCATTACCTCACCTAAACACTTTCTTACAACTCCTAACCAAAACCTTAATCAAAGAAACACCTAAACACATTACTAAACCACAATTACATGAACAAATCTCCTGCCCCCTTGGCTATAAAATCTTGCCGAATACATGGCCTCGAAGAAGTGTCATATGTTGTTTTAATTCTCACTCAAGAGCCATGCCTAGGCCATACTTGGAATCATACCTCACCATGCTTTGCCGATGCCTAGCCCATGCCAATCAAAGAGATATTTTCCTCCCCCAAAGCCAATGAGGCCGTCGGCCATTCCTTCCCAAGGCAGCCTCCATGTTGTAAAATTTCTATAAATACCAAGCTTGGAAGAACTTGGTTACACTTTAGATCATTTGCCAAGTTTAGTTTTCTTGCACTTCCTTGCTTTTTCTCTCAAATTTCTCTTCATCTTGCTCATCTTCTTCTTCCTCTCAAAGAATCCTTCCACCACCACAAAACACCACAAACAACCATAAACCACAACTCCCTCATCTCAAACCATCTCTTAAACACTCAAACTTTCCATTTCCAAGCTTAAAAACTCAAGGAAAATTCATCTTCCTTGAGCTTCCTCTTTGGCCGAACATACATCCACATTCAAAGAGAAGATTCTATCTTCTCAATCCTTCAAGAACTCAAGCCTTCCTTCATTTCTCTCAACACTTCTTTAGGTAGGGGTTTTGTTTTAAAGTTTTTACTTGTTTTCTTTAAGAAAAGTTCTAGTTTTCTCTTGGTTTTCTAAGATTTCCTTTTTCTTTTCTTTTCGGCCATGAGGCCTTTTCATGAGAGAAACTTTAGCTTGATGATGAGGTTTCAAGATAATGACTTGTTGTTGTCATGTGAGAAACCTCTGAAGCTTGAAAAAACTTGGTCTTAGACCATATATGCTCTTGGTTTCTTCCTTTTCTTGCTTATGATTTCGGTTTTTCCTTCCTTTTTCCTCCACAAGTTTTTGGTTTTGTCTTCCTTTCCTTCTCATGATTTCAGTTTCCTCTTCCTTTGTTTGAACAAAGTTTGTTAAAAATGTTAAGTAGATCACAAAAGTTTTGTTAAGAAAAATTAATCATATGTTTTCAAAGAGCTCTAAGCTTACCCTTGCCAACCAAAGTTGGTCGACCGTTCTAAGAGTTTTACTCTAGATTGAAGCCCATGAGCAATAAAATAAAGAATATGACTTAGTTCTTTGTATTTTTGTTAGACAAAGTGTTGAGCTTTGTGTACATTTTCTTGAGCTTGATGATGAAGTTCAAAACCAAAGGCTTCTTTGAAGGCTTGGTGCTAAGAACTCTAAAGCTCACTTTATGTTTGTTAAGGTACATATTTGGGTTAAGGTTGTGATGTTCCTTTAAAGTCTTGTAAAAGCTCTAGCTAAGATAAAATGAGTTGCACACATGTTTATGTTTATGCCTTCCATAGCATGTTTATTTTGATGCCATCACTAAACTCTCAAGATTAACTAAATGAACTTGCATTATCATGTTTAAATTTCTAAGCTTGCATTTCATGTTTATATTTCAAGTCATCACTTAATCTTTAAAGATAATAAAGAGGTTGCATCTCATATTTATTTTATGCTCTCACTTTATTTTCTAATGAAGAATAAAATAAGTGCATTTCATGTTTAAGTTTATGCCATCACTTAAACCTCCTAGAGCTCAAAGACTTGCCCAAGTATCTTACATAAAGTTTTAGAAAATGGAGGCATTTCAAGAATGCCATTTCGGCCTTGTGATGATGATGATGGACTTGAGATGAGTTCATCTAATCATAAGTGTCCATAGTCTAAGTCTTGGAATTTTTCTAAGCTTAGGAGTACTAAAGAACATTATGAACAAAGTTTTATGATCTAAATCTATTTCTTGAGCTAAATAATTTAGCTACTGACCTTACCCATTTTTATATGATTTTAATGAGATAAATTGGTTTCTAAAAGAGTTTTGAGTTTCTAAAATGATTCCAAGAGAAACTAGCAACTTATATGCATTTAAATCATGAGATTATGTGACCAATTGATGTTTATGTTTTTGGTTCTGCCTTGTGCATATTGGCCACTGTATAATTTCTGTTTTATGGTGTTAAAATGTGTAAAATTATGTTTGAGTGAAGCAAGAAATGATTCAAGGAAGTTTAGAAAGAACAAGTAATTAAAAAGGACTTAAAATGTGAATTCTAGAACACTTAGAAGCACAAATTATAAATTCTGTTCCAGCATAATTGGACTTGAGAAAATGGTTCATAATTAGTGGATATGTGTAGGAATCCCTCATAATTGGTTTAGGAGTTGATTATAGAGCCTTAGACGAAGACGGAACTTAGAAAGGGTCGAAGACGAAGATTTAGGAACCCGGTAATCACATGACAATTTCTGCCTAAAGGTGGTGAAGTGCTTATGGACATGTTAGCAAGCATAAACATTAGAGGAAATAATAGGAATGATCACTTAGGAGTAATAAGGACTCATAACGGAAGTTAGGATAATTGGAATACAAGTTTAAGACCCGAAGGGTCAACGCATAAGACACCATGGATAGGAGGTGTGATGTGAGTATGAGACCGAGTGGGTATACTTGTGATGATGAGAATATGTTGATGCCATGAAGCATGAGACTATATGTGTATTTGAGACAGTTGTTGTGATAATGTGATACATTATGCTTGAGATGCATGAGAAAGAGAAACATGAAATGAGTTAGGAGGGTATGCTCCTAAGAATAAGAGATGTACTTGATTGAGATATTTCATGAGAACAACATGTGTTATTAAGTTGTGTGGCATGACTCAAATTTGAGGAAATTCGAGTGTAGTCGTTATGCCGAATTTTCATCAAATTTGAGGGACTTGAGAAAAGTTTTGAAAAGAATGATTTATATGTGACATGTCGAGACGCATTTCTCCTGCTCCGGTGAGGAGAAAGGAAACCCATGGGGGGTATGGTTGTGGAGCCATATCGAGTGGACAATGTCACTGGTCTTAACCAGATGATACGTTCACAGGCTGAGACGTACTTCTATGCTACGGTGAGGAGAAGG
Source organism: Dalbergia oliveri (assembly GCA_030441495.1). Lineage (NCBI taxonomy): Eukaryota > Viridiplantae > Streptophyta > Magnoliopsida > Fabales > Fabaceae > Dalbergia > Dalbergia oliveri. Next base: position 27,129,723 of record JAMLFY010000003.1, read on the forward strand.
TAAAATCGTGAGGGCATCGACATTCAGCCTCAAGCGGACAAAGTCACTGGTCTTAACCAGTTGATGCGTTTCAGAGAAGGAAGAAAGTCCCATGATGGGTGATTCCTTAGGTCCCCTGCCCGATACTCCTGGAGTCGAGATTGTTATTTTTATGATTATGATTCGCTTATCAAGAGGATAAGTAAGAACTAGTGATGACTAGTTAAGGTATGAGCTCATAGCCTAGTATCAGGGTCGGTTACTATTTTTACATACCATGATGTCACAAGTTGAGAAATAAGATGCCACTTTTATGAGGACTTTTGATGATGATGTGTTTTATTGGTTTGCTACCTAATGTATTGTCATGCATTCATGTTTTGGTATGATGCATACATGCATTAAGATTTATCATAAAAGACACGGACCTTGGATAATTATATTTTAGAAAACCTCATAATGAACCTTTGCATGTTTAACCTTTTTATAATAAACCCAAGGTTCCTGGGGACATAAGCGATGACACTAGGATAGGAGGTTTCCCTATGATTTCTTTAGCAAGATTCTCATCCTTCTCTATCTCCTTTTCCCTTACGTCTTCAGATTCCGATGGCCATTCGTGATTTTTGTTGACGCACCCGTGTGGGAGTTGCACTATGATCCAGATTATCAGTCCTATCACTTTGAGGGTCATTGTGCCGTGCGAATTTTTGCATACATGGGTCATCCATTTACATTCTCGGTCTCCAATTTCCGTTTCACCCCAACCTCTCCCTATGGCGACGATTTGATCTTTGAGAGGACGTTACCCCATGACGAGCAAAATCATCTGCTCGACCTTCCTCTTCGCGTGTGCAACCATTCTGGAATGCGTTCCCATCTCCTCGTTGCGGAAGGGACCTGCGAGGATTCTCAAACCCTCTTTGGAGGACTCCCTTAATCATTTTCCTGTCATTAGGAATTACCGAATTACGTAGGTAAATATTATATAAAATTTGAGACCAAACAATCCTTAATAAAGGAATATAACGTTAGAAGAGAAGTTAGGAGCAATTCGTGCAAGTATTGCAAACCCGAATTTTCTATACGTGTAAAATGACCAAAATGCCCTGAGGTTATTTTACTCAGAAAATGAGGATCGTGGGCCCCACCCATCCTCAAGGGGATGTTTTGATGTTAATAAGGGATTGTTTGTGTTATGAGTGTTAATAGAGGAGAAGAATCCTAATTTTGAGCCCGACGTGCGAAATGACCAAAACGCCCTTCTGTTTTAACCCGATTTGCGTGCCGCTGAGCCCGAACCTCACTAAAATGTGTTAAAAGGTGTTTTTAAGCCATGATTAACCATTGGTTAAGCTCGGGTGGTCTCGGGCAATTTTTAAGTAAAATGACCGTTTTGCCCCTTTGTGCAGTTTTACAAATTTTGAGATTTTTGATTCGTCTAACGAAACCTAAGCAATATTAGGCTCAAATTAAAGCTTATTAAATTCTAATTATTAATCTAGAGTCAAAATTATTTATTTAAATTGATTAGAACCTAAAATTGCTTTAAAACACTCAAATTGCTTACTAATTCACCTAAGCCCTTAACGTAAATTCTCTAAATTGCATGAATACCTTGCCTACACCTAAATAATACATGGAACACACAAAACCCTCTTCCATGAGGCTGTAATGCACGAAATAATTCAGCCATAATCATTAGAATTATTGCAAGATAATGCACTAAAACAAAATGCCAAAAAATTCCTTAAAACATGGCATAAAACATGCCTTAAACAAGAAATGATTTTCCTCCCTTTGTTCCCCATGAAAAATCTAAGAATTATGCCTCCTCCTCTTGTCCATACATGAACTTAAATCCTCTATAAATAGGCATGCTTAAGGAGTCTTAGATGCTTGCTCAAAATTGTACACATTTCTAGTTTTTCCAAAGCACCAAAAGCTCTCATTTCCTCCTCCTCTTGGCTGAATTCTTTCTTCAAGTTTTCAAGAATATTTTCTTTCATTTCACTCCAAGAAACCAAGTTCTCTTCCTTTCCTTCAAATCAGATTAGGTAGGGAGTTGTTTTTAAGTTTATTTCTATGTTTTGCTAAGTGTTGTTCTTGGTTCAAAATGATGATTTCATGGATTTTCTCTAGTTTTTCCATTTGGTTTTCTTCTTCCTTTTCTTTAACCAATTCGGCCATATGGCCTAGGTGGGACTAAGATGATGGCTTGATGATGAGGACCTTGAAGGTGGGTTGTGAATCCATCACAAGTTAGGCCTCTAAAGCTTGAAAGTTCCACTTGATGCAAAACTTTAAAGAATGATGTTTTTATGATGATTTTATGATCTTGAGTTTAGAATTTGAAAGATGTATTTCTCACTTTGTCTTGTTAAGATATATATATTGAATTTGTATTTCTATAAAGTCTTGAAGGAGCTCTAGTAAAGAAATCAAATGAACTTGCATCCATGTTTAAGTTTATGCCTTGCATAATCATGTTTACTTTCTATGTCATCACTAAAATTTCAAGAATGAATAAATGGACTTGCATACTCATGTTTAAATTTCCAAGTTTGCATTTCATGTTTATATTTCATGTTGTCACTTAATCTCTAAAGATAATAAAGAAGTTGCATCTCATATTTATTTTATGTTCTCACTTTATTTTATAATGGCTAAAAGAATCAACGCATGACATGTTTATTTTTATGTCATCACCTAAAGATCCTAGAGCTCAAAGACTTGCCCAAGTATCACAAGCAAAGAAATAAGATTATTGGAGTTAAAGAATTGATTCTTTAAGAAGTCTTGAGATTGGAGCTTAAAAAGATGTAATAATAATTCTTCTCCCTTCCGGTCCTGTGCATTCGCTTCTTCTAAGATTCTTCTCCCTCCACTGGTCATGGAACTCGCCACTCCAATTTCTTGCATCATGTTTATATTTCAAGTTCTTGCATCATGTTTAATTTTCAAGTCATCACCTTAAATCTTAAAGATAAAGAAATGGATTTGCATATCATGTTTATAATTCCAAGTTATCACCTTATAATGACAAGATTAAAATGAGGTTGCATAGCATGTTTATGATTCTAAGATATCACATAAATCTCTTAAGCTCAAGACTTGCTCCTTTTATCTTAAGTGAGAATTTTAATTATGAAGATTCTTTCAAGTTTAGCAAAAAGAATTAGTTTCTAAAAGAGTTTTAAAGCTTTGCAAGGATTCTATGGGAAACTAATATTTTATGTTCACTTAAAATGTGATTTTATACAATTATATGAGGTTCATGATTCAGCTTCTGATATGAGATTAGTACCAATAAATGATGATGATTTAATATGTTTGGAGTTGTGATAATTATGGTTTATTGTTAAGAGAATGATTCTATGCATGTTAGTGACAAAACTAGCTTCCTAGAACAACGTAAATCTAGAATTTACCTAGTCTTTGACCCCTTTAAGTTTATCCAATGCCAAATCTATTTTAGTATGTTATAATTTTGTCTAAGATTAGTTAGCCACGAAAAACTTGGTATCAATTAGTGTAGGATTGATCCGAACACTAAAAATGAAACTAGTAACTAGAAAAAAAAAAAATTTTTTTTTTAGAACTCTAAAGAATGAAATTTATGCATTCTGTCCAGAATTATTAGCTATAAGAACCAGATTTTATTATGTTTAGATAAGGGAGAATAATTCATAATCGGTTTAGTAATTAATGTTAGCATCGTAGGGAAAGCTGGTAGCAAGAAAGGGTTAAAAACATAACTTCTAACACATCGTAAAACCTTAAGAATAACTTACTGCCTATGCTGCCCTATAGAGTTTAATAATGTTCCTAAGCCTTATAATTAATTGTAATAATGGTAATGAATCCCTTAGATGCATAATTAATTAGTTTGGCAATTGAGGTTACCCGATTCTAGAGTTTCGGTTGTTTAAAACGGTTTTCGATAAGGATTTATGATGATGCCTCTTTGATGTTTTAAGTGATAAGTCTATAAAGTGATTTGATGCTTATTAAGTATTTGATGCCATTGAATGATTCCCTAGCTTGCATGTTATAGTTGCTGTTGCAAACAATGAAAATGCTTATGTATGAAATAAAGAAATAATCTCTGTTATTTAAATAATTACCTTTGTTGCTGGAAGAAAGTGTACTATTGTAAAAGTGTAATTTGGAAAGGTTCTGGCTAGGAAAGACTTGGTATTTAAGTGTGTCCATTGTGACCTACCTCTCTTTCTGGGAATCTCCAGATGCATGATTTCAGTTAGTATATATTATTCCATCATAAGACTATAAATGAGAAAATGTCATGATGATTATGAATTGAATTATGATATAACATGCAAAGATTTAATGGTGACTTAAATGTAAGAGGAAATGATCCTTTGGACCCATCAGACTATAGGTGGTGAAAAGGTGATCCTAAACCCTAGTCCGTTCTCTCAAAAGGGTAGAGGAAGTTTTTACTTATCAAAAGGGATAAGTATATGCTTGTGACGACTAGCAAGGTATGAGCTTATAACCTAGATTACTCCCAAAAGGGTGGAGTATAGGGTGGCCCAGGAAAATGATAATGGAAGTAACTTTAAGTCACCTAAGGAACTAAGTAATGCATGATGTAAATATGATGTTCTTCTATGCATAGTATTTATGATATGATGATGAGAAATATGATGTTCTTCTATGCATAGTATTTGTGATTTGATGATGAGAAATATGATGTTCTTTTATGCATAGTATTTATGATATGATGATGAAGAATATGATGTGTTGATAAAAGGAAAAGTTCATTATAAACATGACATGCTAAGTTTATGATGCATTATAAGACGCATGATTAAAAGGACGAACCTCGGTAAAGTATATTTTTGAACTTAATAAATCAATCTTAGCATGCTCACTATTTCATAATGAAACCCAAGGTTCCTGGGGACGATGATGATGACACAATGCATCATGAGGTGAGTACCCTACTGAGATTCTTTATAAGTTTCTCACTCCCTCTATTTTTCTTTCATCTCGTCTTCAGAAACAAAAGGAAGTGTTCGTGATTCACATTGAGGCTTTCACCTGGTAGCTGAACTTGATCCTGCTAGTTTTACTTGTATATTTCAGATATCTATCCCTATCCCTGGAGTGTTATTACTAGGTGCCATTAATGGATGTCCTTCCATCCATATATTATTTATGTTTTGTAATTGCCTACACCTAGTCTTATTTTGTTGGTAGGCAAAATATCTGATATGTAATTATGGATGTCATATGATGGAGCCAATATGATGTATTTCTTCATGATATGTCTATTCATTTTCTCTTATATCGATTATCGTTCACGTTATGCGCGGCTCATGTTTTCAATTATGTTTTAAAAAAAAATGGCTCGTAATTTCACTAAGTATTTTCAAAGCATGATTAAGAACTGAAGCAAAGAGTAAAGTCTAGTAATTAATCAGATCTGCCTAGGTGTATTGGGTTAATTATTAGGTGTTAGACTCGCTCCCTTGGTGCCTATGGACGTCGATAAGGGTAGCGAGGATCCGGTCTCTCGCTAGGTCTGTGAGGCACGTACGTGAGCCTGAAGCATCCCTGCCAAGGAAGCCACGTCGCTCCACGATCCGCATGCCCACGCCCTTGCTTCATTAGGCCACATCCGAGGAGCTTGGAGGTTACGGGCTACATCTCACCTTTGAGGACTAGCGTCATCTGTAGGTTTAGAGGGAAGGTTTGCTTTTGGCCAGTAATATCTTTTGGGGCTTTCCATGTATTAGCTGGTTATGTTTTCCTGTATTTTATGTTTCTTATAAGCTCTCCCACTCATATGGGTATGACTTTATGTTATATTTTAGTTGATGTATTCAGTTGTGTACTAAACTATGTTAATTCATATTATGATGGTTGTCTTATGATTGAAGTGTTCTTATTCGCTTTTGTATTGCATGATTCACTTCCTTATCGCTTTACGTTTCGCTCATAATGCACACAAATAGCTCGTATCTTGTTTTATAAGTTTCAAAAAAAAAAAAAATTACCCGTATTTTTCGCTAAGTAGTTTTGCAAATGAATTTAAAAGGAGGTAATAACTAATAATTAACCTTAATACGTCCTAGGCGTGTTTGGGTTAAATATTAGGTGTTACAGAAAGGCTTGAAAAACCAAGAGAAAACTAGAACCTTTCTTGAAGAAAACAAGTAAAACTTTGAAATAAAACCCCTACCTAAAGAAGTCTTGAAATAAATGAAGGAAAGCTTGAGTCTTCAAAGAAATGAGAAGACAAAAATCTTCTCTTGGATGTGGATATAGGTTCGGCCAAGGGAGAACTCAAGGAGGATGAATTTTCCTTGAGGTTGTAAGCTTGGAAATGGAAAGTTTGAGTGTTTGAGAGGTGGTTTGAGGTGAGGGAGTGGTGGTTCGAGGTTGTTTGTGGTGATTTGTGGTGGTGGAAAGGTTTCTTTGAGGGTGGGAGAATAAGAGCAAGATGAAGAGAACTTTGAGAGAAAAAGAGAGAAAATTCAAGAAACTAAACTTGGCAAAGCTTCTAATGTGTGCCCAAGTTATTCAAGGCTTAGTATTTATAGAAATTTTGCAATATGGAGGCTCCACAAGGGGAAATGACCGACGGTTCTTCATGGCCAAAGGGGAGGGAAAATATCTTGAATGGGTATGGGCTAGGCATGGCAAGCATGGTTGAAAGCATGGTCAAGTATGGTCCAAAGTATGGCTTGAGGTATGGCCTTTGGAGTGAAATAAAATCAACATGTGATGGATTATGGAAGGGGAGAATTCGGCATTTATGCAGCCAAGGGGAAGAGAAATTGTTCATGTAATTGTGGTTTAGTGATGTGTTTAGGTGTATCTTTGATTAAGGTTTGATTAGAAGTTTGTAAGAAAGTGTTTGGGTGAGGTAATGGTTAATTAATGTTGTCAGACTTGATTAGGGGAGTGATCTTGCTAGATTAACAATTTAAAATCATTTTTTTAGTCAAATGAATGTATGGGCACAATTCCTTAATTTAAGGAATTGGAGAGAAAACACTATTCAAGATTTTATGACTAGGAATCTTGAATTAGAAGATGTAATTAGAGTTTAACAAAGCAATATTAGGCTCTAATTAATCTTAATAAATTATTTTGACTCTAGATTAATTATCGATTAGAGCCTAATATTACTTAGGTTTGCTTAATTACGTCATTAGACTCACTATACACTGTTCTAGGGCAAAATGGTAATTTTGTGCTAAAACTACTCAGACCTTCAGGCCCAACTAAACATCAAAATCACTTATAAACATCATTCCAAACTTCCTGGAAAAGTTCCAGGCTTAAATTGCACCTTTACCGCGTAAAATGCTGTAGGGTATTTTGGTCATTTTGAGCCGAAAATTCAAAAATGCACCTTCGGATACCTAACATAACAGATATAATCCCTTTCAAACATTGAATTGAACCATTCGGGATGCCGAGTTGGTTTCCCTTGAATTCGGGTAAAAATGACCTCAGGGTATTTTGGTCATTTGTACTTAGAAAATCATGGCATTACATCTATCGGCTTTGAGCAGTGAGAATTTTATCCTAATTTTCTTAATTTGTTCTGTTGTTTCCCTAAGCATAAGGTCCATTAGATTCTCCCAGGATTTGTACCAACATAAGGGCGATTGACATTTTCGTCCATAAAGGGCCTCATACGGTGCCATGCCAATGCTTGCATGATAACTGTTGTTATATGAAATTCAGTTTAGGTACTTATCCCAACTTCCTCTTTGGTCTAAAACACACGCCCTTAACATAACCTCTAAAGTTTGGATAGTTCTTTTGGATTGACCGTTCGTTTGTGGGTGGTAACCGTGCTTAGACATAGCTTTGATCCAAATGCCTTCTGAAAGGCTCCCCAAAACCGTGACGTAAATCGCGGATCCGAGAGATTATCATCGACGGTACTCTATGCAACCTTACTATCTCTGAATATACAACTGTGCTAACTTATCCAAGGAATAACTAACCTTTATAGGTAAAAAGTGGGCTAACTTAGTCAACCTATCCATTATCATCCATATGGCATCATGGTTCACTTAGGTGGTCCTTGGTAGTCCAATTACAAAATCCATGGAGATACTATCCCACTTCCACTTAGGGATTGAGGGGGCTACAACATTCAGAGGGCTTTTGGTACTTAATCTTCACTTTTTGAGACTAAGCACTTACTTACCACGGTTACGTTTTCATGTCTGGTCACCAAAACATTTTCAAGATCTTGGTATATCTTGGTGGTACCAACACTACAACATTTCTTAGTTACGGCAATGCCAAATTTGGCAATGGCTAAAAAGTCGTTGCTTAAAAGGGCATGTGGCAACGGTTTATTTTAGTTGCTAGTGTAGTGGAATTTATATAGTATGCTATTGCAACAATATAAAACCGTTGTCTTAGTATAAATAAGCAACGGTTTATGAATTGTTGCATTGTTTTATTTTAGACAACGGTTATTTAGATGTTTTCTATATAAATTTATAATTGATACACTTTAAAAACTGTTGTTAATATAGATGAAACTTAGAATACATATAAAAAACCGTTCTTTAATATATTATATCTTTACTAAGTGGCGGGAACAAAATTCCCTTCCCACCACCATTTGTTAAAACTTTTAACCCCAAAATTAAGCATTTTGGCCTAAATCAAAAACGGACAAAGGGAAGCTTGGGCAAACACCTAGCTTCTTCCTCGAGTTCTCCTTGGGACTGTTCACGCCACCTGGAAGTTGTCCTCCTGCGAGCTCGGAGAGTGAACGTCGCCTAGCATCACCTGGCTTTTTCCTCGGGTTCTTCCTCCTGGTTCGTTGTGTCCTCACCCTGGAACGTCGCTGTTCTGCCATCTTCTCTGAGTCCTCGCGCGACCTCCGTTGGTGGCCATCGCCTTCTTCCTCCACGTTGGCCACTGCCTTGGCCATTGCCTTCTTCATTCGTTCCGGCCACTGCTTGGGAACGTGAGGCTGTTCTACCATCTTCCCGCGACCTCGCAGGGTGCTTCCGCGTGCTGAGCGCGACCTCGGTGGTGCTTCCTGTGTCCTGAGCAACCTCGCGGTGGTGCTTTCCTGCGTACGGTCCTGAAGGTGATGCGCAACCTCCATCGCTGTTCTCCCATCTTCCTGGTGAGTCCTTGTGCGACCTTCGTTCCTGGCCACGCCTGGTCCTCTACTCCTGGGAACGTGCTAGTCATTGTCTCGATTATTTCTAATCTCTCTGTTTTGAGAGGGTCCTGAAGGCAGTGCTTCACGTGTGTTAGCTCAAAGCATGTTCTTTCACGCGTGGGTTCATCCTTTATTTCGGAGTTGAAAAGGTTACAGGTTTTGGTGATTCGTTGATTGATTGTTCTTTTTTGTTTGTCCCTTTGTTGATTTTCATATTTGTAGGAATGTATCACCATAATGCTTACCCCCTTTGTTTAATTGGTATGCTTAATGTTTAAATTCAGGAAACATATAATAGCATCACAATATATACAACAAAATTTCTTGATTGAGTTCATAAGGTGAAAAAAATTTACTTTTTATATTGGGCTCCATAAGGAAAATGGGACTTTATGGCTACGATAAATTCTCTCTTTTTGGTTTAATTTGTTGACTGGTTTCTGGTGTTAAATTTATTTAAGTTGATTTTGGTGTTAATTTGTTAATTGTTAATTGGGTTGTTGATGATTTAGTCTAGTTATGGACTTTGAGTAATGGGGCCATTTGTTTCTTTGTCAGATAATCAGTTTCTACATAGCTTTCCATCTTTCTTTGACCCTCATTTGACATGACTTTGCTCTGAAGCCTTCTTGAAGTTGCTTCTAGGAACGATTCACCACTTTATTACCTAAGAGATCCTATATGTTTACAAACCTTTAAGTCATTTATATGTATGAACCTATATGTTTGATTATATTTTGTCATTGTTCATTGTTAATTGTATGGCCTTGACACATTAGCCCTAGTATTGATAGTGGGACTGCTATGCTATCTAATCATAGCATCTTATATCTAGTTAAAACTAACATATAGAATAGTGCGTTATCTTATTTAAATTTTTTTGTTGGCCTATAGAACTTTGATGTTGGTAATCTTTGGGTTGAGTGATATTTGATGTTTTCATTGTATACTATACCTATATCCTTAGAATGAGTAAAAATAACTAATTTTGTTTGTACTTCTTTGTGATAATACAAAGTCTTTTTAGCATCTTGAATTGCACAAATTGAGACACTCCTCTTTGCTTCTGCTACTTCTAGATCTATAACAAGTAAGCCATTTAGCTTTTATTTTCTTTATAAATTTAATCTTTTCTTAATAGCTTGATTGTTTTGGGGTTTATCTGTGGACATTATGCTATGAGTAGATTGATTAAATGTTATTATACTTGTCATCAATGCTTTAGTCATCAACTCTTATGTTGAAATTCATATTGTAATCCACTTCTATTTGAGATAATCATGTGTATCTCTTCTAATTCACATGTTATAATATATTTCTTATTCTACTAGACAAAAAAGCATGGATAAGGAGTGGACTAATTTGCCAAGATATAGTGAAGAGTACATTCGTGGTGTTGAATTATTTTTGGATTTTGCTTTCTCTGAAGGAAGACCACAAGGAGGAGAAATCTTATGCCCTTGTGCTAAGTGTAACAACTCTATTTGGGAGCAAAGGGATATAGTTTTTGATCATTTAATAGAGGGGATTCCAGAAAGGCTATACCTGTGGGTTAACCATGGAGAACGGATAAGCCCTATGGATGTTGACTGTGATGACACAAATGATGAACACGAATTTTTGATGACATCGATGGATTACTACATGATACATTTAGAGATGTGGCGCAAGGAGATAAATTTTGTGATGGGCCAAATGAAGATGCGAAAAGTTCTACAAGTTGGTTGAGGAAGCAAAACAAGAGTTGTATCCAGGCTGCAAAAACTTTTCTAAGTTGTCATTCGTAATTCGATTGTATTTGCTGAAGTGTCTACATGGTTGGAGCAATGCTTCCTTTACTGCTCTACTTGAATTATTGAGAGAAGCTATGCCTCATTTAAATATTCCTAATTCTTTCAATAAAACCAAGGCCATGGTAAAAGATTTGGGTCTTAGTTATAAAAAGATTCATGCTTGTCCCAATGATTGCATACTATATTGGAATGAGTATGAAGAAGATAAATTTTGTTCTGTTTGTGGAGCTTCACGGTATGTAGAAAATCTTGGCATAGATTCGGAGGATAGACATTTGAAGAAAAAACTTGTGCCTGCAAAGGTTTTAAGGTACTTTCCCCTAATTCCAAGACTTAAGAGGTTGTTCATGTGTTCAAAAACAGGTGATTCATTAAGATGGCATGAGGAAGGGCGTTCAAAAGATGGAAAGTTAAGACACCCAGCTGATGGCCAATCATGGAAAGACTTTGATAGGCTTCATCCTGATTTTGCAAGTGATTCTCATAATATACGACTAGGGCTAGCTAGTGATGGATTTAATCCTTTTAGAACCATGAGCATTTCCCACAGTACATGGCCTGTGGTTTTGGTGGCATATAATTTTCCTCCATGGTTGTGCATGAAACCTGAGTTTTGTATATTGTCCTTGCTAATCCCTGGGCCAAGTTCACCTGGAAATAACATTGATGTGTATCTCCAACCATTGGTTGAAGAGTTGAAGGTTTTGTGGGAAGTTGGAGAAGAAATGTATGATGCATCAATGAACCAAACATTTCAACTACGTGTAGCTCTTTTATGGACCATTAGTGATTTTCCTTATGCTATGTTATCTGGTTGGAGCACAAAAGGCAAGTTAGCATGTCCTTGTTGTAATCATAAGACTTGCTCAAGGTATTTGAAACATAGTCAAAAGATGTGTTATATGGATCATCGTATTTTTTTGACTATGGATCATCCATATAGGAAGGATAAAAGCTCTTTCAATGGCAAGGAAGAATTTAGGTCTTCACCAGCTTCATTAGATGGGGTACAAATCTTCGAAGACTTGAAAGATTTTTCCAATGTGTTTGGGAAGAAACAAAAGAAAACCAATAGCGGTCCATGGAAAAAAAAGTCTATTTTTTTTTAGTTGCCTTATTGGAAACATAATACATTACGTCACAATCTAGATGTTATGCACATAGAGAAAAATGTATGTGATAACATAATTGGGACCCTTTTAGACATTACAGGAAAGTCTAAAGATCATGCAAATGCTCGTTATGATCTAAATGATATGGGCATAAGAAAGAAGCTTCAGCCAAAGGAGATTGATGGTGGCAAAAAAACAATATTTGCCAAAGCGTGTTTTTTACTTCGGAAGAAAAATCTATCTTTTGTGGTATTTTAAAGGCAACAAAGCTACCAACTGGTAATGTATCAAATATTTCTGTGTGTTCATCTTGCTGAGAAAAAATATCAGGTTATAAGAGCCATGATGCACATTTCATGTTGAATTATTTGCTGCCAATAGCAATCAAATGCACAATGAATAATCAAGTGGCTAGCCCTTTAATCTGTCTTGGTTCATTCTTTCGTTCCTTGTGCCAAAAAGTTGTCCAAAATAATGATTTAGATCATTTGGAAGTGGATATTGCAGAAATTTTATGCCAATTAGAAAGAATTTTTCCTCCTAGTTTCTTTGATATAATGGTACATTTGCCTATCCATTTGGTAAACGAGGTGAGGTTAGGTGGACCCGTCCAACTTCGATGGATGTACCCTATTGAAAGATATTTGTGTAGATTAAAGTCCTATGTTCGTAATAGGAGCCGTCCTAGGGCTCTATTGCTGAGGGATATTTGGTTGAAGAATGCTTGACATTTTGCTCAAGATATTTAAGTCCTAATGTGGAGACAAGGTTCAGTAGAATGGATAGAAACTATGAAAATTGTGATGCAACTGAATTTAAACGCTTCCTATTTTACATGCTTGGGTCATCCAATTGGTGGAAAGAATAAAGGGCAGCCATTTCCTCTAGATAGCAACTCATTGATACAAGCACATCGATATATCTTATTTAACTGATGAAGTCAAGGAATACATAAGGTGCACTTCCTATTTTCTATCTATGAGCTTCTTTTTAAGGAAATATAGCTACTATTTTGGCAATAACTAAAATTTGTTTTATTTAGAGAGCATGAGGATTATGTCAATAATCATACTAAAGGCAGAAAGTGGAGCAAAGCTAAAACTCAAAGTCAAGATTTCAGTCAATGGTTCAAATCTCGTGCTATGGATGAACATGTTCCAAAGAGACTTAAAGATTTATCTAGGGGGCCAAACAGTTGCAAAAAGGTTTTCAGGTTATGTGATCAATGGATACAAATTTCAGACTCGGGAACATGATGCTAGGCATACAACTCAAAATAGTGGTGTAACATTGGTGTCTGAAACAGCAAGCTTTGCTAGTTCCAAAGATGAAAATCCAAAGACAAAACCCGTAACATACTTTGGAGCAATAAATGATATAATTGAGTTAGATTATTACTCTCATTTTAAATTTGTTCTCTTTAAATGTGATTGGTTTGAGAGAGGAAGAGAATCATGGTATAACTTCTGTTTCTTTAGTAAAAGATGTTATAAGGATGATCCTTTTGTGATAGCTTCTCAAGTCCACCAATGCTTCTATGTCCAAGACCCTTTTGATCAAAATAAGCATTATGTCAGGGAAACAATACTGTTGGATTTATTCAATACGAATGATGAGTCTAATTTTGATATCCAAGAGTCTTATCAAAGCGATCCATTTGATCAAGCAATTAATTTGTGTGTACCCGAAGATAATAGTGAAGTTCAATGGGTTAGGGAAGATATGCCAAATACAGTCATTGAGAATCCACTAGCTGTATCACTGGAAGTTGAAAGTGAAGAGGATTCTGATTTTGATTAAATTGAGAGTCTATTAAATAACTCTTGTATGCTGCGTTTTGTACTTGAAATAATCAGGTGACTTTTTGCCTTCATTTCATGCTTTGTAACTTTCTATGTTAAGTTATTTATGTGTTTATTGATCGCATATTATTTGTTTTTAATTTCATTTGTTTATTAATTCCATACTTACTTCTTTTCAAAAAATGAACAAGGGATTTAGATTTGATTTCCAAAGCCAAGTAAAGTCAAGTTCTGAATTGCTTGCAATGTTTAAAAAGGTCAAGGAAGAAAAGATGACTCGTGCAAAAGAATCTCGATCAAAGATAAAAGAGACCAACTTACAGCTAATACTCAAGTTGATGGGCATGTTAGAAAATAAGAACACAGGAAAAGGATCAAAACTCTTGCAGCTCAAGAAAAGAAGCGCAATTTAAAGAAAATGAAGGTGCACGTCCCTACAACTATTACCCAATCTCAAGGATCTACCTCAAGACAAGAGCAACATAGGCCTCCCAAGTCTAAAACCTTGACTCAAAAGAAGACCATCGAAGAAGTGATATCTAGAAAGAAACAAGATTTGAAGAGGAATTTCACCAATAAAATAACAATGATAGTGAAGGATGTAGTGACTTTCCTCCAAGCTTGATTAAGGAGATAGGGAAAATAAGGAAATTTTCAGCAATGTCAATTGACAATTTTCTTCAACTAAACAAAGAACATGATGAAGGAGAAGAACAATTGTCTAACAATGAAGAAGTCAATGATATATAGGAGCTAGACGAGGAAGATGTCAATCCAATTGCTAGGCTCAGGGTCAAGAGAAGACTAATAGGAAGGTAATTAGAGTTGCTACTAGAGTCCCTATCCTCACTCAATCCCCTTTTATTTATAGTGTCATTGTGCGAATATAATAGGGACAAAGGTGAAAAGGACACGAGGAAAGACATAATGCCTAAATATTCATGGAAGGTCAATAGAAGAACGAGAAGAAGTTATCTTGGATGATGAAGGGGAGCCAATTGGACCTCCTGACAAAGTAGTATTGATTTAAGCTACTTTTTGGGCACAATAGCAAGGAATTCAGATTTGTGTCCTTTGACTTACACAAATTGGAAAGCTATTCCTGACAAGAAGTCCATTTGGGAATTTGTCAAAGTAAAAACATTGAAACTTTCTTATTTTTTTAAAACATATATGATTATTTCTAACTATATCATTGTTTATTTTTGTAGTCTAAATTCATAATTCCAGAACAAGGCAAAAAGGTGGTACTTGCTCATATCAACGATGCTTGGAGACGACATAAGACTACTATTAGGAAGAAACATTTTTTAAGTCACAAAAATATGAGCCAAATGCTGAAAAATCGTCCAAAAAGCATACCAGAATCACATTTTCAAACTCTGATTACTTATTGGAAAAATGAGGATGTCAAAGTAAGATATTTGAAATCTAGTGCAATAATTATAGTGCATCATGCCTATATTCTTCATGCATGTGATGTTTGAATAAGTTATACTTTATTGCCATGTAGAAAATGTGTCAGAATGCGAGAAATAGGGCTCAACAAAAGTTTAGGCATCGGATGTGACCAATAAATTTTGCAAGAATACGTGCAAGATTGGTATCATCTTTATACAAAATTTATAATTACATATGTATATATAAGTATATGTTGCTTTTATGTTGCTTTGTCTTTTGCTGAGTGATATTTGAATTAAATTTAGTGTGCTAGCAAAGGGAATAATGAACAACCTAGCCAAGAAAATGTTCATTGAAACTCGCCAAAGCAAGAAGGGCAAACAAGTGGATGATGATACTCTTGATGTAATTGTAAGTTTCTGATTGGATGCAAACTATTATTGTGATACATACATTTGTTCAAATTAGGCACATCTTCATAGTGAGAATCAAACTTCTAGAGACTCCATTAAAGCCTTCCAATCTTTATTTGGGAAGGAGAAGCCAGGAAGAATGCGTTGTTGTGGAGAGTTACTACACCAACTATGTTTAAGAGAAGTGAAGAGATAGCCGTCCTTAAGCAAAACATGCAAAAGACAAAGCTTCCTTAGAAGGTAAGGTTGATATGATGCAGCAAGAGATGGATGATCTAAAGTCTCTTGTTAAACTACTCCTGCAACAAAATAGCTTAGGATTTGATATGGAGGCCTTGGTTGCTCGACTATGTACTTCTGGTGGTCCAAACAATTCACCTACTACTCTAAACAATGAAAAGGTTTAATTTATTTTATAGTAATATTAATTGATGTCTTATTGTCTTAATATAATTTATTTTTGCAAATTTGCTTATATATATGTGTGTGTGTCTTTTGCTTATATTGACCCTTGTCTTGTTTTATTAATTATATGTTTATGGTGTTTAATTTCATGGTTTTCTACAAAACTTGTAACGCCCCATTTTTACTGTAATTTTTACTGTCATTAGGAATTACCGAATTACCGTAGGTAAATATTATATAAAATTTGAGACCAAACAATCCTTAATAAAGGAATATAACGTTAGAAGAAAGTTAGGAGCAATTCGTGCAAGTATTGCAAACCTCGATTTTTTGTACGTGTAAAATGACCAAAATGCCCTGAGGTTATTTTACTCAGAAAATGAGGATCATGGGCCCCACCCATCCTCAAGGGGATGTTTTGATAATAATAAGAGATTGTTTGTGTTATGTGTGTTAATAGAGGAGAAGAATCATAATTTTGAGCTTTGACGCGCAAAATGACCAAACGCCCTGCCGTTTTTAACCCGATTGCGTGCCGACTTAGCCGAACCTCACTAAAATGTTTTAAAAGGTGTTTTTAAGCCATGATTAACCATTGGTTAAGCTTGGGTGGTCTTGGGCAATTTTTAAGTAAAATGACCGTTTTGCCCCTTTGTCAAGTTTACAAATTTTGAGATTTTTGATTCGTTAACGAAACCTAAGCAATATTAGGCTCAAATTAAAGCTTATTAAATTCTAATTATTAATCTAGAGTCAAAATTATTTATTTAAATTGATTAGAACCTAAAATTGCTTTAAAACACTCAAATTGCTTACTAATTCACCTAAGCCCTTAATTGCAAATTCTCTAATTTGCAAAGATACCTTGCCTACACCTAAATAATACATGGAACACACAAATTTCTCATCCTTGGGCTGTAATGGACGAAATTATTGATGCCATTATGCATCAGAATAATTGCCCAAAGATACACTAAAACAAAATGCCAAAAATTCCCTAAAACATGGCATAAAACATGCCTTAAACAAGGAATGATTTTCCTCCCTTTGTTCCCCATGAAAATCCATCAGCCTTCCTCCTTCATTTGTCCATTTATGAGCTTCAAAATCTCTATAAATAGGCATGCTTAAGGAGTCTTAGATGCTTGCTCAAAATTGTACACATTTCTAGTTTTTCCAAAGCACCAAAAGCTCTCATTTCCTCCTCCTCTTGGCTGAATTCTTTCTTCAAGTTTTCAAGAATATTTTCTTTCATTTCACTCCAAGAAACCAAGTTCTCTTCCTTTCCTTCAAATCAGATTAGGTAGGGAGTTGTTTTTAAGTTTATTTCTATGTTTTGCTAAGTGTTGTTCTTGGTTCAAAATGATGATTTCATGGATTTTCTCTAGTTTTTCCATTTGGTTTTCTTCTTCCTTTTCTTTAACCAATTTGGCCATATGGCCTAGGTGGGACTAAGATGATGGCTTGATGATGAGGACCTTGAAGGTGGGTTGTGAATCCATCACAAGTTAGGCCTCTAAAGCTTGAAAGTTCCACTTGATGCAAAACTTTAAAGAATGATGTTTTTATGATGATTTTATGATCTTGAGTTTAGAATTTGAAAGATGTATTTCTCACTTTGTCTTGTTAAGATATATATATTGAATTTGTATTTCTATAAAGTCTTGAAGGAGCTCTAGTAAAGAAATCAAATGAACTTGCATCCATGTTTAAGTTTATGCCTTGCATAATCATGTTTACTTTCTATGTCATCACTAAAATTTCAAGAATGAATAAATGAACTTGCATACTCATGTTTAAATTTCCAAGTTTGCATTTCATGTTTATATTTCATATTGTCACTTAATCTCTAAAGATAATAAAGAAGTTGCATCTCATATTTATTTTATGTTCTCACTTTATTTTATAATGGCTAAAAGAATCAATGCATGACATGTTTATTTTTATGTCATCACCTAAAGATCCTAGAGCTCAAAGACTTACCCAAGTATCACAAGCAAAGAAATAAGATTATTGGAGTTAAAGAATTGATTCTTTAAGAAGTCTTGAGATTGGAGCTTAAAAAGATGTAATAATAATTCTCTTCTCCCTTCACCGGTCCAGTGCGGATTACCGCCTTCCTTCTTAAGATTCTCTTCTCCCTCCACTGTCCTATGCGAACTACCGCTTCAGTTTCTTGCATCATGTTTATATTTCAAGTTCTTGCATCATGTTTAATTTTCAAGTCATCACCTTAAATCTTAAAGATAAAGAAATGGATTTGCATATCATGTTTATAATTCCAAGTTATCACCTTATAATGACAAGATTAAAATGAGGTTGCATAGCATGTTTATGATTCTAAGATATCACATAAATCTCTTAAGCTCAAGACTTGCTCCTTTTATCTTAAGTGAGAATTTTAATCATGAAGATTCTTTCAAGTTTAGCAAAAAGAATTAGTTTCTAAAGGAGTTTCAAGGTTTTACAAATATTTTACGGTAAATCAGTATCACATGTGTACTTGAAATGTGACTTCCAATAATTATATGAGGTTCATGATTCGGCCACTAATCTGAGTTTAGTACTACTGTATGATGATGGTTTAATATGTTTGAAGTTGTGATAATCATGGTTTATTGCTGAGAAAATGATTCATAAGTGGTTTAGTAATTAATTTTAGCACCATAAGGAAAGCCGGTAACGAGAAAAGGTTAAAAATGCAACTTCTAGCACACCGTGAAGCCTTAAATATAACTTGCTACCTATGCTGTCCCATATAGTTTAATAATATTCTTAAGGCTTATAATTAATGGTAATGATGATAATGAATCCTTTAGATGCATGATTAATTAGTTTGATAATTGAGATTACCCGATTCTAAAGTTTCGGTTGTTTAAGACAATTTTTCGGTAAGAATTTATGATGATGGTTCTTTGAAGTTTGAAATGATAAGTCTATGTAGTGATTTGATGCTTATTAAGTATTTGATATCATTGAATGACTTCATAGTTTGCATGATATAGTTGCTGTTGCAAACAATGAGAATGTTTATGCATCTTGATGATTATGAATTAGAGTTATATTATGATATAACATGCAAAGACTTAATGGTGACTTAAAATTATGAGGAAATGATCCTTTGGACCCATCAGACTATAGGTGGTGAAAAGGTGATCCTAAGAAAATGATCCTTTGGACCCATCAAACTATAGGTGGTGAAAAGGTGATTCTTGCCCCTAGCCCGTTCTCTCAAAAGGGTAGAGTCGGGACTTTAACTTATCAAAAGGGATAAGTATATGCTAGTGATGACTAGTAAGGTATGAGCTCATAACCTAGATTACTCCCAAAAGGGTGGAGTATAGGGTGGCCTAGGAAAATGATGATGAAAGTAACTTTAAGTCACCTAAGAAACTAAGTAAATGCATTATGTGAATATGATGTTTTGCTATGCATAGTATTTATGAGATGATGATGAGAAATATGATGTTCTGCTATGCATAGTATTATGAAATGATGATGAGGAATATGATGTGATTTTATGCATAACTATGTTATTATATATGAAAGGAAAAGTTCATTATAAACATGACATGTTAAGTTTATGATGCATTATAAGACGCATGATTAAAACCGATGAACCTCGGTAAAGTATATTTTCAAACTTAATAAATCAATCTTAGCATGCTCACTATTTCATAATAACCCCGAGGTTCCTGAGGACGATGATGATGACACAATGCATATGAGGTGAGTACCCTACTGAGATTCTTATAAAAGTTTCTCACTCCCTCTTCTTTTCTTTCCATCTCATCTTCAGAAAGTGATGGTGATGTTCGTGATTCGTTGATGCTCTCACCTGGTAGATGTACTTGATCTGGTGAACCAGCTTACTATCCTTGAGGAACGTATCGCTAAACTTTGTGCGTGAGCTTGGATATCTATCCCTATCCTTGGAGTGTTATTACTAGGTGCCATTAATGGATGTCCTTCCATCCATATATTATTTATATTTTATTAGATTGCCTACACCTAGTCTTATTCTGTTGGTAGGCAAACTATCTATGTGTTATGTAATTATGGATGTTATATGATGGAGCCAATATGATGTGTTTTTCATGCTATATCTTCACGTTATTCGCTTTATTTCGATTATTGTTCACGTTATGTGCGGCTCACATTTTCAATTATATTTAAAAAAAAATGGCTCGTAATTTCACTAAGTATTTTCAAAGTATGATGAAAGAACTGAAGCAAAGAGTAAAGTCTAGTAATTAATCAGATACAACCTAGGTGTATTCGGTTAATTATTAGGGTGTTACAAAACTCATGTTGAAGGAGAAGAAGAACCCAATGAGTGAAAGAGATCAACATCTTTTGTGATGATAAAGGACTTCAGTGTTGCACTTCATGACTTTTTGTACATAGTAAATATCATTTTGTAACTATTAATACTTAATTAGATGTTATCATGGTTTATATCCTTTTGTTATGTGACTTTGAAATAGTATTTTGTAGATGTCATGCTTAGTTTGTATGCCACTTATTAAAGGTTATTAATGTGTGTACACGGATCGTATGGATTTAAAAATAGGATTTCATAATTATATATTCGTGTTTGTTATGGATAAATTGATTTACAAATATTGAAATAGGCAACACTTGTAAAATTGTTTCTTATAAATACTTGTGTCATGTATAAAACCGTTGCCTATTAGGATAGACAACACTTGGAAAACTTTTCTATCCATAAGAATACTAAATATAAAACCGTTGCTAATTGAGATAGACAACATGTGAAAAATCGTTGCTTATAACTGGCAACGCTTTTAAACCGTTACTTATATTCATCATAGTAACAGGTGCAAACCGTTGCTTAAAACTTGGCAACGGTTTAAAAAATATTCCAAATATTAAATATTACTAACGGTGTAAAACCGTTGCCAAATGAAAGGCAACGGTCAAAACCATTGTCTAATACATACCAATAAAATCGTTGTCTATTCTATTGATAAAAGCAACGGTTTTTATTTGTGGCTGAAAGTAGAAAACCGTTGCCTAAAGGAATAGGTAACGCTCATACTCCAGTAAAACCGTTGCCAAACCGTTGCTTATTCTAAAGGCAACGATTTTCTTACATATAGCCATGGTTTTTAGCTTTGCCGAAGAACAAAAATATTGTAGTGCAGGGTGAATTGTAACACCTTCCTAATTACCAAATTTACCCGAGTATGGACATAGTAATTAACGGAGTATTCCTGGCATTCCAAATCTATACTAGTCGAAATAATCAAGGACACGAAAGTCGCAATACATATATTACCATAACAAGATTTACATATAGGGCATAATGTTGGGTCACTATATACATCATAAGGGCAAAACCAACAAAATGACCTCGAAAATTACAAGACTCGATGCGAACGAGGCTAATCCCCCTACTGATACCTAGCCTACTCAAATACTCTGACAAAATAGCATATATACATATACAACAGAGCAAAAGAAAACCAAAAGTACATCAGTCTGTAGGTAGGTAAGGTCTTAACATTGCACTACTACTCTACGCGTGTCAGCGCCGATGGTCTCGCCTCCCCCTCCAGAAAACCATTGGCCATCGGTGCAATGGCCTCACCTCCGCCGGAGCATCTGGGCCCTCGGAGGGGTCCGAGTCGGAAGAGGAGGACGAAGGCATGGGTGCGCTGGCGGGTGCACAGGTGGGGCAAGAGGGACCTCGAATACGTCCGGGTGTGCCATGTGGAGAGGTACACCATCATAGGGGAAAGAGGGGTCAAAGTCGGCGGCGAAAACGGAAGTACTAAAGGATCGATCAAAGAACACATATATACGGAACGTAGAGTCGACAACGTCCAAGAGAATCCAGGGCCGTGTCATACTGCCACACCCATTGTGGTGAGTCAAGGAAAAAGATCAGGGACGGCATCTGTCGAATCTGAACAATGCAATACATACAACTGGAGGGTGAGAATAATGTAAAATTCTCAGGAGGGTAGTTTTTCCCAATTACTACACAGAGTACAAATAATGAATTCATACATACAAACATTCATATATGAGTCATGGGTATCAATACTAAATCCGTAGCTCATGGAAAGTTCAATAACACTACAATGATAACTCATGTACAATCATAAGCTAAGTGCCACATAACATTCTCAAATCATAAGCATAGGGAAGGCTTAGTTTCACATAGAGTCACTTCATTATTTAAAAATTTCATATAGGACAATAGACTGCTAGGACATGAGCTCATTCCTACTTGTGATCGAACTTCATTTTTTCCATTTCCGATCACACACAGTTTACGCCTAGCCGATACGTCTACCGACTTATAAATTTTCCAGGGAAGTTCTTCTTTTTGCCTTCCCTCTATACCCTCTAAGCCTTGTTTCTGCTTTGTATACTAAGTATGCAACAGCATGTATACCAACTATTTATGCACTTTTTCACATATTGCATTACATACTTCTCTCTTGTCTCAATAGCATGCTTAATTCACAATTAACTATTCATTCACATTAGAGATTCATGAATCAGAAATTGAAGTAATTAGTGTGCATTTACATGCCATAGATTAGGGGTAACTATCAAATTATCATGAATTTCATTCATTATCACTTTCCAGCACCTGGCAGAATTTCCATTCTAAGTGCAACAATTAATTGTCATATCATCCGGCCATTCCAATGCTACAGAAATTTCATAAGCTAGTTCAATGTGTCCAAGGTAACCTGTAAAATTTTCAGGGTAAACCAAGCTCTACAGCTGCTTCAGAAAAATGTACAAATTTGGTGGTCAGAACCACCAATTCACTAGATTCTAGTTTCAGAATTTTTAACCCTACAAATTGATTGATTTAAGACCCAAGAAAATTCACAGTGACATTTCAATGTGTTCCCAACTTCTCATAAAAATTTCAGGGGCTAGATCAATCAATTACTAGGATAATAAAATCGGGCAAATTTATTGCTTCAGTTTCAGCAACCAGGACAGCACAGTTACATTTCGGTTCTTGATTTTTTTCAGGCAGAAAACTTCAATATAAACACCCAAGAAAATTTATGGGGCTAGCCCAAGATGTTATCTTGAACATAAAATTTTTCCAACTCACTGAAAGGCCTACAACATATTCAGAAAATTCGTGATTCCAGGCTGCCTGCAAGCAACTCGAAAATCCAGCATACCAGTCCAACTTGTTTTGATACAAAACCCTTTCCTAACACCATCCAACCCCATCACCAAAATTTATACATCAATTTCAACATAATATCAATCAAAATCATCAAAACATATATCATCCCAAAACAGAACAGAAAAATCAACAAAAACACAAACAAAGGACCCTACTTGTGAAGGCTAGTGTATCTTTGTCTTTGGCTTGCTTTAAGATGATAGCTCTTCACTTCAAAACTCTTCAAACACCCCAAACCCCCCTATAATCAGTGATGGATGAGATGAAAAGGATGAGGTTTTGGAATTCTAATCGGTTATAATTATAAAGATGGAAGTGTAGAGCAACTTTAGTGAAGAAAGGTTTAGGTTTTGAGGATCCTTGGCTAGTGTTTATGTGAATTGTAACTAAGATGGAGCTCTTGAACATGGAGGAAGAACCAACTGCTGCCTTTGCTTGGAATGGCCGAATGCTCCTTGCCTTTGGGGAGAAGTTTTTGCGTAGGTGTTTTTATGAGTCATCATCATTAAAGCAAGTCTTATGATGATTCATGCTACTAGAAAGCCAAGTGGATGGCTAGGATTTGATCTTGGAATCCAAGATCAAATCTTGGCCCTCCACTTGTCTCAAATGAATAAATATCAATTATAAATCAATTATTAATAATGTTAGAAATGTTCTTTAGTGTTAAAAATCGAACACCAAAATCTCGCCAAGCGGGTAAACGTCGTACCGAAACCAATATTACCCGAAATTTAATTCTAGGTATAAAATTATCGTTCCCACACATTTCTAATCTTATTCTCATATTTTCTTAACTTCGGGCACCTCTGGGTCCCAAATCCCCAGTTTCGCGTCCGCGGCCTAGTCCACAAAGTACTATTCACATTTTTTTTTGGTACTCCCTCATGGAGTCATTCTCATCACAACTGTTCCTCAGAATTTCAATATTTCCAGTTACCATTCCTCAATCAATTTCTAAAGAAGAGGAAAACTAGGATGTTACAAGAATAGTAAAATGGCTTTTATGGGCTTCCTCCAAGATCTCTCTTCGGAGGCCACCACAAGCTTGGACAGAGATCCTACTTTCAAACCTCCATACACCCTCGACATCTTGTGTAAAACCCTTCAAATCCTCTCCTCGCACAGCTTCTAGAGTCTCTTGAAACTCTTTATCCTCCTCTTGGGCTTGAGTGATGCTTTTCATAAAGTCACTCGTCATACTAAGATGGCATACCCTTATGCTCTTAGTGGTCAAGGTCATTCCTAGGTTCAGATCTCTAAACTTTTCGATCAACTCCACCTCCTTAACCATCATGTGGGATAGGTGCAAGGTTTTCCTACTTAAGGCGTCGGCCACTACATTGGCCTTGCCAGAGTGGTAGTTTAGCCCGAAATCATAATCCTTCAAGGACTCCATCCATCTCCTTTGCCTCACGTTTAGCTCTTTTTTATCAAAGAGGTACTTCAAACTTTTATGATCGGAGAACACCTTGAACTTTACTCCATACAAGTGGTGTCTCCATATCTTTAGAGCAAACACTATGGCGGCTAACTCAAGGTTGTGGGTGAGGTAGTTTGCCTCATGCGGCTTGAGTTGCCTTGACGCATAGGCCACCACTTGCTTATTTTGCATCAGTACACAACCCAAACCTTTACCAGAAGCATTACAATATATCTCAAAAGGTACATTGAGGTCAGGTAAAACCAAAACGGGGTTGAGGTTAGCTTGAGTTTTAGCTCCTGAAGCTCTTTTCGCACTCTGGGGTCCATGAAAAAGGGGTGTCTTTCCTAGTCAGCTTGGTTAGGGGTAAGGAAATCTGGAAAACCTTTGATAAACCTACGGTAATAGCTAGCTAGACGCAAAAAGCTTCTAACCTCCGTTATCGCTATAGGTCTTTCCCATTCCATCACAGCCTCCACTTTACTAGGTTCTAGCAATTCCTCCCTTGGATACTACATGCCCTAAAAACTTCACCTCATCCAACCATAATTCACACTTAGATAGCTTAGCATATAGTTTCTTTTCCTTCAAGATCTCCACACTATGGTTAGGTGACGTTCATACTCCTCGTGGGTCTTAGAGTAGATGAGTATGTCATCTATAAAGACAACCATGAACTGATCCAAATAGGATCTAAAGATCATATTCATGTAATCCATAAACACAGCTGGAGCATTGGTTAAACCAAAGGACATAATTGCAAACTCAAAATGGCTTATCGATGCGAAAGGCTGTTTTTGGTATATCCTCATTTCTCACCCTAATCTGATGGTAACCTGACCTTAAATCGATCTTAGAAAACACTACCGCACCTTTTAGTTGGTCCATCAAGTCATCAATCTAGGTAAAGGGTACTTGTTTTTCACCGTTACTTTATTCAACTGCCTATAATCAATACACATTCTCATACTTCCGTCCTTTTTCTTTACAAACAAAACCGAGGCTCCCAGGATGCACTGGGCCTAACAAACTTTTTTCTCCAAGAGATCTTCCAGCTGAGTTTTCAACTCGATCAACTCCAAAGGGGACATTCTATATGGGCTATGGATATGGGTCCTACTCTTGGAAGGTTCTATAGAAAATTCTATTTCTTTTCTTAGGGTAAACTTGGGTATCTCATCTGGAAACACTTCGGGATAATTTCTCACTATAGATATCTTATCAATACTTTGCTCAAAGTCTACATCACTAGCGGCTAAAAGAACATAACCTTTATTCTCATCCTTACCAGTTCATTTCTACAACATTTATGTACAAACTTACAGGTTTCGTAGGTTCATAGGGAATAGAAAGAAAGGTGATGGTTTTCTCATAACAGTTCAATAATACAAGTTGGCCTCGAGCCAATCCATGCCAAGAATCATATCTAGGCCTTGCATAGGTAAGCAAATGAAATCTAGAACAAAGGATCAATTTTTAACAATGAAACTACAGTCTAAGCAACATTTACAAATCCTAATAGGTTTTCTAGTGGGGTAAAATGAGATCATCAAAGGAAGTTCTGGCATATGTAATTTAAGGGTTTCAACACAAGAGGGGGATATAAAAGAATGGGAGGCACCAGAATCAAACAATATAATTAAGTTTTTACCATACATTTCACACTAACCTTCCATGAGATTCCGTGACTTCGTTGTTTCCTCGGCATTGAGGATGAAGACCCTTCCTTGGCATTATGGTTTGGGATTGGGGGTTGATGGGTTCCTCTCCGCACAATCTCAAGAGATATGCCCAGGCTTTCCACATTGATAACAGACATTCATTCTGACTCGGCATGGTAAGCTCCCATGGTTTTTGCTACACTTGGGACAATCGGTGATGGTGAGGATCTCAAAGGTGGTTGGGCTCTTTGAGGTGCCTTTCCTTTGTTGTTGTTGTTTGGCCCAACTTGATTGAAATTCCTCCGGGTCCTACGGCTTTTGTTGAGATTAGAACGGGGGTCAGTTCTATCTCTTGAACTTCTGGCTTTGGGTGCTAGCTTCTTTGTGATGTTGTCAGATTTTATGGCATTCAACTTCTTCTGCCCTTCCTCAATGATGCTATATGTTAACTAGGGTGAAAAGTCCCTAATTTCCAAATGTGTGACCGCAACATTGAGCTCGGCCTTCAGCTCGGACTTATACTTGATTCCAATACTCACCTGGGTTGCCTTGGTACATCCTTAAGAACTTGATGAGTTCTTTAAACTTGGCAGTGTATTGAGCGGTAGTCATGCCCCCTTGAATGAGTTGCATGAACTCAATGCCTTTGGCATTCCGATAGACTCTGAGAATATTCTCGTAGAAATGGGCCTTGAATAGCTCCCAGTCAATGGTAGTACTCGTTGCCTCTAAGAGTCTTGGGCTCCGGTCCACTAAAATCGGCATCTCCCTCGAGCATGTAGTTATGCAGGTTACTTTCTCTTTCCGTGCATGGAACCACAATAAAGATCTTCTCCATGCTCTTAATGCACTCGTCAGCAAGATTTGGGTTTATGGTCCCCTTAAAGGTTGGCGGGTTTGCCTTGTGAAACTCCCCAAAACGAGCGTGTTCGGGTGCCTCGATGCCATTGGGACCATGACCCGTACCAACTCGGCAATCTTGATCCATCCTCTCCATCATCATCCTCATAGTTCTTGCCACATTGCGAAGTGCTTTGGCGGTCTCGTTGTTCTAATTACCCGGGTTCAAGTTCCTAGTCTGTTGTCGACGTGCCATTGGTTCCTATACACACGAAACAACAACACTGAGGTGATCAGGCTCAATACTCCATGTAAAGTGAGCAAGTTACCATAGCACGTGCAACATACAGGAGTCATGCATTTCTAATCCTCAAGCTTATCCTAATGATAAAACATCTACACATGACATTTCTAACGTATTATGCTTAAGAAGCATAGCCGGTCCAATCCTAAGGCTCTATGAGAATCGAACGACTCTGATACCAAAATGTAACACCCTAATAATTAACTCAACATGCCTAGGACGTATTAAGTTGATTATTAGATATTGCTCTTTGTTTCAGTTTCTTAAATCATACTTGAAAATACTTAATGAAAATATGAGCCAAAATTTTTTTTTGAAAACATAGACAAAACGTGAGCCACGCATAACATAAGCGATCGTCAACGTAAAGCGTAACATGTAAAAGAATAACATAGATAGAAACGTCATATAGGCTCCATAAAAGATCATCCATTAGCACACCATAATTTAAGCATATATTAGTCTACCCACCCATGGAAGGTGAGTTAAGTTTAGTACATAGAAAAGCAAATACATAGGAAAGGAAAATACAAGGGAAAACATGCCTACCTAGTGCACCTAAGATAGATAACCTCTAAAACAAAAGAAGGTTATCCTAAGCTAGTAGTGGTGTGTGCACTAAAAACCTTCCAAGAGATCTACGGATGCTAGCCCTGAAAAGGAGAACATAAATCCATCAGGAATCTCGTCAAAATGGGCACACGAGGTCACTGAACATGGGCTCTATGCGGGGCGCATGGATGGCCTTCGTGTAATACCCCGATTTTTCATTTGGTCTTAATTAAGGGATTAATTAAGATCAACTTGGTCAAATTAAGAGTTAATTTCCTTAACTCTTTAATTACTGGATAATTAGTCTTTTCTAATTAATTTTAGCCTCTTAATAATTTATTAAGATGCATGATTATGTTAATTATTATCTTTAATTATTTTAAAGTTTAAGATTAGTGCTTTTACATATGACATTACTAATTTTGATATGATATATATATGAGTACAGTATTTTTAATCAATTACATAATTATTGTAAATTTGAGTGCTATAACTGTTACATAAAAACTTTAAATTTTAAAATATACCAAATTATTAAAAATAGATTGCTATTATAAATATGTATATAGATACACGTAAAAATATTTGCATGTTGGATTTAAATTCCAATCAAGTTATGTAGGCACTAACTTTATTTTCATTACCTTATTACGCAACACAACCACTTTTTTTGGTTTGATGACTCTGAATCGAAACGTTTTTTTTTATTTACTGTCAAGCATTTTTTTCTTTCGTATTCCAAACTTTATCCATTATCATAAATTCTGCATTAAGTTTCTTCCTTTAGTTTTATTGTCCTTTATTTAAAGAAACACTTGTGCAGATGATGCATATTGCAAAGCATAGCAAATAATTAATTTTATAATTCTCCTATCTGCACTATTTACTATAGTATAATAGGAGGCAGCATAGTGCAAACACACGCCACGTATTCGAACACTGAAGTGATCAAATAAACACTTGTATTGCACTTGTACTAAAACTAATTTTATAACATCCCTTTTCATCCCCTACTCCCCACCCTGCAAGGATGGGCACCTTGCCAAGACGATAGAGTGAGGATGATGGGGAAAATTGAAACATGGGACAAATGGTTATAGAAAAACAAGACCATTCATTCCCTATTACCATCTTCTCTTTAAAAAGAAAGATTACAGAAGAGAGAGGGTTTCATACATGAGTCATAAACAAAATGGAGAAAAAGAACAATATTCTAGAGGATTAGGGACGGAAGAGAAACATAAATAATGAGCTGTGTGCTCTCCTGTTGTTGTTGCTTGATCTTATGTTCCTTTATTTTGGCATCACAAATCACAAACGCACATACATACACTATAGCTCTCTCGTTCTCAATGCACACAGAAACTAAAGCTTTATATTATCACAACCAACCAAAATAAATGTCCAACCTTCCAATATAATCAAAATGTCCTAGACGGTCCATGTACAAAAATACAAAACAACCTTAAACCGAACTAAAAAAATAAAAGAAAGAAACAAGATAGGTGCTCGCTCCATCATCTCCCACTTCAGGATGAACCATAAGAGACTGATAAGGGATGGGCTTTGTGAGTGCTCAGCAAATGGACAAAGTAAAAGGCATGAGAGGACAAGTCCGTGTAGTTCCTTACACTCTAGAGAAAACATGGGAACAAATATTAATTATTGAAGCAAGTGCAGGATAAATAAGGGGAACGGGAGGAAGGAGGAGAAGGGGATCTAGTTTTCAGAGACTCTGAGAGGTGGGAGTGAAAAATCAAAAGGTTGAAAGATTTGGCAAATCAAAATAAGAGGAGTACAGCTTCGTTGGTATTTTTATGGCTCCTATTATCTTATTTTCATTCTTCATCTATTGTCAGATCATAAATCATACACACACTCATAGTAAACTATTTCAGCATCATACAACCACAACAACAATATCACCAGGAGTAATCCATCCATCTCAACCCTAATCAGCACCATCATCAACAATCCATATCACCCTCAAAACCATGAACAAACATCAACCAAGCCAATAGAGTATGAATAGATGCTAAAACATAAATGAGAGAATGCGAGGAAGAAAGGTCATACTTGTACCGCTGCGTTGGCAAATGATAGGCTCTCACGTTGTGGAGCCACTGGACTCCAACTAGCCTCTTCCACGGCATGCATCGGTGATCTTACTTCCCTTCCATCACCACATAATCACCTAAACCAAACACAATCAACAGCAAGGAATTAAAAGGAGAACTCAATTCCAAATCTGAAACAAAAGAAAAAGGAAAGTGGGAATTGAACAAAAGGAAGGGAAGGTAGGACTTCTCAGCCACCGTCACCATCATGGGACTCCACGTCCTATCCCCTGCTATCGACTGTCGTCTCCTCGTGGCCATCGCGCAACGATCGCAGCTAAGCTAACCTTCTCTTTCTCCACCATGAGCTCAGCCAAGCGGGAACCACCACCACTTGCATGCAGCCCAAAGCCCAACCCGCCGTGCCTCCTTGCCCAGGACACCGTGACTTCCATCTGAAGTCCGTGACATACCCCTCTATTTCCTGGCCTCGCCCTTCCTCTC
Source organism: Dalbergia oliveri (assembly GCA_030441495.1). Lineage (NCBI taxonomy): Eukaryota > Viridiplantae > Streptophyta > Magnoliopsida > Fabales > Fabaceae > Dalbergia > Dalbergia oliveri. The sequence goes on from JAMLFY010000003.1 coordinate 27,160,342, forward strand.
TTCAATCCCGCCGGGCCGCCTCGCAGCATCCTAAGGCCATCGGTCCTTTCCGGTTGCACGACCTCCACCTCCAGGGACACCGTGATGGCATTCACAACCTCGCCCGTGTCCCTCTCTCGTTCCCTCTCTCTCTCGCTCACTCACTCTCTCTCTCTCCATCTTTCTTTGTTTCTCTTAGTGAATGTATATGATCTGTGGGAGTGTGTGTGTGTGTGTGAAAAGAAGAGAGAGTGTCGTGTGGGTGAGTAGGGAGAGAGAGTGCTAGTTTGTGTGTGTGTATGTGGTATGACCGTGTGAGAGAGAGGGATTGTTTTGTGTATGCACATGTATGAGAGAGGGGTCATTGGGTGGTGAGTGTGAAGGAGAGAATTTAAGTTTTAGTTTAGTATGAGTATGTTGTCTCTTAACTCATATTCTCTATGTGTCAGCCTAATAATAATAATATTAATAATAATACATGAAGTCCCTAACATTCCTACTTAGCTTTTAAACCAAATGATATTCTTTATGTTGTCTAGGTTTATTTGGCCGTAATTTAATTATATTCTTTTTATTTGTGTCAAGAATATCAATCTTCTAAGTTGGAATTTCATTTTGTTTGAATTTTTTTGTATGGTTTTCAGAAATACTCTTTTGGGCCTCTATTTAATTTTGTTTGGACTTTATTTGGGCTATTCATTTTGCGTTGGCCGAGGAGTGCTTGTGTGATCTTTTTAGAAATTTTTAACAATCATTCTAATTTATTTAAATGAGATTAAATAATTTGATTTAAGGAATGATCTATTTACATATCTCATATTTTAGTGAACTTGGTGCTAAAGGCCTTCAAATATATATATATATATATATATATATATATATATATATATATATATATAAAAGTTTGGGCCTTGATTTGCTTGTAATTTTTAATCATTTTATTCGTATCCTTGATTTGATTAACAGTTTTGTCTTTAAATTAATTATGTCAGCTTATGATTGAAATTAGTAGTAACTTGGGGTTTATACGCTTTGTTACAAATCCTATTCTTTGTAACATTCTAATATTTAACCCAACACGCCTAGGACATGTTAAAATTAATTATTAGTTATTACTTCCCTTTGAAACTCATTTGCAAAATTACTTAGCAGAAAAATACGGGTAAATTTTTTTTTTGAAATTAATATGTGTAAAACAAGATGTGAGCCGTCGTACACTATTATAAGCAAAACGTAAAGCAAGAGAGAACACAAATCATGCAATTTAAAGACAATTAAGAACACCTCAATCATAGGAACAACCATCATACTATTAAATATCATAGTTTAATACAACGACTGGAATATAAAAGAAAGCATAAAGTCATACCCATGTAAATGGGAGAGCTTGTAGTACATGAATCATAAAGCAGAAAGGAAAACATAAGCAACTAGTACAAGGGAGCCCCAAAACATCAAACATCAAACCTCAACCGTAACCACCCCTCCCTCGAAAAACTACTAGTGACTCTAATCATCATCCCTCGAAGGTATGTAACCGATGAACTGCAAGCTCCTCAGGGTTGTGCAAGCAGGAAAGTGGACGGACGTGACCTCCACGATGTGGGCGCATCTCCTCCATCGAGCTAGCCTCCGGTGTCACCGTGTCCTCGCCTTCCCTATGTCCATAGGAATAGTAGGGGGATCCTCCGAGTAGATATGGGTAGGAGAGTCCTTGACGGGTTGGTCTCGAAGCGAAAGGTGAGCATGACGACTCTGCTCATCGCGAGGCGAGTCTTCTCAAGGATCAGGTCGTCACCAAAAGGTAAGGTGGAGCGAAGCGAAAGCTGGACATGGGTGTGCGAACGGGCATCCCATGTACACAAAAATACGGACAGCGCAACAACCCTCAAAATGATATGATTGGTGCTCTGGGTCGTAGTGCACCTCCCAAACCGCGTATCAACGAAGATCACGAACGAAGCCATTGCAATCTGAAGACGTAACGGGAAAAGAAGATAGAGGGATGAGAATCTTGCTAAAGAATCTAGAAGGAAAACCTCCTATCCTAGTGTCATTGTAACATCCTAGTTTTCCTCCTCTTTAGAAATTGATTGAGGGATGGTTAATGAGAATATCGAAATTTTGACAGGGGTAGTTGTGATGAGAACGACTCCAGGAGTGAGTACCAAAAAAAAAATATGAATAGTACTTTGCAGGCCGTAGGCCCGGACAGAAACTAGGGATTTGGGACCCGGAGGTGCTCGAAGTTAAGAAAATGTGAGAATAAGGGTAGAAATGTGTGGGAATGACAAATTTATACCTAGAATTAATTTTTGGATAATATCGGTTAGATCGGGTACGACATTTACCCGTTCGGTGAGATTTCTGTGTGATTTTTGACACGAACGATACTTCCATTACCACAAATGGATAATATCCACTTATTTAAGACATGTGGAGACATGTGGAAGGCCAAGATTTAATCTTAGCCACCCATCATTGCCTTGTCACCAAAATCATGATTTCTTGGCAAAATATCTTCATTTCCTTTATTAAACAAGCCTAGTCACCATTCTTCTCCATCAAGACACATCAAATTCGGCCCTTGCAAGGAGAGACAGCAGCTGGTTCTTCCTCCATAGCCAAGAGCTTCATCTTGCTTTTAATTCACATAAACCCTAGCTTAGAATCATCAAAACCTAAACCTTTCTTCACTAAAGTTGATCTACACTTCCATCTCTATAACTATAACCGATTGGAATTTCAAAACCTCATCCTTTTCATCTCATCCATCACTGATTATAGGAGGGTTTGGGGGTGTTTGAGGAGTTTTGAAGTGAGGAACTCTCATCTTGAAGCAAGCCAAAGACAAAGACACTAGCCTTCACAAGTAGGGTTCTTCTGTTGTCTATTCTTGCTGATTTTTCTGTTCTGTTTTGGGATGATGTATATCCAAAATTTTTGATGATTTTGATTGATATTATGTTGAAATTGATGTATGAATTTTGGTGATGGGGTTGGATGGTGTTAGTAAATGGTTTGGTATTAAAATAAGTTGGACTGGTATGCTGGATTCTCGAGTTGCTTGCAGGCAGCCTAGAATCATGAATTTTCTGAACATGTTGTAGGGTTTTTCGTGAGCTGGAAAAAATTATGTTCAAGCTAACATCTTGGGTTAGTCCCATAAATTTTCTTGGGTATTTATATTGAAGTTTACTGGCTCAAAAAAATCAAGACCCGAAATGTAACTGATGCTGTCCTGGTTGCTGAAATTGAAGCAATAAATTTATCCGAATTTATTATCATAGCAATTGGTTGATCTAGCCCATGAAATTTTTATGAGAAGTTAGTAACATATTAAAGTGTCACTGTGAATTTTCTTGGGTCTTAAATCAATCAATTTCTAGGGTTAAAAATTATGAGAACCCAAATCTGGTCTGTGAATTGGTGGCACCTGACCACGGATATGTATATTTACTGAAGTAGCTACAAAACTCTGTTTTCAATGAGATTTTTAGGTTCTTCTAGACACCTTGAAGTGTCATGTCGAATTTTTGTGGCTGTTGTGATGGCTGTTGGTTATAGCAATTAAATGTTGTACCTAGAACATCAATTCTGCCAGGGTGCTGGAAAGTGAAAATGAATGAAAATCATGATGATATGATAGCTATCCCAATTCTATGGCATGTGAATGCACACTAATTGTTTCACTTTCTGATTCATGAACCTCTAATGGGAGTGAATATTTAATTGTAAATTAAGCATGCTATTGAGACAAGAAAGAGAAGTATGTAATGCAATATGTGAAAGAGTGCAGAAATAGTTGGTATATATGCTGCGTTGCATACTTGAGCATACGGGGAAAATAGAAACAAGGCTTAGAGGGGATAGAGAGGGAAGGCAAAAAGAAGGACTTCCCTAGAAAGTTTATAAGTCGGTAGACGTATCGGCTAGGCATAGAACTATGTGTGATCTGGAAATGGAAAAAAATGAAGTCCGATGATGACGAATAGGAATGAGCTAATGTCCTAGCAGTCTATTGTCCTCTATGAAATTGTTACATACTGAAGTGGCCCTATGTGAAACTAAGCCTTCCCTATGTTTATAAATTGAGAAAGATATATGGAACTGAGCTTATGGTTGTACATGATTTATCGTTGTGGTGCTATTTTAATTTCCCACGATCTTAGGTTTTAGTATTGATACCTATGATTAATATATGAATGTTTTACATGTATGGATTCATTACTTGTACTATGTTTAGCATATGGGGGAAACTACCCTCCTAGAATTTTACAATATTCTTACCCCTAGCTGTGTGTATTATATTGTTCAGATTCCATCCCATCCCTAGTGTTCTTCTTTGACTCGCCACAATGGGTGTGGCAATACGACCCAACCTTGGACTCTTTGTACGTGTCGGTACTCTACGTTCCGTATATATATGTTCTTCGGGCGATCCTTTAGTACTTCCTTTTTGCCACTAACTTTGACCCCACTTTCCTTTATGATGGTGTGCCTCTCCACATGGCACATCCGGACGTGTTCGAGATTCCTCTTGCCCCACCTGCTCACCCGCAGATGCACCCGTGTCTTCGTCCTCCTCTTCTGATTCGGATCCTCAGAGGGCCAAGATGCTCCCGTGGAGGTGAGGCCATTGCACCTATGGCCAATGGTTTTCTATAGGAGGAGACGAGATCATCAACGGCAGTTGACATGTATAGAGTAGTAGCGTAGTGTTAGGACTCTACCTACCTAAGACTGATGTACTTTTGATTTCCTTTTGCTCTGTTATATATATGTATATGTTGTTTTGTAAGCTAAGTATTTGAGCAGGTTAGGTATCAGGTAAGGGGATTAGCCTCGTTCGCATCGAGTTCTGTACTAATTCGGGGTCGTTTTGTTGGTTTTTGTTCTTATGATGTATATACAGTGACTGTGACATGATGTCCTTATATGTAAATCTTGGTGTGATAGCATATGTATTATGAATTTCTTATCACTGGACTTTTCGACTAGTATAGACCAGAAACGCCAGTAATACTCTACTAATTACTATATCCATACTCGAGTAAATGTGGTAATTAGGAGGGTGTTACATTATGGTATTAGAGGACTATCTGGCCTGAAGATTGGACCGACTATGTTTCTTAGTAACTGTCATGCATTATGATTCATATATGTATATATGTGTATGTATGACTGCGGTTAGAAATGTTGTGGGTTACTGCCACACTTGGATTGGTATTGAGCCTGATCAACTCAATATTTTGTTTGGTGTGACAGGAATCAATGACTTCAAATCGGCAAACTAGGAGTGGAGCAGGGAATAATGCCGAAATGATGAATACTTTTTGTGAGATGGCCGCGACAATGAGGGAGCAAGCGGCAATTGCCAATCGCATGATGGAAAGGTTGAACCAAAGAGGAGTAGCATCCAGTCGGTAACCAGAGAGGGAATGAAGTGGATGGAGAATACAGAAATTTGCTGAATTTAGAAAAGAGAATCCCCTGCCTTTTCGGAGCTTCGACCCCGCAAAGCGAAGAGTGGATCAAGGCAATGGAAAAGATCTTCTCAGTTTCCCCTGACAGAGGTTCAAAAGGTGGCTTTTGCCACCTATATGCTAGAAGCGAATGAGTTTTGGTGGGTAGGTACTAGGGGATTATTCGAAGCATCCCAAACTGAGGTTACCTGGGATGTCTTTAAGGAAGCTTTCTATCATAAGTACTTCCCTTTCTCTGAGGAATGCAAAGGACTTAGAATTTATGGCTCTTAAGCAAGGACCTATGAGTGTGGCAAAGTATACTGCCAAGTTTGAGGAACTCTGCAAATTTTCTACAATTTATCAACGTGGCACGAACGAAGCTTGGAAATGTATGAAATATGAAGGGGGTCTACGTGAAGATATAGAGGCCGCTGTGAGCCTCTTGGAGATCGAGATTATCCTACCTTGGTGAACAAGTGTCGACGTGAGGACTCTAACAAGAAGCTTGCCAGTTTCAAATATACACAAAACAATATCAGGAGAGGACTAGCACCCCAAGGTCCCCATTCAAGCTTGTACATCAGTCTAGGAGAAGATTTCCACCTAATGACAACAACAACCGAGGGAAACAAATTCAATCCCCACGCTTGGAGACAAGGAGAGAATGCCCTAAATGTGGGAAGTTTCACGGGAATCGGCCATGCCTGGACCACGTAGATTACATGCTTCGGCTGTGGAAACCAGGACACAAGATATTCGAGTGCCCCAATAAGAAGGTTCGCAGCAGCCCACCCCAGGCCACAACAACAAGGACGTGTTTTGCTGTGAGTGCCAAGGAAGCTTCTCAATCTGCCGATCTGATTCGAGGTAAGTGCGAAATAAATTGAAATACCTTAAACATCCTGTATAATTCGGGTGCCTCCCATTCCTTCATATCCTATGAGTGTGTACAAAGGTTAGGACTACCTGTGTTTGAGTTATCGTATGACCTCCTTGTATCCACCCTCCTGCGAGTCCTATTAGGACTTGTCAGGCATGCATGACCATTTCCCTTCTTATAAATACTAGAGAATTTAAAGCTAATCTGTTTTGTCTACCTTTATCTGGTCTAGAAGTCATTTTAGGTATGGATTGGATGGTACCAAATTATGTATTTTTACATTGTCCGACTAGAACTGCTATATTTTTCCTCATGTCTTCTTCTATTCCTATGGTTCCCTTTTCGTTCTACTTAGACCTAGTAACACCTAACCCTAGTAAGGTAGATCGTTAGGAATATGTCCTCCTCTCGGCTAGTGAAGCCGAAAGTAACCATGATGTGAATACGATTCCAGTGGTGAGAGAATATCCAGATGTGTTTCCAAAGGATATTCAGAGTTTCCGCCAGAGCGGGAAGTTGAATTCTCCATTGAGTTGGTCCCAGGGACGGGTCCTATTTCAATTGCTCCCTATAGGATGTCCCCCTTAGAGTTGAAGGAATTAAAGTCACAGATTGAAGAGCTACTAGGGAAACACTTTATTAGACCTAGTGCCTCACCGTGGGGAGCCCCTCTTTTGGTAAAGAAAAAGGATGGGGGTATGAGGCTTTGTGTGGACTATAGGCAGTTGAACAAGGTATCGATCAAGAACAAGTACCCTCTGCCAAGAATTGATGACCTTCTAGATCAATTACGTGGGGCAACTGTTTTCTCAAAGATTGACCTTAGATCGGGTTACCACCAGATTCGAGTTCGGGATGAGGACATCCCCAAGACTGCCTTTAGAACCCGATACGAACATTATGAGTATAAGGTAATGTCTTTTGGACTAACCAATGCTCCGGCGGTATTCATGGATTATATGAACCGAATTTTCCGCCCGTACTTGGATAAATTCGTAGTTGTCTTTATAGACGACATACTTATTTATTCAAGGACTGAAGAGGAACATGCAGAGCATCTTAGGGTTGTGTTACAGATCCTAAGGGAGAGGAAGTTGTATGCTAAACTGTCAAAGTGTGAATTCTGGATGGGAGAGGTTAAGTTCCTTGGCCATGTGGTATCATGAGAAGGAGTTTCGTAGATCCCAGGAAAGTAGAATCCGTACTTAATTGGGGATGGCCAACCACGGTCACTGAGATTCGAAGCTTTCTTGGATTAGCTGGATACTATAGGAGATTTATTATGGGTTTTTCCCAGCTAGCTTTACCTTTGACAAAGTTAACTCAAAAGAATGCTCAATTCAAATGGACGCTAGAATGTGAGAGTAGTTTTCAGGAGTTAAAGCAAAAGTTGACCATGGCTCCTGTCTTGGTGCTACCCGATCCTCAAGGACCCTTCGAAGTTTATTGTGATGCTTCTAGTAAGGGCTTAGGGTGTGTGTTAATGCAGCACAGAAATGTGGTTACTTATGCCTCTCGCAGTTGAGACCTCATGAGGTGAACTATCCAACTCATGATCTAGAGCTTGCGGCTGTGGTTTTTGCTCTAAAGATCTGGCGACACCATTTTTATGGTGTACAGTTCAATGTCTTCTCTGATCATAAGAGTTTAAAATACCTCTTTGATCAGAAGGAATTGAATATGAGACGAGACGGTGGATGGAATTCCTTAAGGATTATGAGTTCAGCCTGAATTACCACCCAGGCAAGGCAAATGTTGTGGCTGATGCATTGAGTAGAAAGTCCCTCGTGTAGCATGCATGATGATCAAGGAAACGAAACTAGTAGAAGGCTTTAAGAAGCTTAGACTTGGCACGTCGAGCCCCGAAGGTGTGGTGTTAGGTCAGTCAGAATAATGAGCGAGTTCTGTAACATCTCTCCTGCTTTATGGATTGCCGACTTCCCCACAAACCAACACGGGCCTTTTTAGCGTGCTTTGTCCTCACTCACACGCTTCCTAGGAAAACTTCCCAAAGGTCACCCATCTCTAAATTACCCCAAGTCAAGCACGCTTGCTGTGAAGTTCTTTTGTGATGGGCTACCGAAAAGAAAGATGCATCTTTGTGGCATAGGTAGTACCAATCAATTCATATAAGCCCTCCTTAACTGTAGTCCCATACCTATAAGACTCAGGATCCCTCTCATTCGGGTGTGTAATCGGTTCATTCATGTACCCCTCCGCTTGGAGGCGGAGCCGCTCCTTGTCCATGCCTTCTCGCACCCGATCACTCCCTGCCTCGTCCCGGCGTTACATGCCCACCAGCTTCCGCTTGGTTCATCCAGAACCACACCATGGGAGAGGTGCAGGCTCTTACCATTTTGTAACATCTCCTCCTGCTTTATGGATTGGACTATCCCCACAAACCAACGCGGGCCTTTCAGCGTGCTTTGTCCTCACTCACACCCAGGAGGTCACCCATCTCAAAATTACCCCAAGTCAAGCACACTTAACTGTGGAGTTCTTTTGTGATGGGCTACCGAAAAGAAAGATGCATCTTTGTGGCATAGGTAGTACCAATCAATTCATATAAGCCCTCCTTAACTATATAGTCCCATACCTATAGAGACTCAGGATCCTTCTCATTCGGGTGTGTAATCGGTTCATTCATGTACCCCTCCGCTTGGAGGCAGAGCCGCTCCTTGTCCGTGCCTCTCGCAGGCGATCACTCCTGCCTCGTCCCGGGCGTTACAAGTTCAGGAACGAATTTTGGCTGCACAACCAACGATCAAGAGCTTCAAAAGATTTTAAAATCAGCTCATACCAAAAAGTTGGCAGAATTTACCACTGCGAGGTATATGGAGGTATAAGGACAGGGTCTATGTACCTGCAAATGGTAATCTCAGGAATGAGATTTTGAAGTAGGCATACAAAGGCGAATTCACCATACACCCTAGGACTAGTAAAATGTATGCAGATCTCAAGAGAATGTTCTGGTGGCCCGGGGTGAAGAAAGATGTAGTAGAGTTCGTTCAAGAGGTGCTTAACTTGTCAAAGGATCAAAATAGAACACCAAAAGCCGGCTGGAACCTTACACCCCTTAAAAATCCCATAATGGAAGTGGGAAAGTATCTCCATGGATTTCATAATGGGTTTACCAAGGACGTCGTAAGGTTATGATGCTATATGGGTCATAGTGGATAGGTGACCAAGTTTGCTCATTTCTTACCCATCAAAGCTAATTATCCTTTGGATAGGTTAGCTTCCTTGTACATTCAAGAGATAGTGAGGCTACATGGTGTCCCCTCTTCAATAGTTTCCGATAGGGACCCATGTTTCACTTCAAGGTTTTGGGGAGCTTTCCAAAGGGCCTTTGGAACCAAGCTGTCTAGTACAGCTTATCACCCCCAAACGGATGGGCAAACCGAACATACCATCCAGACTCTAGAGGATATGCTGAGAGCATGCGTGATTGAGCAGAAAGGGAGATGGGATAAATTGCTTCCGTTGGTGGAGTTTGCCTATAATAATAGCCATTATGCCAGGATTGGTATGGCCTCATATGAGGCTCTATATGGGAGGAGGTGCCAGTCTCCGTTGTGCTGGTATGACTTAGGGGAAACACGATTGTTAGGACTCGATCTGGTTAACCAGACGACAGAACAAATCCAGAAGATCAAAGAGAAAATCCTCGCGCGCAGAGTCATCAAAAGAGTTATGAGGGCAATAGAAGAAAGCCTTTAGATTTTCAAGAGGGAGGACACGTATTCCTGAAGGTCACACGCACTACGGGAGTAGGTAGAGCTTTAAAGGTCAAAAAGTTGTCACCCAGGTTTATAGGCCCTTTCCAAATCCTTCGAAATTGGATCAGCCTATCAAATAGCCCTACCCCGGTCTTTATCCAATCTCCATGACGTCTTCCATGTATCTCAACTAAGAATGTATCACCCAGACCCAACCCATGTCATTGAACTCGAATCTATATAGTTACGGGATGATTTGACGTTTCAAGTGCCTCCCGTTCAGATCGTGGATAGAGAAGTCAGACAACTAAGGAACAAATCGGTGCAACTAGTCAAAGTAGCATGGGGTGGGCCAGGAAATGAAGATTTCACCTGGGAGCTAGAGTCAACCATGAAGAGAGATTATCCAGAATTGTTTCCAGGTACGAAATTTTGAGGACAAAATTTTTATTAAGGTGGGTGGTAATGTAACATCCTAGTTTTCCTCCTCTTTAGAAATTGATTGAGGGATGGTTAATGAGAATATCGAAATTTTGACAGGGGTAGTTGTGATGAGAACGACTCCAGGAGTGAGTACAAAAAAAAAAAAACATGAAAAGTACTTTGCGGCCTGTAGGCCGGAAATAAACTGGGATTTGGGACCCAGAAGGTGCCCAAAGTTAAGAAAATATGAGAATAAGGGTAGAAATGTATTGGAATGACAAATTTATACCTAGAATTAATTTTCGGATAATATCGGTTAGATCGGGTACGACATTTACCCGTTCGGTGAGATTTCGGTGTGTGATTTTTGACACGAACGATACTTCCATTACCACAAATGGATAATATCCACTTATTTAAGACATGTGGAGACATGTGGAAGGCCAAGATTTAATCTTGGAATCCAAGATTTAATCTTAGCCACCCATCATTGCCTTGTCACCAAAATCATGATTTCTTGGCAAAATATCTTCATTTCCTTTATTAAGCAAGCCTAGTCACCATTCTTCTCCATCAAGACACATCAAATTCGGCCCTTGCAAGGAGAGACAGCAGCTGGTTCTTCCTCCATAGCCAAGAGTTTCATCTTGCTTTTAATTCACATAAACCCTAGCTTAGAATCAACAAAACCTAAACCTTTCTTCACTAAAGTTGATCTACACTTCCATCTCTATAACTATAACCGATTAGAATTTCAAAACCTCATCCTTTTCATCTCATCCATCACTGATTATAGGAGGGTTTGGGGGTGTTTGAGGAGTTTTGAAGTGAGGAACTCTCATCTTGAAGCAAGCCAAAGACAAAGAGACACTAGCCTTCACAAGTAGGGTTCTTCTATTGTCTATTCTTGCTGATTTTTCTGTTCTATTTTGGGATGATGTATATCCTAAATTTTTGATGATTTTGATTGATATTATGTTGAAATTGATGTATGAATTTTGGTGATGGGGTTGGATGGTGTTAGTAAATGGTTTGGTATTAAAATAAGTTGGACTGGTATGCTGGATTCTTGAGTTGCTTGCAGGCAGCCTGGAATCATGAATTTTCTGAACATGTTGTAGGGCTTTTTGTGAGCTGGAAAAAATGTATGTTCAATCTAACATCTTGGGCTAGTCCATAAATTTTCTTGGGTATTTATATTGAAGTTTGCTGCCTCAAAAAAATCAAGACCCGAAATGTAACTGATGCTGTCCTGGTTGCTGAAATTGAAGCACTAAACTTATCCGAATTTATTATCATAGCAATTAGTTGATCTAGCCCATGAAATTTTTATGAGAAGTTAGTAACATATTGAAGTGTCACTGTGAATTTTCTTGGGTTTTAAATCAATCAATTTCTAGGGTTAAAAATTATGAGAACCCAAATCTGGTCTGAATTGGTGGCACCTGACCATTGGATTTGTATATTTTACTAAAGTAGCTACAAAACTCTGTTTGCCCTGAGATTTTTATAGGTTCTTCTAGACACCTTGAAGTGTCATGTCGAATTTTTGTGGCTGTTGTGATGGCTGTTGGTTATAGCAATTAAATGTTGTACCTAGAACATCAATTCTGCCAGGGTGCTGGAAAGTGAAAATGAATGAAAATCATGATGATATGATAGCTATCCCAATTCTATGGCATGTGAATGCACACTAATTGTTTCACTTTCTGATTCATGAACCTCTAATGGGAGTGAATATTTAATTGTAAATTAAGCATGCTATTGAGACAAGAAAGAGAAGTATGTAATGCAATATGTGAAAGAGTGAGAAATAGTTGGTATATATGCTGCTATTGCATACTTGGGCATACAAAAAGCAAAACAAGGCTTAGAGGGGATAGAGAGGGAAGGCAAAAAGAAGGACTTCCCTAGAAAGTTTATAAGTCAGGAGACATATCGGCTAGGCATAGAACTGTGTGTGATCCTGGAAATGGAAAAAAATAAAGTCCGATGATCACGATAGGAATGAGCTCATGTCCTAGCAGTCTATTGTCCTCTATGAAATTGTTACATACTGAAGTGGCCCTATGTGAAACTAAGCCTTCCCTATGTTTATAAATTGAGAAAGATATGTAGAACGAGCTTATGGTTGTACATGATTTATCGCTGTGGTGCTATTTTAATTTCCCACGATCTAGAGGTTTTAGTATTGATACCTATGATTAATATATGAATGTTTTACATGTATGGATTCATTACTTGTACTATGTTTAGCATCTGGGAACTACCCTCCTAGAATTTTACATCTCCACATGGCACATCCGGATGTGTTCGAGATTCCTCTTGCCCTACTTGCTCACCCTCCAGCAGATGCACCGTGTCTTCATCCTCCTCTTCCGATTTGGATCCCTTCGAGGGCCCAGATGCTCCAAGTGGAGGTGAGGCCATTGCACCTATGGCCAATAGTTTCTGTAGGAGGAGACGAGATCATCAGTGGCAGTTGACATGTATAGAGTAGTAGCGTAGTGTTAGGACTTTACCTACCTGGAGACTGATGTACTTTTGGTTTCCTTTTGCTCGTTATATATATGTATATGCTGTTTTGTAAGCTAAGTATTTGAGCAGGTTAGGTATAAGGGTAGGGGATTAGCCTCGTTCGCAGAGTTCTGTACTAATTCGGGGTCATTTTGTTGTTTTTGTTCTTATGATGTATATACAGTGACTGTGACATGATGTCCTTATATGTAAATCTTGGTGTGATAGCATATGTATTATGACTCTCTTATCATTACTTTTCGACTAGTATAGACCAGAAATGCCAGGTAATACTCTACTAATTACTATATCCATACTCGAGTAAATGTGGTAATTAGGAGGGTGTTAAAGTCATCGTTACGTCCAGGAACCTTGGGTTTATTATGAAAAGGTTAAACATGCAAAGGTTCATTATGAAGTTTTATAAAAGATAATTGTCCAAGGTCCGTGTCTTTTACGATGAATCTTTAATGCATGTATGCAGCATAGCAAATATGGATGCATGGCAATACTTTATGTAGCAAACCAATAAAACATATCATCAATGATTAGTTCTCATATAAGTGGCATGTAATCTCTCATAATCAGCCTTTCGCTTTCATAAGCAAGATACTTCACATCTTTTCTTATTTCTCAAACTTGTGACATCATGGTATTAAAAACGGTAATCAACCCCTGATACTAGGCTATGAGCTCATACCTTAACTAGTCGTCACTAGTTCTTACTTATTCTCTTGATAAGTGTATCATACTCATAAAAATAATCTCGACTCCTAGAGTACGGGGGGACCTAAGGAATCACCCGTCATGGGACTTTTTTCCTTCTCAAATGCATCAATTGGTTAAGCCAGTGACTTTGTCCACTTTGGCAGGCTAATGTCGATGCCCTCACGGTTTTACCTTTTCCTCACCGTAGCAGGAGAAGTACGTCTCGATCTATGAAACGCATTATCTGGTTAAGACCAGTGACATTGTCCGCTTTGATATGGCTCCACGACCATACCCTCCACGGGTTTCCTTTCTCCTCATCGTAGCAAGAGAAATGCGTCTTGGCATGTCACATATAAAATCTTTCTTTTCAAACTTTCTTAAGTCTTTCAAATTTGACGGAAATTCGAGCATAACGACTACACTCCGAATTTCCTCAAATTTGAGTCATGCCAGATAACTCAATAACATATGCTGTTCTCATGAAATTTCTCAATCAAGTAAATCTCTTAATCACAGAGCATACCCTCCTAATTCATTCATATTTCGCATTTTCATGCATCTTAAGCATAGCATACCACATTATCACAACAACATGTCACAAATACACATATAGTCTCATATTCATAGCATTAACACATTCACATTCATCACGAGTATACCCACTAAGTCTCACTCACATCACACCTCCTATCTCATGGTGTCTTATACTTTGGCCCTTACGGGTCTTCAACTTATATTCTAATTATCCCAACTTTCCTTATGGATCTTTATTTCACCTAAGGGATCATTACATATAATTTCCTCTAATGTTTATGCTTACTATCATAACCAAACAGCATTACATCACTTTGTACAGAAAATTATCATATGATTATGGGGTTCTAATATCTCCGTCTTTAATCCTTTCTAAGTTCCGCCTTCGCCTAAGGCTCTATATTCAACTCCTAAACCAATTATGAGGGATTCCTATGCATATACACCAATTATAAACTATTTTTTTTAAGTCCAATGATGCTAGAATAGAATTTACAATTTGTGCATCTAAGTGTTCTAGAATTTTCATTTTAAGTCCTTTTTAGTTACTTGTTCTTTCCTAACATCTCTAAATTGTTCCTTATGTAACACCCTAATAATTAACCGAATACACCTAGGTTGTATCTGATTAATTACTAGACTTTACTCTTTGCTTAAGTTCTTTCATCATACTTTGAAAATACTTAGTGAAATTACGAGCCATTTTTTTTAAAACATAATTGAAAACGTGAGCCGCACATAACGTGAACAATAATCGAAATAAAGCGAATAACGTGCAGATATAGCATGAAAAACACATCATATTGGCTCCATCATATAACATCCATAATTACATAACACATAGATAGTTTGCCTACCAACAGAATAAGACTAAGTGTAGGCAATCTAACAAAATATAAATAATATATGGATGGAAGGACATCCATTAATGGCACCTAGTAATAACACTGCAAGGATAGGGATAGATATCCAAGCTCACGCGCAAAGTTTAGCGATACGTTTCTCAAGGATAATAAGCTGGTTCACCAGATCAAGTACATCTACCAGGTGAGAGCATCAACGGAATCACGAACATCACCATCACTTTCTGAAGACGAGATGGAAAGAAAAGAAGAGGGAGTGAGAAACTTTTATAAGAATCTCAGTAGGGTACTCACCTCATATGCATCGTGTCATCATCATCGTCCCCAGGAACCTCGGGGTTATTATGAAATAGTGAGCATGCTAAGATTGATTTATTAAGTTTGAAAATATACTTTACCGAGGTTCATCGGTTTTAATCATGCGTCTTATAATGCATCATAAACTTAACATGTCATGTTTATAATGAACTTTTCCTTTCATATATAATAACATAGTTATGCATAAAATCACATCATATTCCTCATCATCATTTCATAATACTATGCATAGCAGAACATCATATTTCTCATCATCATCTCATAAATACTATGCATAGCAGAACATCATATTCACATAATGCATTTACTTAGTTTCTTAGGTGACTTAAAGTTACTTTCATCATCATTTTCCTGGGCCACCCTATACTCCACCCTTTTGGGAGTAATCTAGGTTATGAGCTCATACCTTACTAGTCGTCACTAGCATATACTTATCCCTTTTGATAAGTTAAAGTCCCGACTCTACCCTTTTGAGAGAACGGGCTAGGGGCAAGAATCACCTTTTCACCACCTATAGTCTAATGGGTCCAAAGGATCATTTTCTTAGGATCACCTTTTCACCACCTATAGTCTGATGGGTCCAAAGGATCATTTCCTCATAATTTTAAGTCACCATTAAGTCTTTGCATGTTATATCATAATATAACTCTAAATTCATAATCATCAGGATGCATAAACATTCTCATTGTTTGCAACAGCAACTATATCATGCAAACTATGAAGTCATTCAATGATATCAAATACTTAATAAGCATCAAATCACTACATAGACTTATCATTTCAAACTTCAAAGAACCATCATCATAAATTCTTACCGAAAACCTTTTAAACAGAAACTTTAGAATCGAGTAATCTCAATTATCAAACTAATTAATCATGCATCTAAAGGATTCATTATCATCATTACCATTAATTATAAGCCTTAAGAATATTATTAAACTATATGGGACAGCATAGGCAGCAAGTTATATTTAAGGCTTCACGTGTGCTAGAAGTTGCATTTTTAACCCTTTCTCGTTACCAGCTTTCCTTATGGTGCTAAAATTAATTACTAAATCAATTATGAATCATTCTCTCTTATCTAAACATAATAGAACCTGGTTCTTAGGGCTGCTAAAGGTTCTGGAACGCATAAATTTCATTTTCTAGAGTTCTAGAAATCTTGCTTTTACGATTTTCTGGAAGCTAGTTTTATTTCTAACATGCATAGAATCATTCCTTTAGCAATAAACCATGATTATCACAACTTTAAACATATTAAACCATCATCATATAGTAGTACTAAACTCATATTAGTGGCTGAATTATGAACCTCACATAATTGCTTAAAATTACATTTTAAGTACATGTAAGATACTAGTTTCCCATAAAATCTTTGCAAAGCCTTAAAACTCTTTTAGAAACTAATTCTTTTTGCTAAACTTGAAAGAATCTTCATAATTAAAATTCTCACTTAAGATAAAAGGAGCAAATCTTGAGCTTAAGAGATTTATGTGATATCTTAGAATCATAAACATGCTATGCAACCTCATTTTAATCTTGTCATTATAAGGTGATAACTTGGAATTATAAACATGATATGCAAATCCATTTCTTTATCTTTAAGATTTAAGGTGATGACTTGAAAATTAAACATGATGCAAGAACTTGAAATATAAACATGATGCAAGAAACTGGAGCGGTAGTCCACTGGACTAGTGGAGGGAGAAGAAATCTTAAGAAATCGAGCGGTAGTCCACACTGGACCGAAGGGAGAAGAGAATTCTTATTACATCTTATTAAGCTCCAATCTCAAGACTTCTTAAAGAATGAATTCTTTAACTCCAATAATCTTAAGGAAATTGAAAGTGATACTACCATTTTCCAACTTTGCTTGTGATACTTGGGCAAGTCTTTGAGCTCTAGGATCTTTAGGTGATGACATAAAATAAACATGCCATGCGTTGATTCTTTTAGCCATTATAAAATAAAGTGAGAGCATAAAATAAATATGAGATGCAACCTCTTTATTATCTTTATAGATTAAGTGACAACTTGAAATATAAACATGAAATGCAAGCTTGGAAATTTAAACATGAGATATGCAAGTTCATTTATTTATTCTTGAGAATTTAGTGATGACATTAAAAGTAAACATGGTTATGCAAGGCATAAACTTAAACATGGATGCAAGTTCCTTTTATTTCTTTACTAGAGCTCTTCCAAGACTTTAGAGAAATATAAATTCAACCCAATATATCTTAGCAAGACAAAGTGAAAAATACATCTTTCAAGTTCTAAACTCAAGATCTTTATTTTTACATCATAAAAACATCATTCTTTAAAGTTTTGCATCAAGTGGAATTTTCAAGCTTTAGAGGCCTAACTTGTGATGGATTTACAACCAACACTCAAGGTCCTCATCATCAAGCTATCATCATATTCCTTCTTAGGCCATTTGGCCGAAATCATTAAAGAAAAATAAGGAAAGAAAAACCGAAATTGTAAAGCTTTAAAAACTAGTGAAACCTTCAAGTTTTAGAGGTCTAACTTGTGAAGGCTTTGCAACCAACACTCAAGAACCTCATCATCAAACCATGGTCTCATCATAATCTAGGCCATAAGGCTGAAATGTTTTTAAAAGAAAAAGGGAAAACAAAACGAAATTGAGAGCTAGAAGAAAGTCCATGAAATCATCATTTTTGAGCTAGAAACATAACTTGTCATAGCATAAAATGAACTTAGAAACAACTCCCTACCTAATCTGATTTGAAGGAAAGGAAGAGAACTTGGTTTCTTTGAGTGAAATGGAAGAAAATATTCTTGAAAACTTGAAGAAAGAATTCAGCCAAGAGGAGGAGGAAATGAGAGCTTTTGGTGCTTTGGAAAAACTAGAAATGTGTACAATTTTGAGCAAGCATCTAAGACTCCTTAAGCATGCCTATTTATAGAAGAATTCAAGCTCATGTATGGACAAGAGGAGGAGGAAAATCTGACTAAATTTGAGGAGGAAACAAGGAGGAAAAATCATCTTGTTTGGTGGCTTAAAACATGGAATCATGAAACATGATTCCTTGTTTTCATACCTTGAGTTTTGTGCCAAGTTTGACAAATTTTTCTGATGCATATTAGGCCATATAATTTCGTGCATTATAGCCCAAGGAAGAGAAATTTGTGTGTTCCATGCATTATTTAGGTGTAGGTAAGGTATTTTTGCAAATTAGAGAATTTGCAATTAAGGGCTTAGGTGAATTAGTAAGCAATTTGGGTGTTTTTAAGCAATTTCAGGTTCTAATCAATTTAAATAAATAATTTTGACTCTAGATTAAGAATTAGAATTTAATAAGCTTTAATTTGAGCCTAATATTGCTTATGTTTTGCTAGACGAATCAAAAATCTCAAAATTTGCAAAACTTAAAGACAGGGGGCAAAATCGTAACTTCACTCAAAAATCTGCTATCCGAACTTAACCAATGGTCAATCATAGCTTAAAAACACCTTTTAAAATATTTTAGTGAGGTACGGGCTAAGTGGCATGCAAATCGGAGTTAAAACGGCCGGGGCGTTTTGGTCATTTCGTGCGTCGAAACTCAAAATTGAGATTCTTCTCCTCTATTAACACACATAACACAAACAATCCCCTATTATCCTCAAACATCCCCCTTGAGGATGGGGCCCACGATCCTCATTTTCTAGTAAAATAACCTCAGGGGCATTTTGGTCATTTTACACGTACAAAAATTCGGGCTTGCGACTCTGGGGAATCGCTCATAACTTCTTTTCTAATGTTATGTTCCTCTATTAAGGATTGTTCGGTCTAAATTTATATAAGAATTACCTAGGGTAATTTGGTAATTTCTAAATGACGGTAAAAGTTGGGGTGTTACACCTTACATCACTCAAATATAATTTTACACATTTTAACACTATAAAATAGAATTTATAGTGGCCAAGCACATAAGGTAGAACCAAAAATATAGCCCATATAAATCACATGTTTTCGTGATTTAAGTGCATATAAGTTACTAGTTTTCTCTTGGACTAATTTTAGGAACTCAAAACTCTTTTAGAACTAATTATCTCATTAAAATCATATAAATGTGTGCTAGGTCAGTAGCTAGATTTGTAGCTCAAGGAATAGATTTAAAACATAAAACCTTGTTCATAATATTCTTTAAGTACACCTAAGCTTAGAAAAATTCCAAGACATAGGCTATGGGCATTTATGATTAGATGAACTCATCTCAAGTCCATCATCATCATCACAAGGTCGAAATGGCTTCCTTTGGGGTGCCTCCATTTTCTAAAACTTTATGTAGGATACTTGGGTAAGTCTTTGAGCTCTAGGATATTTAAGTGATGGCATAAACTTAAACATGCTATGCACTTGCTTTACTCTTCATTATAAAATAAAGTGAGCATAAAATAAATATGAGATGCAACCTCATTATTATCTTTAAAGATTAAGTGATGACTTGAAATATAAACATGAAATGCAAGCTTGGAAATTTAAACATGATAATGCAAGTTCATTTAGTTATTCTTGAGAGCTTAGTGATGGCATCAAAATAACCATGCTATGCATGGCATAAACATAAACATGAATGCAATTTCATTTTATCTTAACTAGAGCTCTTACAAGACTTTAAAGGAACATCACTACCTTAACCCAAATATGTATCTTTACAACATAAAGTGAGCTTAAGTTCTTAGCATCAAAACTTCAAAGAAGTCTTTGGTTTGAACTTCATCATCAAGTTCAAGAAAATGGACTAAGACATAAACTTCAACGCTTTATCAAAGCAAACATAAAGGAAACTACTCATGTTCTTTATTTTATTGCTCATGGGCTTCAATCTAGAGTAAACTCTTAGGCAACCAACTTTAAGGTTGGCAAGGGTAAGCTTAGAGCTCTTTGAAAACATATGATTAATGTTCTTAACAAAACTTTTAGTGATCTGTAACCCTAATATTTAACCCCAATATGCCTAGGACGTATTAAGATT
This sequence comes from Dalbergia oliveri, assembly GCA_030441495.1. Lineage (NCBI taxonomy): Eukaryota > Viridiplantae > Streptophyta > Magnoliopsida > Fabales > Fabaceae > Dalbergia > Dalbergia oliveri. The sequence continues at coordinate 27,180,739 of JAMLFY010000003.1, forward strand.
AATTATTAGATATTACTTCCCTTTAAACTCTTTTGTGAAATTACTTAGCAAAAAATATAGATAAATTTTTTTTTTTTGAAATACGTAAAACAAAATGCGAGCCATCGCGTGCAACATAAGCAAAACGTAAGCGCAAGAAAAATAAATTATGCAATATAAAAGCAGTTAAGAACACATCAATCATAGGCACAACCATCATAATATTAAATATCGTAGTTTAATACACAACTAGATACATTAACTGGAATAAAACATAAAGTCATACCCACATAAGAATGGCCAGAGCTTGCAGTACATGAAACATAAAATAACCAGAATCATAAACAACAAATACATGGAAAGCCCCAAAAGATACTAGGCTAAAGGCAAACCCTTTCCCCTCTAAAACCTACGAATGACGCTAATCCTCGAAGGGAGATATAGCCCGCAATTGCAGAGCTACTCGAATGTGGCCGCGGAAGCTGGGGCGTGGGCATGCGGATCGCGAAGTGACGTGGCGGATCGGCGGAGTGACGTGGCCTCCTTGGCGGGGACGCCTCGGGCTGGCACACATGCCTCACAAGCCTCGCTAGAGGGGATCCTCGCTACCCCTATCGACATCCATAGGCACCGAAGGGCAAAACCCTCTGAATAAGGGTCGGGGGGATCCTAGGAGGTCCTCCCACATCAAGGTATGAGGGGAACGTACTCCGAAGTGCACACTCCTGAAGACGAAGGTCGACATGGCGGTCCGCCATGGGGTCACGTCCTCTGAAGATCAAACCATCGCTAGAGAGAGGTTGGGGTAAAACGAAAGCTGGAGACAGGGAATGCAAACGAACGTCCCATGTATGCAAAAATATGCACGGCACACGACCCTCAAATGATAGGACTGATGACCGGATCGTAGTGCACCTCCCACACGGGGTATCAATAAAGATCACGAACGATGCCATCGCTATTTGAAGACATAACGGGAAAGAAAAAGAGGGGGTGAGAATCTTGCTAAATAATCTCAGGGAAATCCTCCTATCCTAATGTCATCATTTACGTCCCCAGGAACCTTGGCTTTATTATGAAAAGGGTTAAGCATGCAGGTTCATTATGAGGTTTTTCATAAAAGATAATTATCCAAGGTCCGTGTCTTTTATGATGAATCTTAATACATATATGCAGCATAGCAAAATATGAATGCATGGCAATACTCTATGCAACAAACCAATAAAACATATCATCATCAACTAGTTCTCATATACGTGGCATGTAATTTCTCATAAACAACTTCTCTCTTTCATGAGCAAAATGCTTCACATCTTTTCTCATTTTTCAAACTTGTGACACCATGGTATGTAAAAATAGTAACCGACCTGATACTAGGCTATGAGCTCATACCTTAACTAGTCGTCACTATTTCTACTTATCTTCTTGATAAGCGAATCATAATCATAAAAATAACAACCCCGACTCCCGGAGTACGCGGGACCTAAAGAATCACCCATCATGGGACTTTCTTCCTTCTCGAAACACATCAACTAGTTAAGACTAATGACATTGTCCGCTTTGGCTAATGTCGATGCCCTCATGGTTCACCTTCTCACGTCAGGAGAAGTACGTCTCGTCTGTGAAATGCATCATCTGGTTTAGACCAATGACATTGTCCGCTTCGATATGGCTCCACAACCATACCCCCCATGGGTTTCCTTTCTCCTCGTAGTAGGAGAAATGCGTCTCGGCATGTCACATATAAATCATTATTTTAAAAATTTTCTCAAGTCCCTCAAATTTGATGAAAATTCGGTAGTATAACGACTACACTCCGAATTTCATCAAATTTGAGTCATGCCACATAACTCAAACCACACATGTTGTTCTCATGAACTTTCTCAATCAAATCAATTTCTTAATAAGCAGGAGCACACCCTCCTAACTCATTCATAATTCACATTCTCATGCATCTTAAGCATAGCATACCACATCATCACAATAAAATGTCACAAACACACATATAGTCTCATGTTTATGGTATCAACATATTCACATCATCACGACTATATCCACTCAGTCTCATGCTCACTTCACACCTTCTACCTCTTTGTGTTTGTAACATCCTAATAATTAACCCAATATGCCTAGGTCATATCTGATTAATTACTAGACTTTACTCTTTGTTTCAGTTATTTAACCATACTTTGAAAATACTTAATAAAATTATGAGCCTTTTTTTTTTTTAAACATGATTGAAAACGTGAGCCTTGTAACGTGAACGATAATCGAGATAAAGCGGAAAACCAACGGGCATATCATGAAAAACACATCATATTGGCTCCATCATATGACATCCATAATTACATAACACATAGATATTTTGCCTACCATAAGAGTAGGCTAGGTGTAGTCAATCAAACAAAACATAAATAAATATGGATGGAAGAACATCCATTAACGGCACCTAATAATAATAATACCCCAAAAATAGGGATAGATATCTGAGCTCACGTGCAAGGTTTAGCGATACGTTTCTTCAAGGATGATAAGCTAGTTCACAAGCTCAAGTGTATCTACCAGGTGAGAGCATCAACGGAAATCACGAACATCACCTTTACTTTCTGAAGACGAGATGGAAAGAAAGAAAGAAAGAGGGAGTAAGAAACTTATAAAAGAATCTCAGTAGGGTACTCACCTCATATGCATCGTGTCATCATCATCATCCTTTGGAACCTCGGGTTATTATAAAATAGTGAGCATGCTAAGATTCATTTATTAAGTTCGAAAATATACTTTACCGAGGTCGTTAGTTTTAATCATGCATCTTGTAATGCATCATAAACTTATCATGTCATATTTATAATGAACTTTTCCTATCATATATCTCATCAGCATATCATAATAACATAGCTATGCATAAGACCACATCATATTCCTCATCATCATATCATAAATACTTTGCATAGAAGAACATCATATTTCTCATCATCATCTTATAAATGCTATGCATAGAAGAACATCATAATCACATAATATGTTACTTAGTTCCTTAGGTGACTTAAAGTGACTTTCATCATCATTTTCCTGGGCCACCCTATACTCCACCCTTTTAGGAGTAATCTAGGTTATGAGCTTATACCTTACTAGTCGTCACTAGCATATACTTATCCCTTTTGATAAGTTAAAGTCCCAACTCTCCCTTTTGAGAGAAGGGGCTAGGGGGCAAGAATTCCTTTTCACCACCTATAGTCTGATGGGTCCAAAGGATCATTTTCTTAGGATTACCTTTTCACCACCTATAGTCTGATGGGTCCAAAGGATCATTTTCTCATAATTTTAAGTCACCATTAAGTCTTTGCATGTTATATCATAATGCAACTCATCATTCATAATTATCATGACATATTCTCATACTTCATGCATAAGCATTCTCATTGTTTGCAACAGCAACTATAATATGCAAGCCATGAAATCATTCAATAATATCAAATTCTCAATAGGCATTACATCATCATATAAACTGTCATTCCAAAGCATCAAAAGATGTCATCTAAAATTCTCAAAGAAAGCTCCCTTAAACAACTGAACTCTAAAATCGAGTAACCTTAATTATCAAACTAATTTCTTATGTATCTAAGGGACTCATTACTATTATTACCATTAATTATAAGCCTTAAGAACATTATTAAACTATATGAGGCAGCATAGGCAGTAAATCTTTCTCAAGGTTTTACGTGCTAGAAGTTGTGTTTTTAACCCTTTTTCTTTACCGGCTTTCCCTATGAAGCTAAAATTAATTACTAAACCAATTATGAATCATTCTCACTTATCTAAACATAATAAAACCAGATTCTTATAACTTCTAAGGGTTCTGGACGGAATGTATAAATTTCATTCTTTAGAGTTCTAGAAATCTTGCTTTTATAGTTTTCTAGTTGCTAGTTTCATTTTTTAGTGTTCGGGATCAATCCTATACTAATTGTTACCAAATTTTTCATGGCTAACCAATCTTAGACAGAATTATAACATACTAAAACAGATTTGGCAGTGACTAAATTTAAAGGGATCAAAATCTAGCTAAATTCTAGCTTTACAATTGTTTTATGTAGCTAGTTTTTCTTCTAACATGCATAGAATTGTTCCTCAACAATAAACATATCAAATCATCATCATACAGTAGTACTAAACTCAGATCAGTGGTTGAATCATGAACCTCACATAATTGCTTAAAATCATATTTTTAAGTACAAGTAAGATACTAGTATCCCGTAAAATCTTTGCAAAGCCTTAAAACTCTTTTAAAAACTAATTCTTTTTGTTACTCTTTAAAGAAATTTTAGAACTAAATCAGTAGCTTATTTAAAATCACTTTAGGCCTACCTTAATCATGAGGTCGATTTATACATTGAAAGAATCTTTACGATTAAAATTTTCACTTAAGATAAAAGAAGCAAGTCTTGAGCTTTAGAGATTTAGGTGATAACTAGAATCATAAACATGCTATGCGTTAATTCTTTTAGCCATTATAAAATAAAGTGAGAGCATAAAATAAATATGAGATGCATCCTCTTTATTATCTTTGGAGATTAAGTGACAACTTGAAACATAAACATGAAATGCAAGCTTGGAATTTAAACATGAGAATGCAAGTTCATTTATTTATTCTTGAGAATTTAGTGATGACATTAAAAGTAAACATGATGTGCAAGGCATAAACTTAAACATGGATGCAAGTTCATTTTATTTCTTTACTAGAGCTCCACCAAGACTTTAGAGAAATATAAATTTAACCCAATATATATCTTAGCAAGACAAAGTGAGCTTTAGAGTTCTTTGTGCCAAGGTTTCAAAGAGAACCTTATGGCTTGAATCTCATCATCAAGCTCAAGGAAATGGATTAAAAGATGAACATCAACACTTTTTGAAATCAATTATAATGAAAACTAATTTAACATAGAGTTCTAAGTTCAAGGTTAGCATAACAACATCATTCCTTAAAGTTTTGCTTCAAGTGGAACTTTCAAGCTTTAGAGGCCTAACTTGTGATGGATTCATAACCCACCCTCAAGGTCCTCATCATCAAGCCATCATCCTAGTCCCATTTAGGCCATTTGGCCGAATACCAAGAGGAAAAAGAAAAGGAAGAACCGAAATGAAAAAGCATGTGGAGGTTCATTATTTCAACATTTTGAGCTAAGAACACAACTCCTCAAAGCATAGAAAAAAGTTTAGAAACTACACCCTACCTAATTTGGTTTGAAGGAAAGGAAGAGAACTTGGTTTCTTTGAGTGAAATGAAAGAAAATCTCCTTGAAAATTTGAAGAGAGAATTCGGCCAAGGGGAAGGAAGAAAGAAAGTTTTTGAGCTTTGGAAAAACATTAAGTGTACAATTATGAGCAAGGCTTCTAAGACTCCTTAAGCATGCCTATTTATAGGGATTTTGAAGCTCATGAATGGACACATGGAGGAGGCATAGGTGGCTGATTTTAGGGAGGACAAAGAGAGGAAGAACATGTTCTTGTTTCATGGCTTAAAACATGGAATTATGTTTCATGATTCCTTGTTTTCATACCTTGAGTTTTGTGCCAAATTTGAAAAATATTCTGATGCATGGATGCACCAATAATTTCCATTACAGCCCAAGAAGAGAAAATTTGTGTGTTTCATGTATTATGTAGGTGTAGATAGGTATCTTTGCAATTTAGAGAATTTGCAATTAAGGGCTTAGGTGAATTAGTAAGCAATTTGGGTGTTTTCAAGCAATTTTGGGTTCTAATCATTCTAAATAAATAATTTTGACTCTAGATTAGTAATTAGAATTTAATAACCTTTAATTAGAGCCTAATATTGCTTAGGTTTCGCTAGACAAATCAAAATCTTGAAATTCGCAAAATGCACAAAGAGGAGGCAAAACGGTAATTTTACTCAAAACCCAAGGCCACCCGAAGCTTAACCATTGACCAATCATAGCTTAAAAACATCTTTTAAAACATTTTAGTGAGGTTCGGGCTAGTCGGCACGCAATTCGGGTTAAAACAGGAGCATGGGCGTTTTGGTCATTTCACTCGTTGGAGCTCAAAATTAGATTCTTTTCCTCTATTAACACACATAACACAAACAATCCCTTATTATTGTCAAAACATCCCCTTGAGGACGGCCGGGGCCACGATCCTCATTTTAGGAAAATGACCTCAGGGGCATTTTGGTCATTTTACACGTACAAAAAAATCATGGTTTGCAATTCATACGAACTCTCCTAACCTCTCTTCTAATGTTTATTCCTTTATTGAGGATTGTTTGGTCTTGAATTATATGTAAAAATTACCTAGGGTAATTTGGTAATTCTAAAAGAAATATAAATTGGGGCGTTACATTACTCCCCTCCTTAAAAAGAATTTCGCCCTTGAAATTCATTACCTGAAAATAGCTCGGGTATTGTGCTTGCATGTCTATTCTAGCTCCCATGTGAATTTTTCAGTTTCACTTTGTCCCTATGCTACTTTGACCAGGGGTACAACCTTACTTCTTAATTGTTTAACTTCCAACGATTCTCGTGGGTGGTAAGTTAAACGTTAGGTCATCTTTTAATTGCACTTGTTCTGGCTCTAGTACATGACTTGGGTCAATTAATATTTTTAACTGGGATACATGAAAAACATCATGAAGGTTGGAAGACTCCTGGGAAGGGCTATATAAGCTACAGATCCTACTTTGCTAAGGATTTCAAATGGGCCAAGAAATCTGGGCTCAATTTCTTTACTTTCATTGCTCGGCCTATGCCTGTGGTGGGGTGATCCTTAGGAACACATGGTCCCCTCTTGAAAATCTAGTGGTTTTCACCGCTTGTCCGCATAGTTTTTCTGCGACTTTGAGGTTGAATCTTATCCTAATCTTCTTGATTTGTTCCGTTGTTTCCCTCACAATATCAGGTCCAAGTAGACTTGCCTCTGAGTTCATACCAACAAAAGGGAGATTGACATTTCCATCCATAGAGGGCCTCATACGGTGCCATACTAATACTTGCATGATAACTATTATTATATGCAAATTCAATCAGCAGGTACTTATCCCAACTCCCTCTTTGATCCAAAACGCATGCCCTTAACATGTCCTCCAAAGTTTGGATAGTTCTTTCAGATTGACCTTCCGTTTAGGGTGATAAGCCGTGCTCAAACATAGCTTTGAACCAAACGCCTTTTGAAAGGCTCCCCAAAATCGTGACGTAAATTGCGGATCCCGATCCGAGATTATCGACGGACTCGTGTAACCTTACTATCTCTTGAATATATAACTATGCTAACCTATCCAAGGAATAAGTCACCTTAATAGGTAAAAAGTGGGCTGACTAGTCAATCGATCCACTATTACCCAAATGGCTTCATGATTTGCTTGGGTCCTCGGTAGTCCAGTTACAAAATCCATGGAGATACTATTCCACTTCCACTCGGGGATTGGTAGGGGTTGCAACATTCAGAGGGTCTTTGGTGCTCAATCTTCACCTTTTGACACACCAAGCACTTATTCACCCATGTGCACACATCCTTCTTCAATCCTGGCCACCAGAACATCTTCTTCAAATCTTGATACATCTTGGTGGCACCAGGATGAAGGGTGAAATGACTCTTATAGGCTTCCTCCAAAATGTCCTTTCGGAGGTCACCACTAGCAGGTACACATATACGACCTTCAAATTTCCACAAACTATCATTCCCTTGGGTAAAACCTTTCAACTTATCGCTCTTACCGCCTCTAAGGTTTCTTGAAATTTCGTATTTTCCCTTTGGGCTTGAGCAATTCTTTCCTTGAATTCACTCGTCACACTAAGATGGCAAGCTCTTATGCCTTTAGTGGTCAAGGTCATCCATAGGTTTAGGTCTCTAAACTGCTCAATTAACTCAACCTTCTTCACCATCAAATGGGATATTTGTAAAGATTTTCTACTTAGAGCATCAGCTACAATATTAGCTTTGCCTAGATGGTAGTTCAACCCAAAATCGTAATCTTTTAAGAACTCCCACCTTCTTTGCCTCATGTTTAGCTCCTTCTGTCAAAGAGATATTTCAAACTCTTGTGATTAGAGAACACCTCAAACTTAAGTCCATATAAATGGTGTCTCCAAATTTTCAGAGCAAACACACGGCGGCTAACTCAAGGTCATGGGTAGGGTAATTTGCCTCATGTGACTTGAGTTGCCTTGATGCATAGGCCACCACTTGCCTATTTTGCATCAGTACACAACCCAAACCCTTAAAAGCATCAGAGTACACTTCGAAAAGCACATTGGGTTGAGAACACCAAAACAGGGGTTGAGGTTAACTTTTGTTTTAGCTCTTGAAAGCTCTTTCACACTTGGGGTCCATGAAAAAGAGGTGTTTTTCCTAGTTAGCTTGGTCAGAGGTAAGGAAATCTAGGGAAATCCCTTGATAAATCGACGTAATAACCAGCTAAACCTAAAAGCTCCTTACTTCATTACCATGGTTAGTCTTTCCCAATTCACGACCGCTTACCTTACTAGGATCTACAGCAATTCCTTTTCTAGATACTACATGCCTTAAAAATTTCACCTCATCCAACCATAATTCACACTTAGAAAGCTTGACATAGTTTCTTTTCCTTCAAGATCTCCAGGACTATGGTTAGTGGCGTTCATGCTCCTCGTGGGTCTTAGAGTAGATGAGAATGTCATCTATGAAGACAACCACGAACTGAACTAAATAGGGATCTAAAGATCCTATTCATATAATCCATAAAAATCGCTAGAGCATTGGTTAATCCAAAGGACATTACTGCAAACTCAAAATGGCCGTATCGAGTACGAAAGGCCGTTTTCAGGATATCTTCATCTCTAACTCTAATCTGGTGGTAACTAACCTCAAATCAATCTTAGAAAACACTACTGCACCTTTAAGCTGGTCCATCAAGTCATCTATCCTAGGCAAAGGGTATTTGTTCTTCACCGTCACTTTATTCAATTGTCTATAGTCAACACACATCCTCATACTTTCATCCTTTTTCTTCACAAACAACATCCGGCTCCCCATGGTGATGCACTAGGCCTAACAAACTTTTTCTCTAATAAATCTTCCAGCTAAGCTTTGAACTCAGTCAACTCTAATGGGGACATCCTGATGGGGCTATGGATATGGGACCTACATCCTAAGCAATTCTATGGAAAATTCTCTCTTGGGGAAACTCTGTATTTCATGTGGAAATACTTCGGGATAATTCCTTACTATCAGGATCTTATCGATACTTTGCTCAAAGTCTACATCACTAGTGGCTAGGAAAATATAACCTTTATTCTCACCCTTACCACAATTTCCATAGGTTATGTAGACTTATGGGTTTCTTAGGTTCAATGGGAAGAGGAAGAAAGGTGATGGTTTTCTCATAGGTCTTACAGGACACAGTTAGCCTCAAGCCAATCCATGCCAAGAATCACATCTAAACCACGCATAGGTAAACAAATAAGATCTAAAACAAAGGATCTATTCCCTATAACAAAATTGCAATCTAAACAACATTTACAAGTCCTAATAGGTTTTCCAGGAGGTAAGAAACAACAAGGTCAAAAGGAAGCTCAGTCACATGCAAGTTAAGGCTTTTAACACATGAGTGAGAAATAAAAGAATGAGAAGCGCCACAATCATACAGTACAATTAAGTCTTTTCCATACATGTTACATTACCTTCCACGAGATTTCGTGACTTCGTTGTTTTTTCATTAACTAAAAACCCTTCCTTGATATTGCGGCTTGGGATTGGGGGTTGGTGGTTCCTCTCGTGCATTCTTGAGAGTAGTGGCCCGGCTTTCACAGGTAGCATACATTTGTTCCGGCTCGACAAGGCATGCTCCCATGATTCTTGCCGTACTTGGATAGTCCATGGATGGTGGGTCGTGGAGGTGCTCCTGGACCTTTTATGGTGCTTTCCCCTTGTTGTTATTGTTGTTGTTGTTGCGATTGTTGTTGTTGCAATTGTTATTGTTTGGTTTTCCTTGGTAAAGTTCCTCTGTGGTCCTTAGGGTCTTGATTGAGGTGGAAATGGGGTCGATTCTGCCTCTGAACGACCTTGAGGTTTCACTTCTTAGTGATATTATCAGACTTTGAGGTGCTTAGCTTCTCCGCCCTTCTTCAATGATGTGGCATTTGTTAACTAGAGTAGAGAAATCCCTAATCTCTAAATGTGCCACTCCACATTAAGCCGCCTTCACCTTGACTCGTATTTAATGCATTTCCAATACTCGTCGGGGTTACCTTATACATCCTTGAGAACTTAATAAGTTCTTCAAATCTAGCAATGTATTGGGCCACCTTCATATTTCCTTGGACAAGCTGCATAAATTCAATGTCCTTGGCATTTTTGATTCTCAAAATACTTCTCATAAAAATGGACCTTAAATAGCTCCCAATCAATGTCCGTATGGCGCTTCAGGAGCCTTTGGGCACCTGTCCACCAATAGGGATCCCTCGAGCATGTGGGTGGCGAAAAACCTTCTCTCCTTGAACATGGAACAACAGCAAATACCTTCTCAATATTCCGAATCCATTTATCTGCAACATTTGGATTGAGGGTACCCTTGAAAACTTGGGTTCGCCTCGAAATTCCCAAAACGAGCATGTTCAGGGATCTCATGACCTTGATTCGCATTAGCTTGGTGATCCTAATCCTTTCACTCCATCATCATCCTCATTGTCCTTGCCACATCACGGAGTGCTTTGGTGGTCTCGTTGTTCTCATTATTCTTCCGCGCTCTCCTGTTGACGTGCCATTGGTCCCTATACACACAAAACAACAACAATGAGGTGATCAGGCTCAATATTCCATGCAAAGTGAGCAAGTTACCATGGCACGTGCAACATACAGGAGTCATGTATTTCTAATCCTCAAGCTCATCCTAATGATAAACATCTACACATGACATCTCTAACGTATTATGCTTTAGAAGCATAGCCAGTCCAATCCTCAAGCTTCATGAGACCGAACCTGATACCAAAATATAACATCCTAATAATTAACCCAATACGCCTAGGTCGTGATTAATTACTAGACTTTACTCTTTGTTTCAGTTATTTAACCATACTTTGAAAATACTTAATGAAATTACGAGCCATTTTTTTTTTTAAACATGATTGAAAATGTGGGCTTCACGTAGCGTGAACAATAATCAAGATAAAGCAGAAAACCAAAGGCATATCATGAAAAACACATCATATTGGCTCCATCATATGACATCCATAATTACATAACACATAGATATTTTGTCTGCCAATAGAGTTAGGCTAGGTGTAGTCAATCAAACAAAACATAAATAGAATATGGATGGAAGAACATCCATTAATGGCACCTAATAATAATAATACCCCAAAATAGGGATAGTATCTGAGCTCACGTGCAAGGTTTAGCGATACGTTTCTTCAAGGATGATAAGCTAGTTCACAAGCTCAAGTGTATCTACCAGGTGAGAGCATCAAGAAATCACGAACATCACCTTTACTTTCTAAGACGAGATGGAAAGGAAAAAGAAAGAAAAGAGGGAGTGAGAAACTTATAAAAGAATCTCAGGAGGGTACTCACCTCATATGTATCGTGTCATCATCATGGTCCTCAGGAACCTTGGGTTATTATGAAATAGTGAGCATGCTAAGATTCATTTATTAAGTTCAGAAATATACTTTACCGAGGTTTGTTAGTTTTAATCATGCGTCTTGTAATGCATCATAAACTTAGCATGTCATATTTATAATGAACTTTTCCTATCATATATCTCATTAGCATATCATAATAACATAGCTATGCATAAGACCACATCATATTCCTCATCATCATATCATAAATACTATGCATAGAAGAACATCATATTTCTCATCATCATCTTATAAATGCTATGCATAGAAGAACATCATAATCGCATAATACGTTACTTAGTTCCTTAGGTGACTTAAAGTTACTTTTGTAACACTCTAATATTTAACCCTAACACACTTAGGCGTGTTAAGATTAATTATTAGATAGTACTTCCTTTTAAACTTATTTGCGAAATTACTTAGCGTAAAATATGGGTAAATTTTTTTTTTTGAAATATATGTGCGTAAAACAAAATGCGAGCCTTTGCGTATAACGTAAATGAAACGTAAAGAGAAGAGCAATTAAATCATACAAGGTAAGGCACACGCATCATACAAGACAAAAAGCAATGAGGAACATCTTGATCATAAAACATCCATCATAACATTAATCATAATTAGTTTAGTACATGACTGAAAAGATAATATAAGTCATACCCATACTAGTGGGTAGAGCTTGCAATACATAGAAACTGAATACATAAACGAAAGGAAAATTAAAGCAAGTACATGGTAAATCCCTAAAGATAAGACTCCCAATCGCCTCCCTCCACGCCTCCTGATATACGCTAATTCTCAAATGGGGAGATGTTACCCGCTTGACGAGCTCCTCGGATGTAGCCCAACGAAGCAGAGATCTAGGCATGGGAATTGAGGGAACGACGTGGCCTCCACGACGGGTCGCCTCTCGGTTGTCGAACACGCCTCACATGCCTCGGCGGTGATCGGTGTCCTTGCTACTTCTATCGAGATCCATAGGGAACAAAGGGAAGAGCCCTCCGAAGGATCGGCCTTCGATCGAGCACGGGAACATACTCGGGGTATCCCGTGCACGATGAGGAAGGATGGGCACGACGGTCTCGCCCGTCTCCTGGGTCGCGTCCTCTAAAGATTAGGTCGTAACCAAAGGTGAAGTCATGGAAGCGATAGCTAGAGACGGGAAAGCAAATGGGCGTTCCACGCACAAAAACGCGCACCTCACAATGACCCTTGAAGTGGTAGGACTGATGCTCGGGGTCATAGTGCACCTCCCAAGTGGGCGGGTCAATGAAGATCACGAACGACGCATCGAATGTTGAAGACGTAACGGAAAGAAAAACAAAGAGAGGGGTGAGAATCTTGATAAAGAATCTAGGAGGGAAACCTCTATCCTAGTGTCATCGTTTACATCCCAGGAACCTTGGGTTTATTATAAAATGGTTATATATGCAAGCGTTCATTATGAGGTTTTCGTAAAAGTATTTAATCCAAGGTCGTGTCTTTTATAATGAATCTTAATACATGTATGCGCATAGTAGAACATGGATGCATGGTAACACTTTAGGCAAACCAAACAATAGTCAATCATCATATAAGTGGCAAGTAACTTCTCTTGAAACATTGTTCTTTCTTCTCAATCTTGTGACACCAACATCATAATAGTAACCGCACCCCTTAAACTAGGCTATGAGCTCATACCTTAACTAGTCGTCACTAGTTCTTACTTATCCTCTTGATAAGCGAATCATATTCATAATCATATTCATAATCATTATAATAATCCGACTCCCAGGAGACGGGTAGGGGACCTAGGATTACCCTATTCATGATCTTGAACTAGCAGCAGGAGTGTTCGCTTTGAAAATTTGGAGACACCATCTCTATGGAGTGAAGTTTGAAGTCTTTTACTCACAAGAGTCTCAAATACCTTGTCAATCAGAAAGACTTAAACATGAGACAACGTAGGTAGATGGAATTTTTGAAAGATTATGACTTTGATCTAAGCTACCATCCAGGAAAGGCAAATGTAGTAAATACTCTAGAAGAAAGACCTTGAGTATTTCATGGATGATGATTAAAGGTAGAGTTAGAAGAGACTTTTCGAAACCTTAAATTAGGAGTAGAAGAGAGGCGTAAGAGTGTATATTTAGGTCAAATTAGGATCACAAGTGACTTCAAGAAGGAAATTTCACGAGCCCAACAAGAAGATTCAGAATTTCAAGAGACCATGGCCTCAGAAATTGGGAAGCATAACGGATTTGCCCGAGATAAAGATAGGATATGGAGGTATCAAGATCGGATCTGTGTGCCGAGAACGGGAAATCTTCGTCGTGACATTTTAGAAGAAGCTCACCAAGATAATTTCTCTTACACCCAGGAGTCACAAAGATGTATAAAGATCTTAAGCAGATGTTTTGGTGGCCAAAAATGAAGATTGATGTAGCGGAAAAGGTGTCTAAGTGTTTGACTTGCCAAAAGGTAAAGATTGAGCATAAGAAGCCACCAGGTACATTACAACCCCTTGAAGTTCCAGGATGGAAATGGGAAAGCATTTCCATGGACTTTGTCACGGGATTACCCAAAACGCATAAGGATATGATGCTATCTGGGTTATAGTGGATAGACTAACTAAGTCTGCACACTTTCTACCTATCAGAGCCTCATATCTCTGGAGAAGTTGGCTAAACTTTATATAGAACAAATTGTAAGGCTGCATGGCGTTCCTTCAACTATAATCTCAGATCAAGATCCGATTCACCTCAAGATTTTGGGGAGATTTTCAGAAAGCTTTCGGGCAAACTTTGTTGAGCACGGCTTATCATCCCAAATTGATGGGCAAACTAAATGACCATTCAAACACTGGAAGATATGTTGAGAGCATGTGTGCTAGAATATTGTGGAGGTTGGGACAATGCCTGCACTGATTGATTTTCCTACAACAACAGCTACCATGCAAGTATCGGAATGGCTCCCTATGAAGCTCTGGATGGAAGTGTCAATCGCCTCTTTGTTGGTATGAATCAGGCAAGACTAGTCTTTTGGGACCAGACCTTCATTCAACTCCGGAGCAATAAAGAGGATCAGAAGTAAGATTTTGACTGCTTAGAGTCGCAGAAAGCTACGCTCAGAAGAGGAGGAGACCATTAGAATTTCAAGAGGGAGATCACGTATTTTGAAGGTTACCTACAAACGGATAGGTAGAACTATTAAAGTCAAAAAATTAAATCCTCGCTTTGTTGGTCCATTCCAAATCCTAGGTCGTGTAGGCTCGGCATACCGTATAGCTTTACCTCCACATCTCTCAAACCTCCATGACGTATTCCATGTGTCACAACTTCGAAAATACAACCCTGATTCTAGTCATATACTAGAACCTAAATCACTAAGCTAGAGATGACCTAACTTTCGAGCTACCACCAGCACAAATAGTAGATAGGAGCATGAAGCAACTCCGAGGGAAATCCGTCTCTTGTCAAGGTTGCATGGGGAAAGGAAAGATCCAAGGAGTATACGTGGGAGCTAGAGTCCAGGATGAAGAAGACTATCCGGCACTCTCAGGTACTAAATTTTGAGGGCAAAATTTTTTTTTAAGAGGGTAGAATGTAACGACTCGCCTTTTTGTCTTTGATAAAATAATTAATTGCGAGTAATCGGTAAGGATTTTAAAATTTCGAACAAAGGTATGATTGAAACAATATAAGGATTCACAAAAAAAAAAAATTAAAAAAAAATGAAAATTCATTTAATATTATTAAAAATTCAATATAATAATATTATAACTAGAGATATAGAATAAGACCTATAAGTGGTATAAAGACATTGAAAAATAATGATAAGATTAAATAGATGTTTTTAACCCATTAAGAATTCTTAGGTATCAATCGGGTACCAAAATAATAATAATTGGTACACCAAAGTGGTAATAACCGGTACACCAAAACATTGAGTTTAGTAAAAGTAACGGATATTATTGGATTCCAAATAATTTTTTACTTGTGACAATTAAATAAATATAGATATTCCAAATTCTGATACAAGACAAATCGATCCGAAAATAACACTTGCCTTACTTTCTCTCCAAGTTAAGGCAATTAAAAAATGAAAAAGAAACAAAAATTTGCATTTTGTTCTCGGTGAAGCTTAGAATTCACGTTTTAGGCTTTTCTTCTTCGTTCTCCTTTCTTCCTTCTTTGTTCTTCATTTTCCAAGCTTTCTCTTTGGGCAAAACTCCATCAAAACACCATAATCTCAAAGGATACTCATAGGTAAGCTTCTAAACTTCTTCAAGAACATTTTCTTTACATCAAGATCAATTAAAAACTTTGTTTTTCCCTTGCTTTTGGTCCTAGTGGCAGCACAAATAAGGGCTGGAATTTGGGGGTTTTGAGGCTTGATAAGTTAGGGAAAAAGCTTGAGAAAGGTAGGAAAATTATCCTACTCTTGCTTCATGATGTTTAGCTATTTTGCTAAGATAAGTGCTTGATTTTCTTGGTGTTATGATGCTGAAATCTGAACCAATTTAGGGTTTATGATTGCTTGAGTTATGATGGAATTGTTTATGTTGCAATAGAATTTTTTTCTAGCAACTACATGTATTGGAATTGATAGATATGGAAGAATACATCAAGAACAACTCTTGTGAACTTGCTGAAAAATCTGAAACCAATTCTTAGAATCTATGATGGACTAAGTTGTGATGAGATTTTGTATAAAAACAACCAGAATTTTATTTCAGAAATTTCAGAATTTATAAGTGCTTGGATTGTTATGAAATCTTGTGTATTAGAATTTCATGTGCTGGAATTTTTAGTGTGCTGAAATTTTACAGCACTAAATCTTGGTTTGCATGATATAAGAAGTGCTATAAGTGGGTATGTGCTAAAGTCTTATGTGCTGGAATTTTTCTGCAATAATTCTTGAGTTGTTTTATCTTGATATACATAATGATCAAGCTTGAAAAAAAAATGGCAGCAAAACTTGGTTGTGTCTTCAAAATTTAGGAGCAATTATTGTTCAAGAAAACTTGGGTTCTTTACCTTAAAATTTATAAGAATTTCATCATGAAGAATTTTACAAGTTATGATGATATAAAATTTCATAAAAAGTTTAATAGATTTTAGAATATCTCATAAGAATTAAGGAGATTTCAAGAAAATCTCAAGCAAGAGTATGAGATATAGAATTGTTAAGAAGATTTCTCTAGAGAATCATAAGGTTCCCCTAAGCCAAAATTAAAGATCTTTATAAAAAGGGAAATTTTAAGAAATAAGCCTTATGTAATGTTAATTGCTTAGTGGTAAGCTCATGGATTCACGGGTAGTAGTAGACGTGCTACGCCCTTAGAACTATATCAGGTTGTAGCGACGGCGTTACTTCGTTATGAGAAAAGGGATGTACTTAAAGAATAGCGAGGCTATTCAGATGAGATGTAGTAGACGTACTCCATCTAGTGAACTATATCAGGTTGTAACGCGACGACGTTACATCGTTGAAAGTACGATCCAGAGAAGTATATCAGAAGAGTCCTATGGGTTCTACCATTAAGTTTAACATTTTCTAATAAGAAATTAGATCATAAGAAATAATGACACTAATTAATGAGACCATTACATAAACCACCACATATTACATTGCTTATTTTGCATTAAGTTGAATATTATTGAGTAATAACGGGTGTTTCCTCCTGGGAATCGTTGATTCTCATTCTCCTGTGATGTATTTTATATAGATGGCCTCAATCGTGTTCTTCCTAGAGATGCCTAATGTGCTGTGGCACTACGACCAGGAGCTAGGGTCACTATACCTGGTTGCTCTGTATCCATGTTTATGTACCTTTCGCTTGCCCGTTGCTACTCCTTTATGAGTCCTACTTTGATCCAGCGTCCCCCTTTCTTGCTTTTCGCTGTATATGACTCACCCACCACAGCCACCACGGCCTGCTGCATGAAGTCTGATCCTTCAGAGGAAACATCTTCTGGTTCCTCTACTCCTTCCTGGGTAGCGAGGTGAGGGCTACTTAGCTGACGTGCCTAATGGGCACTACTCTCACCCGCTTGATCGACTATGGTGTAGCCAGTTTGTTGATAGGTGTCGTATGCTTAGTCCCTCACATTATCTGACTATCATGGCTCTTATGTTTGACCTTTTGATGAGTCGCTACTGAGGGAGTTAGGTATATATATATAGTTGGTTGTATTTTTAGGCCTAACCCAGATTAGGTGGTCTCCGCGAGGACCAGGGTAGGGTTGTTCAAAGTAAATATGTAATTAGGTGTGAATGTATATACTATGCTTATATGACTTAACTGACTATGGACGTGATATAAAATGTAAATTATCGTGTGACCGACTTCTTAGGATGCGTATTGTTTTCCCGATATTTCTATACGACGATTATTATGTTGAAAGGATTGCGATATGCAAAAGAAAAAAAAAATCTAGTATAGCTTTTAGTGCAAGGCTCATATTTATTACAACATCTACGCATAAAATTCCTATGAATGAGAACGATAAAGTCTATAAAGTAGTTATGAGTAACAACTACTTACTAATGTTATGACTCGAGCATAGCACTATAGTAGGATGGGTGTTACAAAGGAGCTCAAGGAAGATGATTTTTCCTTGAGGAAGCAAGCTTAGAAATGGAAAGATTAAGTGTTTGAGAGGTGGTTTGAGATGAGGGAGTGGTGGTTTGTGGCGGTGGAAAGGTTTCTTTGAGGGAGAGAGAAGAAGAGCTAGATGAAGAGAGCTTTGAGAGAAAAAGAGAGAAAATGCAAGGAAACTAAACTTGGCAAAGCTTCTAAAGTGTAACCAAGTTATTCAAGGCTTAGTATTTATAGAAATTTTGCAACATGGAGGCTGCATAAGGGGGAGTTGTAACGCCTCGATTTTTCCGTATTGAGTGCAAATGACCAAATTGCCCCTAAAGTTATTACCAAAATTCAAGGGAGGCGACCCAACCTCAACGGGTCAACTCAATGTTTGAAGGGGATTGTATTGTTACAATTGATATCCGAGGTGAAAATCTCGTTTTCTGAACTTTCGGCTCAAAATGACCAAAATACCCCTTCCCGGGAGTTTTAGTGTTAAATTACCATTTTGCCCCTAGACGTGCCAGTGAGCTTAATGACAATTAAGCAAACCTAAGCAATATTAGGCTCTAATCGAAGATTAATTTATTTCGATAATTAATCTAGAGTCAAAATAATTTATTAAGGTTAATTAGAACCTAAGATTGCTAGTTAAACTCTAATTGCATTCTTTAATTCAAGATTCCTAGTCATGGAATCTTGAATAGTGTTTCTCTCTCCAATTCCTTAAAGTAAGGAATTGTGCCATACCTCATTTGACTAAGAAAATGAATTTAATTGTTAATCTAATATGACCACCCCTAATCAAGTCTTGAACAACCTTAATTACCCAATTACCTCACCTAAACACTTTTTTACAACTCCTAACCAAAACCTTAATCAAAGAAACACCTAAACACATCACTAAACCACAATTACATGAACAAACAAATCCTCCCCTTGGCTATACCAAATCTGGCCGAACGCAAGGCCAAGGAAAAGTGTCACATGTCGAAATTTTCTTCACTCCAAAGCCCATGCTTGCCCATACTTTTGCCCATACTTCACCATGCTTGAAACCATACTCAAAGCTATACCTCGTAAGAGATATTTTCCTCCTTCCTTCCTTTCGTGCCTTCTTCCCTTTGTGCAGCCTCCATGTTGCCAAAATTCTATAAATACCAAGCTTGGATGAACCTTGATACACTTTAGATCATTTGCTAAGTTTAGTTGTCTTGCACTTTCTCTCATTTTCTCTCAAATTTCTCTTCATCTTCTTCATCTTCTTCTACCTCTCAAAGAACCTTGCCACCACCACAAACAACTACAAACCACCACTACCTTACCTTAAACCATCTCCCAAACACTTAAACTTTCTATTCCAAGCTTAGAAACTTAAGGAAAAATCATCTCCTTTGAGTCCCCTTCTTGGCTAAACACATACCCACTTCCAAGAGGAGATTTTGTCTTCTCAACACATCAAGAACTCAAGCTTTCTTTCACCTCTTCAAAGACTTCCTTAGGTAGGGGTTTGTTTTAAAGTTTTTACTTGTTTTCCTCAAGAAAAGTTATAGTTTCCTCTTGGTTCAAAACTTTTTCTTTCTTTTTCCTTTTTGGCCATGAGGCCTATTCTTGAGAAAAACTTTAGCTTGATGATGAGATTTCAAGATAAAGACTTGTTGATGTCTTGTGAGAAACCTCTAAAGCTTGAAACAACTTGGTCTTGGACCATACATGCTTGTGTTTTTCTTTCTTTTCCTTGCTCATGCTTCGGATTTCCTTTCCTTTCTTCCTCAAAGGTTTCGGTTTTCTCTTCCTTTTCTTGGATGATTTCGATTTCTTTGTTCCTTTGTTTGAATAAGTTTGCTAAAAATGTAAAGTAGATCACAAAAGTTTTGATAAAGAAAATTAATCATAAGTTTTCAAAGAGCTCTAAGCTTACCCTTGCCAACCTTAAAGTTGGTCGCCGTTCTAAGAGTTTTACTCTAGATTGAAGCCCATGAGCAATAAAATAAAGAATATGACTTAGTTCTTGTATTTTGGTTAAGACAAAGTGTTGGGCTTTGTGTCTATTTTCTTGAGCTTGATGATGAAGTTCAAAATCAAAGGCTTCCTTGAAGTCTTGATGCAAAGAACTCTAAAGCTCACTTTATGTTGTTAAGATGCATAATGGGTTAAGGTTGTAATGTTCCTTTAAAGTCTTGAAAGAGCTCTAGTTAAGAATAAAATGAGTTGCACACATGTTTAAGCTTATGCTTGCATAGCATGTTTATTTTGATGCCATCACTAAGTTCTCAAGACTAATTAATTGGATTTGCATTATCATGTTTAAATTTCAAGCTTGCATCTCATGTTTACATTTCAAGTCATCACTTAATCTTTAAAGATAATAATAAGGTTGCATCTCATATTTATTTTATGCTCTCACTTTACTTTCTAATGAAGAATAAAATGAGTGCATATCATGTTTAAGTTTATGTCATCACTTAAGCCTCCTAGAGCTCAAAGACTTGCCCAAGTATCTTGCATAAAGTTTTAGAAAATGGAGGCATCCAAGGATGCCATCTCGGCCTTATGGTGATGATGATGGACTTGGATGAGTTCATCTAATCATAAGTGTCCATAGTCCAAGTCTTGGAATTTTTCCAAGCTTAGATGCATTTAAGGAGCTTTATGAACCAAGTTTTATGTTTTAAAATCCATTCCTAGAGCTAAATGAAATAGCCACTGACCTAGTACACTTTCATGTGATTTTAATGAGTTCAATTGGTTTCTAAAAGAGTTTTGAGTTCCCAAAGTAATCCCAAGAGAAACTAGCAACTTGTGTACATTTAAATTCATGAGATTTTATGATTTTATGGGCTTTACATTTCGGTTCTGCCCTCTTATGTTTGGCCACTGTAGAATCTCTATTTTATGGTGTTAAAATGTGTAAAATTATGTTTGAGTGAAGCAAGGATCTATTTAGAGAAGTTAGAAAAGAATAAGTAACTTAAAAGGATCAAGAATGAGAATTCTAGAACACTTTAATGTACAAATATGCAAATCTGTTCCAGCATGATTAATTCAAGGATAAATGGTTCATAATCAGTAAAACATGTATAAAAACCCTTCATAAAAGGTTAGGTATTAATTACAAAGTTTAAGGTGATGATAAGGACTTAAAATGGAAGTTATAGCACACTTAGACACAATAATAAGCAATTCTGTCCAGCATAGTTAGATAGAGGAAAAATAACTTATAACTTAGTAAATATGCCTAGGAATCCCTCATATTTGTTTTAGGAATTGATCATGGAGCCTTAGGCAAAGACGGATCTTAAAAAGGGTTAAAACGGAAATTCTAGAACCCGTACTTGAGGTAAATTTTCTGCCCAAATTACATAATGCTGTATGGAATTTTTAGTAAGTCTAAATCTTAATGAGAATTATAAGTGACGATCTCTTGGGCATAATAAGGATGTAATATGGGTATTAGAATAATTGAAACATAAGTTTAAGACCCTAAGGGCCAGAGCATAAGACAATATGAGATAGGAGGTGCAATGTGAGCATGAGGATGAGTGAACATATTCGTAGTGGTGTGATTATGTTAATACCTTAAGCATGAAACTTTATGTGTATGATTGGCATGTTGATATGATGAAGTGTTGTGTCATGTTTTTGAGATGCATGAGGTTTCGAAATATGAATGAGTTGAAGAATATGCTCATGAGAACTAGAAAGTTTGTTAATTAAAAAAGTTCCATAAGAATGATGTGCATTATGTGAGTTATGTGGCATGACTCAAATTTGAGGAAATTCGAAGTGCGGTCATGCTGCTAAATTTCCATCAAATTTGAGGGGCTTAAAGAAAGTTTTGAAAGTAAGATGTTTAATGTGACACACAGAAGTACTTCTCTCCTAGAATGAGAAGGCAAAACCGTGAGGGCATAG
Source organism: Dalbergia oliveri (assembly GCA_030441495.1). Lineage (NCBI taxonomy): Eukaryota > Viridiplantae > Streptophyta > Magnoliopsida > Fabales > Fabaceae > Dalbergia > Dalbergia oliveri. The sequence continues at coordinate 27,202,813 of JAMLFY010000003.1, forward strand.
ACATTAGCCTGCCAAAGTGGACAAAGTCATTGGTCTAACCAGTCTATGCGTTTCGAAGAAGGAAAAAGTCCCATGATGGGTGATCCTTAGGCCCCCTACCCATACTCTAGGAGTCGGGATTATTATGATGATTATGAATATGATTATGATTATGATTCGCTTATCAAGAGGATAAGTAAGAACTAGTGACGACTAGTTAAGGTATGAGCTCATAGCCTAGTTTAGGGGTGGTTACTATGATGATGCTTAGTGTCACAAGTATGAGAAAGGAACGATGTCCAGAAAAGTTACATGCCACTCATATGTTGATTGATTATTGTTTGGTTTGCTTAAAGTATTGCCATGCATCCATGTACTATTATGCTGCATACATGCATTAAGATTCATTATAAAAGACATGGACCTTGGATAAATATCTTTTGTGAAAACCTCATAATAAACCTATGCATGTGTAACCTTTTATAATAAACCCAAGGTTCCTGGGACGTAAACGATAACACTAGGATAGAGAATTTCCTCCTGAGATTCTTTAGCAAGATTCTCACTCCTCTCTCTCTGTTCTCCTTCTGTTATGTCCGCTCGATGGCGTCGTTCGTGATTTTTGTTGATGTGCGTATGGGAGTTGCACTGATTCGATCATCAGTCATACCACTTCGAGGGTCGTTGTGCTATACGCATTTTGCATACGTGGACGCCCATTCGCCTTCCCTCCAGTTTCGCTTCACCTCGACCTCCCCTAACAACCCGACTTTTACCTGTCATTTAGAATTACGAATTACCTAGGTAATTCTTATATAAATTCGAGACCGAACAATCCTCAATAGAGGAATATAACATTAAAAAAGAGGTTATGAGCGATTCAAGTTGCAAGCCCAAATTTCTGGATGTGTAAAATGACCAAAATGCCCTTTGTAACACCCTAATAATTAACCGAATACACCTAGGTTGTATCTGATTAATTACTAGACTTTACTCTTTGCTTCAGTTCTTTCATCATACTTTGAAAATACTTAGTGAAATTACGAGCCATTTTTTTTTAAACATAATTGAAAATGTGAGCCATACATAACGTGAACAATAATCGAATAAAGCGAACAACGTGTAGATATAGCATGAAAAACACATCATATTGGCTCCATCATATAACATCCATAATTACATAACACATAGATAGTTTGCCTACCAACGAATAAGACTAGGTGTAGGCAATCTAACAAAACAAATAATATATGGATGGAAGGACATCCATTAATGACACCTAGTAATAACACTCCAAGGATAGGGATAGATATTTGAAATATACGAGTGAAGCAGGATCAAGTTCACTACGGTGAAGGCCTCAATGTGATTCACGAACTCTTCCTTCTGTTTTTGAAGATGAGATGGAAAGAAAAATAGAGGGAGTGAGAAACTTATAAAAAGAATCTCATAGGGTACTCACCTCATGATGCATTATGTCATCATCATCATCCCAGGAACCTCGGGGTTATTATGAAATAGTGAACATGCTAAGATTGATTTATTAAGTTCAAAATATACTTTACCGAGGTTCGTCCCTTTAATCATGCGTCTTATAATGCATCATAAACTTAGCATGTCATGTTTATAATGAACTTTTCCTTTCATCAACACATCATATTCCTCATCTTCATATCATAATAACATGCATAGAAGAACATCATATTTCTCATCATCATCTCATAAAATGCTATGCAGAAGAACATCATACCATAATAGCTATGCACAAGACATGGTGCACATATTTCATTCCTTTAGTGTCCTAGGTGACTTAAAATTGTCATCATCATCATTATTTTCCTTGGGGCCACCCTATACTCCACCCTTTGGGAGTAATCTAGGTTATGAGCTCATATCTTGCTAGTCGTCATCAGCACATACTTATCCCTTTTGATAAGTAAAAATTCTGTCTCTACCCTTTTGAGAGAACGGACTAGGGTCACCTTTCACCGCCTATAGTTTGACGGGTCTAAAGGATCATTTTCTCAGGATCACCTTTTCACCACCTAAGTCTGATGGGTCCAAAGGGTCATTTCCTTATATTTTGAGTCACCTTTAAGTCTTTGCATGTTATATCATAATACAATTCTCAATTCATAATCATTTATAACATTTTCTCATTTATAGTCTTATTCTGGAATAATATATATACCAACTGTAATCATGCATCCGGAGATTCCAGGAAAGAGAGTGGGTCACAAATGGACACGCTTAAATACCAAGTCTTTCCTAGCCAGAACCTTTCCAAATTACACTTTTACAGTAATATACTTTCTTCCAGCAACAAGGGTAAATTTTTAAATAACAAAGAATATTTCATTATTTCATGCATAAGCATTCTCATTGTTTGCAATAGTAACTATAACATGCAAGCCCGGAATCATTCAATGATATCAAATACTTAATAAGCATCAAATCACTTCATAGACTTATCATTTCAAACTTCAAAGAACTATCATCATAAATTCTTACCAAAAACCGTCTTAAACATCCGAAACTTTAGAATCGGGTAACCTCAATTATCACACTAATTAATCATGCATCTAAAGGATTCATTATCATCATTACCATTAATTATAAGCCTTAAGAACATTATTAAACTATATGGGACAACATAGGCAGCAAGTTATATTTAAGGCTTCACGGTGTGCTAGAAGTTGCATTTTTAACCCTTTCTCATTCCGGCTTTCCTTATGGTGCTAAAATCAATTACTAAACCAATTATGAATCATTCTCCCTTATATAAACACAATAGTACTTGGTTCTTAGGGCTGCTAAAGGTTCTAGGAACGCACAAATTTCATTCTCTAGAGTTCTAGAAATCTTGCTTTACGGTTTTTCTGGGAAGCTAGTTTTATTTCTAACATGCATAGAATCGTTCTCTTAGCAATAAATCATAATCATCACAACTTTGAACATATTAAACCATCATCATACAGTAGTACTAAACTCAAATAGGTAGAATCATGAACCTCATATAATTGCATAAAACCACATTTCAAGTATACATAAAGTACTAGTTTCGTATAATTTTTGCAAAGCTTCAAAACTCCTTTAGTAACTAATTCTTTTTGTTAAACTTTAAACAAATTATAAGACTTTAAGCCTCTGTAATCATGAGGCCGATTTATACATTGAAAGAATGTTCATGATTAGAATTTTCTCTTAAGATAAAAGAAGCAAGTCTTGAGCTTTAGAGATTTAGTGATAACTAGAATTATAAACATGCTATGCAACCCATTTTAATCTTGTCTTTATAAGGTGATAACTTGGAAATATAAACATGATGCAAGAAACTGGAGCGGCGGTAGTCCGCACTGGACCAGTGGAGGGAGAAGAGAATCTTAAGAAGCTGAGCGGCGGTAATCCGCAGGACCAGTAGAGGGAGAAGAGAATTCTTATTAAGCTCCAAACTCAAGACTTCTTAAAGAATAAATTCTTTGACTCCAATAATCTTAAGGAAATATGCATCCTTAGGATACTACCATTTTCCAACTTTGCTTGTGATACTTGGGCAAGTCTTTGAGCTCTAGGATCTTTAGGTGATGACATAAAATAAACATGTCATGCATTGATTCTTTTAGCCATTATAAAATAAAGTGAGAGCATAAAATAAATATGAGATGCATCCTCTTTATTATCTTTGAAGATTAAGTGACAACTTGAAACATAAACATGAAATGCAAGCTTGGAAATTTAAACATGAATATGCAAGTTCATTTATTTATTCTTAAGAATTTAGTGATGACATAGAAAGTAAACATGGTTATGCAAGGCATAAACTTAAACATGGATGCAAGTTCATTTTATTCTTTACTAGAGCTCCTCCAAGACTTTTAGAAACATATAATATCAACCCAATATATATATCTTAGCAAGACAAAGTGAAAAATACATCTTTCAAGTTCTAAACTCAAGATCATAAAAACATCATAAAAATATTATTCTTTAAAGTTTTGCATCAAGTGGAACTTTCAAGCTTTAGAGGCCTAACTTGTGATGGATTCACAACCCACCTCAAGGTCCTCATCATCAAGCCATCATCTTAGTCCCACCTAGGCCATATGGCCGAATTGTTCAAAGAAAGGAAGAAGAAAACCAAATGGAAAAACTAGAGAAAATCCATGAAATCATCATTTTGAACCAAGAACAACACTTAGCAAAGCATAGAAATAAACTTAAAAACAACTCCCTACCTAATTTGATTTGAAGGAAAGGAATAGGACTTGGTTTCCTTGAGTGAAATGAAAGAAAATCTCTTTGAGAAATGGGAGCAGAAATTTCGGCCAAGGAGGAGGAAGAAAATTTCTTGTTTAAGGCATGTTTTATGCCATGTTTTAGGGAATTTTTTGGCATTTTGTTTTAGTGCATTATCTTGCAATAATTCTAATGATTATGGCTGAATTATTTCGTGCATTACAGCCTCATGGAAGAGGGTTTTGTGTGTTCCATGTATTATTTAGGTGTAGGCAAGGTATTCATGCAATTTAGAGATTTACGGTTAAGGGCTTAGGTGAATTAGTAAGCAATTTGAGTGTTTTAAAGCAATTTTAGGTTCTAATCAATTTAAATAAATAATTTTGACTCTAGATTAATAATTAGAATTTAATAAGCTTTAATTTGAGCCTAATATTGCTTAGGTTTCGTTAGGCAATCAAAAATCTCAAAATTTGTAAACTCACAAAGAGGGGCAAAACGGTCATTTTACTTAAAAATTGCCCGAGACCACCGAGCTTAACCAATGGTTAATCATGGCTTAAAAACATCTTTTAAAACATTTTAGTGAGGTTCGGGCTAAGTCGGCACACAAATCGGGTTAAAACGGGGGAGGGCGTTTGGTCATTTCGCGTAGAGCTTAAAATTATGATTATTCTCCTCTATTAACACACATAACACAAACAATCCCTTATTATTATCAAAACATCCCCTTGAGGACGGGTGGGGCCCACGATCCTCATTTTGAGTAAAATAACCTCAGGGCATTTTGGTCATTTTACACGTACAAAATCGGGGTTTGCAATACTTGCACGAATTGCTCTTAACTTCTCTTCTAACGTTATATTCCTTTATTAAGGATTGTTTGGTCTCAAATTTTATATAATATTTACCTACGGTAATTCGGTAATTCCTAATGACAGTAAAAATTACAGTAAAAATTGGGCGTACACCCCTGAGGTTATTTTACTCAAAATGAGGATCGTGGGCCCATCCTCAAGGGGATGTTCTGAGGATAATAGGGGATTGTTTGTGTTATGTGTGCTAATAGAGAGAAGAATCTAATTTTGAGTTTCGACGCATTAAATGACCAAAACGCCCTTTGTTTAACTTAATTTGCGTGTCACTTAGACCGAACCTCATTAAAATGTTTTAAAACATGTTTTTAAGCTATGATTAACCATTAGTTAAGCTCGGGTGGTCGGGCAATTTTTAAGTAAAATTACCATTTTGTCCTCTCTTTGCCAAGTTTTGCGAATTTTGAGATTTTTGATTCGTATAGCAAAACATAAGCAATATTAGGCTCAAATTAAAGGCTATTAGATTCTAATTATTAATCTAGAGTCAAAATTATTTATTTAGATTGATTAGAACTTAAAATTGCTTAAAAACACTCAAATTGCTTACTAATTCACCTAAGCCTTAATTGTAAATTCTCTAATTTGCAAAGATACCTACCTACACCTACATAATACATGGAACACACAAATTTTATCCTCCTTGGGCTGTAATGCACGAAATTTTGGTCCATAATGCATCAGAAAATTTGTCAAAGAATGCACAAAAACCAAGGTATGAAAACAAGGAACCATGAAAACATGATTCCATGTTTTTAGCCACCAAACAAGATGATTTTTCTTCCTTGTTTCCTCCTCAAATTTGGTCAGATTTCTCCTCCCTTTGTCCATTTATGAGCCTCAAAATCTCTATAAATAGGCATGCTTGAAGGAGTATTAGAGGCCTTAGTTCATAACTTACACAATTCTAGTTTTTAGAAGCACCAAAAGCTTTCTTTCTTCCTCCTCTTGGCTGAAACTTCTTCTCCCATTTCTCAAAGAGATTTTCTTTCATTTCACTCAAGGAAACCAAGTTCTCTTCCTTTCCTTCAAATAAAATTAGGTAGGGAGTTGTTTTTAAGCTTAATTTCAAGTATTGATAAGTGTTGTTCTTGGTTAAAATGATGATTTTATGTACTTCCTTCTTGCTTCATATTTCGGTTTTCCTTCTCCTTTTCTTCTTGTATATTTCAGCCTTATGGCCTAGATTATGATGAGACCATGGTTTGATGATGAGGTTCTTGAGTGTTGGTTGCAAAGCCTTCACAAGTTAGACCTCTAAAACTTGAAGGTTTCATTAGTTTTCAAAGTTTTGAAGCAACTATGTTTTTATGATAAAGGTCTTGAGTTTAGAACTTGAAAAATATATTGACACTTATGTTTCATTTCTTGTTAAGCTTTGTTTTTAGTTTAAAATGATGTTTAACAATTTTTCATTTCTATATGACTCTTGAACTTCTCATTTTCTTGCCATTTGATTTCGGCCCCAAGGCCTAAGAAAGTTTTCTAGGATAGCTTAATAATGAAATCTTTAAAGCTCACTTTGTCTTGCTAAGATATATATTGGTTGAAATTATAATTCTTTTAAAGTCTTGAAGGAGCTCTAGTAAAGAAATAAAAATGAACTTGCATCCATGTTTAAGTTTATGCCTTGCACATCATGTTTACTTTTAATGTCATCACTAAATTCTTAAGAATAAATAAATGAACTTGCATACCTCATGTTTAAATTTTCAAGCTTGCATTTCATGTTTATGTTTCAAGTTGTCACTTAATCTCTAAAGATAATAAAGAGGATGCATCTCATATTTATTTTATGCTCTCACTTTATTTTATAATGGCTAAAAGAATCAATGCATGGCATGTTTATTTTATGTCATCACTTAAAGATCCTAGAGTTCAAAGACTTGCCCAAGTATCACAAGCAAAGTTGGAACCATGGTAATAAAAACTCTAAAGCTTCCTTAAGATTATGGAGTCAAAGAATTCATTCTTTAAAAAGTCTTGAGTTTGGAGCTTAATAAGATGTAATAAGAGTTCTCTTCTCCCTTCAGGTCTAGTGCGACTCCTCCGTTCCTTCTTAAGATTCTCTTCTCCTCCACTGGTCCAGGACCAACCGCTCCAGTTTCTTGCATCATGTTTATAATTCCAAGTTATCACTTTATAAAGACAAGATTAAAATGAGGTTGCATAGCATGTTTATAATTCTAGTTATCACTAAATCTCTAAAGCTTTGCTCCTTTTATCTTAAGTGAAAATTTTAATCATAAACATTCTTTCAATGTATAAAACGGCCTCATGATTGAGGAAGGCCTAAAGTCCTATGACTTCTTTCAATTTTAACAAAAAGAATTAGTTTCTAAAGGAGTTTCGAGGTTTTACAAATATTTTACAGTAAACCAGTATCACATGTGTACTTGAAATGTGACTTTAAGCAATTATATGAGGTTCATGATTCGGCCACTAATTTGAGTTTAGTACTACTGTATGATGATGGTTTAATATGTTTGAAGTTGTGATAATTATGGTTTATTGCTAAAGGAATGATTCTATGCATGTTAGAAATAAAACTAGCTTCCTAGAAAATAAAAGCAAGATTTCTAGGACTTTAGAGAATGAAATTTATGCATTCTGTCTAGAACCTTTAGTGGCCTTAAGAACCAGATTTTATTATGTTTAGATAAGGGATAATGATTCATAATTGGTTTAGTAATTAATTTTAGCATCATAGGGAAAGCCGAATAAGGAAAGGGTTAAAAACGTAACTTCTAGCATAAAACCTTAAGAACAACTTACTGTCTATGCTACCTCATATAGTCTAATAATGTTCTTAAGGCTTATAATTGATGGTAATAAATCCCTTAGATGCATAAGTAATTAGTTTGATAATTAAGGTTACCCAATTTTAGAGTTCGGTTATTTAAGGGAGCTTTACCTGAGAATTTTAGATGACATCTTTTGATGCTTTGGAATGTCATTTATATGATAATGTAATGCCTACTGAGAATTTGATATTATTGAATGATTTCATGGCTTGCATGTTATAGTTGCTATTGCAAACAATGAGAATGTTCATGCATCTTGATGATTATGATATAACATGCTAAGACTTAATGGTGACTTAAACTTATGAGGAAATGATCCTTTGGACCCATCAGACTATAGGTGGTGAAAAGGTGATCCTAGAAATGATCCTTTAGACCCATCAGACTATAGGTGGTGAAAAGGTGATTCTTGCCCCCTAGCTCGTTCTCTCAAAAGGGTAGAGTTGGGATTTTAACTTATCAAAAGGGATAAGTATATGCTAGTGACGACTAGTAAGGTATGAGCTCATAACCTAGATTACTCCCAAAAGGGTGGATATAGGGTGGCCCCAAGGAAAATAATGATGATGATGACAAGATTTTTAGGACACTAAAGAAATGAAATATGTGCACCATGTCTTATGCATAGCTCTTATGGTATGATGTTCTTCTATGCATAGCATTTATGAGATGATGATGAGAAATATGATGTTCTTCTATGCATGTTATTATGATATGATGATGAGGAATATGATGTGTTGATGAAAGGAAAAATTCATTATAAACATGACATGCTAAGTTTATGATGCATTATAAGACGCATGATTAAAATCAACAAACCTCGATAAAGTATATTTTCGAACTTAATAAATCAATCTTAGCATGCTCACTATTTCATAATAAAACTCAAGGTTCCTGGGACGATAATGATGATGACACAATGCTGAGTACCCTCCTGAGATTCTTTTATAAGTTTCTCACTCCCTCTATTTTTTTTCTTTCCATCTCGTCTTCAAATAGAAAGAAGTGTTCGTGAATCACGTTGAGGCTTTTACCTAGTAGCTGAACTTGATCCTGTTTCACTTCAATATTTCAGATATCTATCCCTATCCTTGGAGTGTTATTACTAGGTGCCATTAATGGATGTCCTTCCATCCATATATTATTTATGTTTTGTTAGATTGCCTACACCTAGTCTTATGTTGGTAGGCAAACTATCTATGTGTTATGTAATTATGGATGTTATATGATGGAGCCAATATGATGTGTTTTTTTATCTACACGTTATTCGCTTTATTTTGATTATTGTTCACGTTATGTGCGTTCACATTTTCACTTATGTTTAAAAAAATGGCTCGTGTAACTCCCTAATAATTAACCCAATACGCCTAGGTCGTATCTGATTAATTACTAGACTTTACTCTTTGCTTCAGTTCCTTAATCATGCTTTGAAAATACTTAGTGAAATTACGAGCCATTTTTTTTTAAACATAATTGAAAACGTGAGCTGCGCATAATGTGAACGATAATTGGGATAAAGCAAAACAAAGACATATCATGAAGAACACATCATATTGGCTCCATCATATGACATCCATAATTACATTTCACATAGATATTTTGCCTACGAGTTAAGCTAGATGTAGGCAATCGAACAAAATAAATAATATATGGATGGAAAACATCTATTAACGCACCTATTATAACACTTCAGAGATAGGAATAGATATCTGGTTCACGCTCAAGGTCTAGCAATACGTTCCTCAAGGATAATAAGCTGGTTCACAAGATCACGTGCATCTACCAGGTGAGAGCATCAACGGAGTCACGAACATCACCATCACTTTCTGAAGATGAGATGGAAAGAAAGAAAGAGGAATGAGAAACTTATAAAAGAATCTCAGTAGGGTACTCACCTCATATGCATCGTGTCATCATCATCGTCCCAGGAGCCTGGGTTTCATTATGAAAATGTGAGCATGCTAAGATTCATTTAATTAGGAAATATACTTTCCGAGGTCTGTTCATTTTAATCATGCGTCTTATAATGCATCATAAACTTAGCATGTCATATTTATAATGAACTTTTCCTTTCATATATAATAACATAGTTATGCATAAAACCACATCATATTCCTCATCATCATTTCATAATACTATGCATAGCAGAACATCATATTTCTCATCATCATCTCATAAATACTATGCATAGCAAAACATCATATTCACATAAAACATTTACTTAGTTTCTTAGGTGACTTAAAGTTACTTTCATCATCATTTTCCTGGGCCACCCTATACTCCACCCTTTTGGGAGTAATCTAAGTTATGAGCTCATACCTTGCTAGTCGTCACCAGCACATACTTATCCCTTTTGATAAGTAAAATTCCGTCTCTACCCTTTTGAGAGAACGGACTAGGGGCAAGAATCACCTTTTCACCGCCTATAGTTTGGGGTCAAAGGATCATTTCTCAGGATCACCTTTTCACCACCTATAGTCTGATGGGTCCAAAGGGTCATTTCCTCATATATTTTGAGTCACCATTAAGTCTTTGCATGTTATATCATAATACAATTCTCAATTCATAATCATTTATAACATTTTCTCGTTTATAGTCTTATTCTGGAATAATATATATACCAACTGTAATCATGCATCCGGGAAATTCCAGGAAAGAGAGGTGGGTTACAAATGGACACGCTTAAATACCAAGTCTTTCCTAGCCAGAACCTTTCCAAATTACACTTTTACGTAATATACTTTCTTCCAGCAACAAGGGTAAATTTTTAAATAACAAAGAATATTTCATTATTTCATGCATAAGCATTCTCATTGTTTGCAACAGTAACTATAACATGCAAGCCCGGAATCATTCAATGATATCAAATACTTAATAAGCATCAAATCACTTCATAGACTTATCATTTCAAACTTCAAAGAACTATCATCATAAATTCTTACTGAAAACTTCTTAAACATCCGAAACTTTAGAATCGGGTAACCTCAATTATCATACTAATTAATCATGCATCTAAAGGATTCATTATCATCATTACCATTAATTATAAGCCTTAAGAACATTATTAAACTATATGGGACAACATAGGCAGCAAGTTATATTTAAGGCTTCACGGTGTGCTAGAAGTTGCATTTTTAACCCTTTCTCATTACCGGCTTTACTTATGGTGCTAAAATCAATTACTAAACCAATTATGAATCATTCTCCCTTATATAAACATAATAGTACTTGGTTCTTAGGGCTGCTAAAGGTTCTGGATAGAACGCACAAATTTCATTCTCTAGAGTTCTAGAAATCTTGCTTTTACGGTTTTCTGGAAGCTAGTTTTATTTCTAACATGCATAGAATCGTTCTTAGCAATAAATCATAATCATCACAACTTTGAACATATTAAACCATCATCATACAGTAGTACTAAACTCAAATAGGTAGCCGAATCATGAACCTCATATAATTATATAAAACCACATTTCAAGTATACATAAAGTACTAGTTTCTCGTATAATTTTTGCAAAGCTTCAAAACTCCTTTAGTAACTAATTCTTTTTATTAAAATTTAAAGAAATTATAAGACTTTAAGCCTCCATAATCATGAGGCCGATTTATACATTGAAAGAATCTTCATGATTAGAATTTTCTCTTAAGATAAAAGGAGCAAGTCTTGAGCTTTAGAGATTTAGTGATAGCTAGAATTATAAACATGCTATGCAACCCATTTTAATCTTGTCTTTATAAGGTGATAACTTAGAAATATAAACATGATGCAAGAAACTGAGCGACGGTAATCCGCTGGACCAGGAGAGGGAGAAGAGAATCTTAATAAAAGAAAATAAGAAACGGAGCGCGGTAGTCCACACTGGACCGGTGAAGGAGAAGAGAATTCTTATTAAGCTCCAACTCAAGACTTCTTAAAGAATAAATTCTTTGACTCCAATAATCTTAAGGTAATATGCATCCTTAGGATACTACCATTTTCCAACTTTGCTTGTGATACTTGGGCAAGTCTTTGAGCTCTAGGATGTTTAGGTGATGACATAAAATAAACATGCCATGCATTGATTCTTTTAGCCATTATAAAATAAAGTGAGAACATAAAATAAATATGAGATGCATCCTCTTTATTATCTTTGAAGATTAAGTGACAACTTGAAACATAAACATGAAATGCAAGCTTGGAAATTTAAACATGAATATGCAAGTTCATTTATTTATTCTTAAGAATTTAGTGATGACATAGAAAGTAAACATGGTTATGCAAGACATAAACTTAAACATGGATGTAAGTTCATTTTATTCTTTACTAGAGCTCCTCCAAGACTTTTAGGAACATATAATATCAACCCAATATATATATCTTAGCAAGACAAAGTGAAAAATACATCTTTCAAGTTCTAAACTCAAGATCTTTATTTTTACATCATAAAAACATCATTCTTTAAAGTTTTGCATCAAGTGGAATTTTCAAGCTTTAGAGGCCTAACTTGTGATGGATTCACAACCAACATTCAAGGTCCTCATCATCAAGCTATCATCATATCCCCATACAGGCCTTATGGCCGAAATATTTAAAGAAAAAGAAAGAAGAAAACCAATTAGAAAAGCTAGAGAAAGTTCATGAAATCATCATTTTGAACCAAGAACAACACTTAGCAAAACATGAAAATAAGCTTAAAGACAACTCCCTACCTAATTTGATTTGAAGGAAAGGAATTGGACTTGGTTTCCTTGAGTGAAATGAAAGAAAATCTCTTTAAGAAATGGAGAAGAATTTCGGCCAAGGAGGAGGAAGAAAGAAAGCTTTTGGTGCTCCTAAAACTAGAATTTGTGTAAGTTATGAGCAAGGCTTCCAAGGCTCCTCAAGCAAGCATATTTATAGAGGAATTCAAGCTCATGTATGACAAGAGGAGGAGGCATAATTTTCGGATTTTTCATGGGGAACAAAGGGAGGAAAATCATTTCTTGTTTAAGGCATGTTTTATGCCATGTTTTAGGGAATTTTTTGGCATTTTGTTTTAGTGCATTATCTTGCAATAATTCTAATGATTATGGCTGAATTATTTTGTGCATTACAGCCTCATGGAAGAGGTTTTTGTGTGTTCCATGTATTATTTAGGTGTAGGCAAGGTATTCATGCAATTTAGAGAATTTACGGTTAAGGGCTTAGGTGAATTAGTAAGCAATTTGGGTGTTTTTAAGCAATTTTAGATTCTAATCAATTTAAATAAATAATTTTGACTCTAGATTAGTAATTAGAATTTAATAAGCTTTAATTTGAGCCTAATATTGCTTAGGTTTCATTAGACGAATCGAAAATCTCAAAAATTGCAAAACTGGACAAGAGAGGGGCAAAATGGTCATTTCGCTTAAAACTTCCCAAGGCCACCAAGCTTAACCAATGGACAATCATAACTTAAAAACATGTTTTAAAACATTTTAGTGAGGTTCGGGTAAGTCGGCACGAAAGTTAAACGCGCAGGGCGTTTTGGTCATTTCGCGCGTCGGAGCTCAAAATTAGGATTCTTCTCCTCTATTAACACACATAACACAAAAATTCCTTATTATCATCAAAACATCCCCTTGAGGATGAGTGGGGCCCACGATCCTCATTTTCAGTAAAATAACCTCAGGGGCATTTTGGTCATTTTACACGTACAGAAAATCGGGTTTGCAACTCTGCACGATTGCTCCTAACCTTTCTTCTAATGTTATATTCCTTTATTGAGGATTGTTTGGTCTCAAATTTTATGTAAGAATTACCTAGAGTAATTCGGTAATTTCTAACGATAGTAAAAATTGGGCATTAACTCGTAATTTCACTAAGTATTTTCAAAGTATGATGAAAAACTGAAGCAAAGAGTAAAATCTAGTAATTAATCAGATAACCTAGGTGTATTAAGTTAATTATTAGGGTGTTACATCCCCTATGGTGATGATATGATTTTTGAGAGGACGCGACCAGGAGACGGTGAAGCATTGTGCCTATCCTACTTCTTCAGCGATACGGGTTACCCCGAGCGTGCCTCGCCCAAGACGTTCAGACTAACCGTCAAAGGATCCCCCTTCTCATCCTTTTTCAGGGTTCTGCCCCTGCTATACCCATGGACATTGGGATGGGTCGAGGAGACAATGACGCGGAGATTAGCACGACATCGGAAGATGCGCCCACGCCATGGAGGGCATGTTCTTCATGCATCCAAGGAGCTTGCCCAGTTCATTGGGTATGTGCCACGAGGGACGAGGAAGAGTATCATCCATAATTCGAGGGAGGGAGTAATCCTAGCTTGGGAGTATCTTTTAGGGTTTTTCATGTATTCGTTGTTTTGTTTCTTTTTTTTTTTTACGTTGTTGTACTGCAAGCTCTGCCCTTATATGGGTTGGACTTTATGCTTTCTCTTATATTTAAATGGTTATGTATGAAACTATGTTGACTAATATTATGAAGTTTGTTCTCATGATTGAGGTGTCCTTAAATGCTTATGTTCTGTAGGATTTATTTATTCTTCCGCTTCATGTTTCATTTATGTCATACGCAAAGGCTCGCACTTGATTTTACATGTTTCCTTTCAAAAAAAAAAATTACCTATATTTTCCACTAAGTTATTTTATAAACGATGTTTAAAGGGGAGTAATAACTAATAATTAATCTTGATACATCCTAGGCGTGTTAGGTTAAATATTAGGGTGTTAGGGAGTGGACGGTTCTTCAAGGCAAAAAGGGAAGGAAAATATCTTCAAAAACTTGTCATTCAAAGGCATGGTTGAAGGCATGGCGAGGTATGGTCAAGGTATGGCTTGAGGTATGGCCTTTGGAGTGAAATAAAATCAACATGTGATGAATTATGGAGGGTATGTATTCAGCCAGATTTCCAACCAAGGGGGGAGGATGATTTGTTCATATAATTGTTGTTTAGTGATGTGTTTAGGTGTTTCTTTGATTAAGGTTTTGATTAGGAGTTTGTAAGAAAGTGTTTAGGTGAGGTAATGGATAATTAAGGTTGTCAAGACTTGATTAGGAGAGTGTTCTTGCTAGATTAACAATTTAAAACCATTTTCTTAGTCAAATGAGGCATGGGCAATTAAGGAATTAGAGAGAAAACACTATTCAAGATTCCATGACTAGGAATCTTGAATCAAAGAATGTAATTAGAGTTTAACTAAGCAATCTTAGGTTCTAATTAACCTTAATAAATTATTTTGACTCTAGATTAATTATCAAAATAAATTAATCTTCGATTAGAGCCTAATCTTGCTTAGGTTTGCTTAATTACGTCATTAGGCTCACTTACACTCTAGGGGCAAAATGATAATTTTGCACTAAAACTGCACAGACCTCCAAGCAAACTTCACATCAAAAATCACTCATAAACATCATTTCGAACTTCCTGGAAAAGTTTGGGCTCAAATGGCACCTTTACCTGCGTAAAATGCGAGGGGTATTTGGTCCTTTTGAGCGAAACTTCAAAGAAGATTTTCACCTTGGATATCAAACATAACAGGTATAACCCCTTCAAACATTGAGTTGACCCATTTGAGAAAGGGTCAACTTCCTCAAATTCTGGAAAAATGACCTAAGGGTATTTTGGTCATTTGTACTCAAATAGAAAATTGAGGGTACATGATCTACTTAACATTTTTAACAAACTTTGTTCAAATAAAGAAAAAAGAAAACCGAAACCATTAAAGGGAAAGGTAGAGAGAACAGAAAACTTTGAGCAAAGAAAAGGAAAGAAACCAAGAGCATATATGGTCTCAGACCAAGTTTTTCAAGTTTTAGAGGTTTCTCACATGGCACCACAAGACCATTATCTTAAAACTTCATCATCAAGCTAAAGTTTTTCATGTGAAAAGGCTCCAAGGCCAAAGATGAAAGGAGGAAAGGAAAAGCTTGAAAACCAAGAGAAATCTATAACTTTTCTCAAGGAAAGTAAAGAAAAACTTTGAAATAAAACCCCTACCTAAAGAAGTTTTGAAAGAAATAAAGGAAAGCTTGAGTCTTCAAAAATGAGAAGACATAAATCTTTTCTTGGATGTCGATATAGGTTCGGCCATGGGAGAACTCAAGGAGGATGAATTTTCCTTGAGGTTGTAAGCTTGGAAATGGAAAGTTTGAGTGTTTGAGAGGTGGTTTGAGGTGAGAGAGTGATGGTTCAAGGTTGTTTGTGATGGTTGAAAGGTTTCTTTAACGGAAGAGGAAGAAGAACAAGATGAAGAGAGCTTTGAGAGCAAATAAGAGAAAATGCAAGAAAACTAAACTTGGCAAATGATCTAAAGTGTAACAAAGTTCTTCAAAGCTTGGTATTTATAGAAAATTTGAAAGATGGGGGTTGATTGGAGGAGGAGTGACGATTTCAAGGCCAAGGAGGAAGAGAAAATATCTTCAAAACTTGTCATTCAAAGGCATGGTTGAAAGCATGGCTAGGTATGGTTCAAAGCATGGCTTGAGGTATGGCCTTTGGAGTGAAATAAAATCAACATGTGATGGATTATGGAGGGGAAATTCGGCAGCTTTGTGGGCCAAAGGGGAAGAGAAATTGTTCATGTAATTGTGGTTTAGTGATGTGTTTAGGTGTATCTTTGATTAAGGTTTTGATTAGGAGTTTGTAAGAAAGTGTTTAGGTGAGGTAATGGTTAATCAAGGTTGTCAAGACTTGATTAGGGGAGTGATCTTACTAGATTAACAATTTAAAATCATTCTTTTAGTCAAATGAAGGTATGGGCACAATTCCTTAATTTAAGGAATTGGAGAAAGAAAACACTATTTAATATTTCATGACTAGGAATCTTGAATTAAAAGATGTAATTAGAGTTTAACCAAGCAATCTTAGGTTGTAATTAACCTTAATAAATTATTTTGACTCTAGATTAATTATCAAAATTAATTAATCTTTGATTAGAGCCTAATATTGCTTAGGTTTGCTTAATTATGTCATTAGACTCACTGTACACTTTCTAGGGGTAAAATGGTAATTTTGCACTAAAACCTCAACCTACAGCCAACTAAACATCAAAAACCACTCATAAACATTATTCCAAACTTCCTGAAAAAGTTCAGCCAACGACACATTTACCTACGTAAAACGGGGTATTTTGGTCATTTTGAGCCGAAAGTTTGGAAAATAAGATTTTCACCTCTGATATCAAACATAACAGATATAATCCCCTTCAAACATTGATTTGACCCATTCGAGGACTGCCAGGTCGGCTTCCCGAATTCGGTAAAAATGACCTCGGGCATTTTGGTCATTTGCACTCAACAGAAAAATGGAGGCGTTACATTACTCCCCTCCTTAAAAAATTTCGCCCTCGAAAAACGTTACCTTAGAAAAGCTTAGGATACTTCATCCGTATCTTGGATTCTAGCTCCCATGTGTATTCTTCCATCTTGTCTCGTCCCCGCCACTTTCACCAAAGGAACGGACTTGTTCCTCAATTGCTTGACACCACGGTCCACGATCCTCATTGGTAGTAGATTGAAAGTTAGGTCATCCCTTAACTGCACATGCTCTAGTTCTAACACATGGCTAGGATCGGATTGGTATTTTTTAACTGGGAGACGTGAAAGACGTCATGAAGATTAGACAGGTTAGAGGTAGGGCTATTTTGTAAACTCCTGTCCCGACTCTTGAAGAATTTCAAAAGGATAGAAATCGGGGACTCAACTTCATGACTCACATGGCTCTACCTATACCTGTAATGGGGGTAATCCTTAAGAAAACATGCTCGCCTTCTTTAACTCCAACGGCTTTCACCACTTGTCCGCATAGCTCTTTTGTCGGCTTTGAGTAGTCAAGATTCTATCCTTGATCTTTCTTATTTGCTAGTGGTTTCCCTCACTACTTCCAGTCCCAACACGCTTTGTTCTCCGATTCATTCCAACACAAAGGCGACTGGCACTACCTTCCACACAAGGCTTCGTATGGTGCCATACGATGCTCGCATGATAACTGTTATTATATGCGAACTCGATAAGTGGCAAGTACTTATTCCAACTCCCTTTTATCCAAAACACATGTCCTCATATCTTCCAAGGTTTGGATAGTCCTTTGATTGTCCATCTGTTTGAGGGTGGTAATCCGTGCTTAAACACGCTTGAACCAAATGCCTTTTGGAAGGGTCCCAAAAATTGTGACGTAAACTGCAAATCTCGATCAGAGATTATCGTCGATGGAACTCCATGTAACCTTACTATCTCTTGGATGTACAACTGGGCTAGCTTATCTAGGGAAAATGTGATCTTGATAGGTAGGAAATAGCGACTTGGTCAACCTTCCACTATTACCCAAATAGCATCATGACCGGCTTGGGTCCTCGATAGGCTGGGCACAAAATCCATTGAGATGCTATCCCACTTCCATTCGAGGATAGGCAAGGGTTGCAACATTCCTGAAGGTTTTTGGTGCTCAATCTTCACTTTTGACAGACCAAGCACTAACTAACCCAGGCAACTACGTACTTTTTCAATCCTGGCCACCAGAACATCTTCTTCAAATCCTAATACATCTTGGTAGCACCAAAATGAATGGTGAAGTGGCTTTTGTGGGCCTCCTCCAAGATACTTTCTGAGGTCACCATCTTGCGATACACAGATCCGCCCTTTAAATTTCCACAAACCATCGGTCCCTTGCTCAAAACCCTTAAGCATATCCACCTTAACTGCCTCGAGGGTCTCTCTAAATTCCTCATTTTCCACTTGTGCCATCATGACCCTTCTTAAACCCACTGGTCACGGTAAGGTGACACATCTTCATACTCTTTTTTGACACGGACATCCCCAAATTCATATCCCTAAACTTCTCTATTAACTCAACTTCTTTAACCATCATGAGACAGGCGTAATGATTTTCAACTCAAGGCGTCGGCGACCACATTAGCCTTGCCGAGGTGGTAACTTAAGCCGAAATCATAGTCCTTTAGAAACTCCATCCACCTCTTTTGCCTCATGTTTAACTCCTTTTGATCAAAGAGATGCTTAAGACTCTTATGATCAGAGAAAACTTCAAACCTTACTCCATACAAGTGATGCCTCCAAATCTTCAAGGCAAACACTATGGCGGCCAACTCTAGGTCATGGGTGGGGTAGTTCACCTCGTGAGGCTTGAGTTGTCTAGATGCATAGACTACCACTTGCCTATTTTGCATCAACACACAGCCTAAACCCTTACGAAGCATCACAATATACCTTGAAAGGTACATTGGGGTCGGGTAAAACCAAAACTGGGTTCGAGGTTAACTTTCCTTTAGCTCTTGGAAGCTTTTCTCACAATCGGGATTCCATGAAAACGGGGTGTTCTTCCTAGTGAGCTTGGTTAGGGGAAGGGCAATCTGGAAAATCCTTTTATAAACCTACGGTAATAGCCTGCTAAACCCAAAAGCTCCGTATTTCCGTTACGGTGGTCGTCTATCCCAATTCACCATGGATTCTATCTTACTAGGGTCAACGCTATACCTCCTTTTGACACTACATGTCCCAAAAACTTTACTTCCTCCAACCAAAATTCACACTTAGAAAGCTTCACATATAACTTCTTCTCCTTTAACACCTCTAAAACCATCCTCAGATGACTTTCATTCTCCTCGTGAGTCTTTGAATAGATAAGTATATCATCTATGAAGACGACCACAAACTTATCTAGGGTCTAAAGATCCTATTCATGTAGTCCATGAACACTCAGGAGCATTCGTCAATCCAAAAGACATCACGACAAACTCAAAGTGTTGTACCGTGTTCTAAAGGCCGTTTTAGGTATATCCTCATCTCTCACCTAATCTTGGTGGTATCCTGACCTTAAATCAATCTTGGAGAATACCACCGCTCCTTTTAATTGGTCCATAAGATCATCAATCCTAGGCAAAGGGTATTTGTTTTTACCGTTACACGATTCAATTGCCTATAATCTATGTACAACCTCATGCTCCCATCCTTCTTCTTAACAAACAAGACCGGGCTCCTACGGTGAAGCATAGGTTTTATAAAACTTTTTTCTAACAGCTCCTTCAACTGGGTTTTCAATTCCTTTAACTCCAAGGGTGACATTCTATAAGGGGCTATTGAGATAGGTCCCATTCGGAACTAACTCAATGGAGAACTCCACTTCTCTCGGAGGGAACTCGAATCTTATCTGAAAATACCTCGGATACTCTCTTACCACTAGTATATCATCTATATTCTGCTCAAAGTCTACCTCACTAGAGGCTAGAAGGACATATCCCTTAGTTTTCTCCAGAAGACATCTATGGAATTCACATAGAGTTTCAAGGTTTGATTAGTTTTGCTAGGGGGAAAAGGAAAGATAACAGATTTGGTGTAACAATCTAACAACACATGGTTAGCGTAGAGCCAATCCATGCCAAGACCTATGTCTTTCAAGGGTAAACAAGTCAAATCTATGATAAAAGACCTATTTTCAACGTAAGATGACAATTTAAACAATAGTTACAGGTATGTACAGGATGATTTGTAGAGTAGAAACAATGAGATCAAAAGGGAGTTTAGAAACTTCAAGATTTAAAGACTCGGCACTAGCATGTGAGATGAAAGAATGAGTAGCACTAGAGTCATACAGTATAGTTAAGGTTCTACCATTTAATTCGCACTTACCTTTGATGAGGTCGTTGGATTTGGCGTGTCTTCCGCATTGAGGGTGAAGACCTTCCCTTGGTATTGCGGCCTGGGATTTTGGGTTGACGACCCTCGTTTCTGCAATCCTTAGCGTAGTGGTCGAGCTTGCCACATTGGAAGCATACTCCTTGCCCGCATGGCGGGAAAATTACCATGACTCTTCCTAAGCGGGGGCATACCGCGAATGCGAGTTCGGGGAAAGCGGAGGGCTCCTTGGGGTGCCTTGTTCTTGTTCCTATTGGGCCCTCCTTGGTGGTTGTTATCCGAAGACCGCCACTCCTCCTTGTTGATTGTTGCATTCCCTCGGCCGTTGTGGTTGAATGGCGGCCTTGGGTGTGCCGGAAAGGTTGGTTGACGGGTCCTCTTTGTGGTTGTTGTTGTTGATGATGTTGTTGATGCTTGAATTGGTTAGCTTGGTAGGGATGGAAGTGGCTCCTTGGTGATTCTGGTGTTGAGGCTTGAACCTCGAGGCTTGAGGTCCTAAACCACGGGGCGATCTGCCTTTGCGGCGCTTAATTTCTTGTGCCCTCCCATTATTTGGCACTTGTTGACTAGGGTGGGAAGTCCCTAATCTCCATGTGTGCCATAGCCACGTTAAGCTTCGGCCCTAAACCGGCCTCGACTTAACTTCCATACCTCGTCGGATTCCCTTGGAAAACCGAGAAAACATGATCAATTCTTCGAACTTTGCCGTGTCCTGGTGACAGAAGATCCACCTTGGGTCAACTGCATAAACTCGATATCCTTCGCATTCATCACTGACTTGGGAAATACTTCTCATAGAAGTAAGTCTTGAACAGCTCCCAATTGATTGTGGTGCCCGTAGCTTCAAGCCTCTTGTGCCGGTCCACTGAACTCTGCGGATTCCATCATGTAAGCGCAAAGGTAACCTTCTCTCTCCAAGGCGACTACCGAGTAGATCTTTTCCATGTTCTTGATCCACTCATCCGCCTTGTCTGGGTTCAAGGCTCCATGGAAGGTTAGGGGATTGGCCTTGCGGAACTCCCCAAAATGGGCTTGTTCACGCCTCGCGCAGGGGGACCTTGAGCAGCATCCCTTGGTTGATTCATACGATTGAACATACTCTCCATCGCTCTTGCCATCTCACGTACATAGCAGGTCTCGTTCCCTTGTTCACCCTTGTTTGTGTTCCTATTTTATCTACGAGGTGCCATTGGTCCCTAAACACACAAGTCAACAAACACTGAGGTGATCAGGCTCAATATTCCAAGTTAGATGAGCTAGTTACCATGGCACAGGCAGAGACAGGGTCATGCGTGTCTATCCTATAGCTTATCTCTATTAGCTAAGCACTATACATGACATACTACCGCATCATGCCTATAAAGCATGGTCAATCCAATCCTCAGCTCCATGAGAATTGAAACTCTCTGATACCATAATGTAACACCCTAATATTTAACCCAACACGCCTAGGACGTGTTAAGATTAATTATTAGTTATTATTCCCTTTGAAACTCATTTGTAAAATTACTTAGCGGAAAAATACGGGTAAATTTTTTTTTTTTGAAATTAATATATGTAAAACAAGATGCGAGCGTCGTACACTATTATAAGCGAAACGTAAAGCGGAAAGAACACAAATCATGCAATATAAAGGCAATTAAGAACACCTTGACCATAGGAACAACCATCATACTATTAAATATCATAGTTTAATACAACGACTAGAATATAAAAGAAAGCATAAAGTCATACCCATGTAAGTGGGTAGAGCTTGTAGTACATGAATCATAAAGCGAGAAGGAAAACATAAGCAACTAGTACAAGGGAGCCCCAAAAGATCAAACCTCAGCCATAACCACCTTCCTCGAAAACTACTGGTGACTCTGATCATCATCCCTCTAAAGTATGTAACCGATGAACTATGCAAGCTTCTCAGGGTTGTGCAAGCGGGAAGGTGGACGAACATGACCTTCACAACGTGGGCGCATCTCCAGGCGTCGAGCTAGCCTCCTGTGTCACCGTGTCCTCGCCCTCTTCGATGTCCATAGGAACGAGGGCAGATCCTTCCGACTAGATATGCGTAGAAGAGTCCTTCGACGGGTCGGTCTCGACGCCTCGGGCGAGGAACATACTCAGGGTAGCCGCACCAGAGCGAAGGGCGGGGCACGACAAGTCTACTCGTCGCGGGGTGAGTCCTCTCAAGATCAGGTCGTCGCCAAAAGGTGAGGTGGGAGTGAAGCGAAAGCTGGAAGGGGTGTGCGAACGGGCGTCCATGTATGCAAATGCGAACGCGCAACGACCCTCAAAATGATATGACTGGTGCTCAAGTCGTAGTGCACCTCCCAAACCGGCATATCAACGAAGATCACGAACGACGCCATCAGAATTGAAGACGTAATGGGAAAAGAAGATAGAAGGGGTGAGAATCTTGCTAAAGAATCTCAGTAGGGAAACCTCCTATCCTAGTGTCATCATTAACGTCCTAGGAACCTTGGGTTTATTATGAAAAGGTTAAACATGCAAAGGTTCATTATGAAGTTTTATAAAAGATAATTATCCAAGGTCCGTGTCTTTTATGATGAATCTTTAATGCATGTATGCAGCATAGTGAAATATGGATGCATGGCAATACTTTATGCAAGCAAACCAATAAAGCATATCATCAATGATTAGTTCTCATATAAGTGGCATGTAATCTCTCATAATCAGCCTTTCGCTTTCATAAGCAAGATACTTTCTCGTTTCTCAAACTTGTGACATCATGGTATTAAAAACAGTAACCGACCCTGATACTAGGCTATGAGCTCATACCTTAACTAGTCATCACTAGTTCTTACTTATCCTCTTGATAAGCGTATCATAATCATAAAAATAATCCCGACTCCAAAGTACGGGAGGACCCAAGGAATCACCCATCATGGGACTTTTTTCCTTCTCTAAAACGCATCAACTGGTTAAGACCAATGACTTTATCCGCTTTGGAGGCTAATGTTGATGCCCTCACGGTTTTACCTTCTCCTAACCGTAGCAGGAGAAGTATGTCTCTGAAATGCATCATCTGCTTAAGACCAGTGACATTGTCTTCTTCGATATGGCTCTCGACCATACCCCACGGGTTTCCTTTCTCCTCACCATAGGAGAAATGCGTCTTGGCATGTCACATATAAAATCTTTCTTTTCAAACTTTCTTAAGTCTTTCAAATTTGACGGAAATTCAGCAGTATAACGACTACACCCCAAATTTCCTCAAATTTGAGTCATGCCACATAACTCAATAACACATGTTGTTCTCATGAAATTTCTTAATCAAGTAAATCTCTTAATCACAGGAGCATACCCTCCTAATTCATTCATATTTTGCATTCTCATGCATCTTAAGCATAGCATACCACATTATCACAACAACATGTCACAAATACACATATAGTCTCATATTCATGGCACTAACACATTCACATTCATCATGAGTATACCTACTCGGTCTCATTCTCACATCACACCTCCTATCTCATGGTGTCTTATGCTTTGGCCCTTATGGGTCTTAAACTTATATTCTAATTATCCTAACTTTCTTTATGGATCTTTATTTCACTAAGGGATCATTACCTATAATTTCCTCTAACGTTTATGCTTACTATCATAACCAAACAACATTACATCACTTTGGGCAGAAATTATCATATGATTACGGGGTTCTAGAATCTCCGTCTTTGATCCTTTCTAAGTTCCGTCTTTGCCTAAGGCTCTATATTCAACTCCTAAACCAATTATGAGGGATTCCTACACATATCCACTAATTATAAACTATTTTTCTTAAGTCCAATTATGCTGGAACAGAATTTACAATTTGTGCATCTAAGTGTTCTAGAATTCTCATTTTATGTCCTTTTTAGTTACTTGTTCTTTCCTAACTTCCCTAAATTGTTCCTTACATCACTCAAACATAATTTTACACATTTTAACACCATAAAACAGAATTTATATAGTGGCCAAGCACACAAGGCAGAACCAAAAATATAGCTCACATAAATCACATAATTTCATGATTTAAGTGCATATAAGTTACTAGTTTTCTCTTGGAATAATTTTAGGAACTCAAAACTCTTTTAGAAACTAATTTATCTCATTAAAATCATATAAATGTGTGCTAGGTCAGTAGCTAAATTATTTAGCTCAAGGAATAGATTTAAAACATAAAACCTTGTTCATAATATTCTTTTAGTACACCTAAGCTTAGAAAAATTTCAAGACATAGGCTATGGGCATTTATATTAGATGAACTCATCTCAAGTCCATCATCATCATCACAAGGCTGAAATGGCTTCCTTGAAATGCCTTCATTTTCTAAAATTTTATGTAGGATACTTGGGCAAGTCTTGAAGCTCTAGGATATTTAAGTGATGACATAAACTTAAACATGCTATGCACTTGCTTTACTCTTCATTATAAAATAAAGTGAGAGCATAAAATAAATATGAGATGCAACCTCATTATTATCTTTAAAGATTAAGTGATGACTTGAAATATAAACATGAAATGCAAGCTTGGAAATTTAAACATGATAATGCAAGTTCATTTAGTTATTCTTGAGAGCTTAGTGATGGCATCAAAATAAACATGCTATGCAAGGCATAAACATAAACATGAATGCAATTTCATTTTATCTTAACTAGAGCTTTACAAGACTTTAAAGGAACATCACAACCTTAACCCAATATGTATCTTAACAACATAAAGTGAGCTTTAGAGTTCTTAGCACCAAAACTTCAAAGAAGTCTTTGGTTTTGAACTTCATCATCAAGCTCAAGAAAATGGACTAAGACATAAACTTCAACACTTTATCAAAGGATACATAAAGGAACTACTCATATTCTTTATTTTATTGCTCATGGGCTTCAATCTAGAGTAAACTCTTAGAATGGCCGACCAACTTTAAGGTTGGCAAGGGTAAGCTTAGAGCTCTTTGAAAACATATGATTAATTTTCTTAACAAAACTTTTAGTGATCTACTTAACATTTTTAACAAACTTTGTTCAAATAAAGGAAAAAGGAACCGAAACCATTAAAGGGAAAGGAAGAGAGAACCAAAAACTTTGAGCAAAAAAAGGAAAGAAACCAAGAGTATATATGGTCAAAGATGGTCAAAGACCAAGTTTTTCAAGCTTTAGAGGTTTCTCACATGGCACAACAAGACCATTATCTTGAAACCTCATCATCAAGCTAAAGTTTTCATGTGAAAAGGCTCCAAGGCCAAAATGAAAGGAGAAAGGAAAAGCTTGAAAACCAAGAGAAAACTAGAACTTTTCTCAAGGAAAGTAAAGAAAAACTTTGAAATAAAACCCCTACCTAAGAAGTCTTGAAAGAAATGAAGGAAAGCTTGAGTCTTCAAAGAAATGAGAAGACAAAAATTTTCTCTTGGATGTGGATATAGGTTCGGCCAAGGGAGAACTCAAGGAGGATGAATTTTCCTTGAGGTTGTAAGCTTGGAAATGGAAAGTTTGAGTGTTTGAGAGGTGGTTTGAGGTGAGGGAGTGGTGGTTCAAAGTTGTTTATGGTGGTGGAAAGGTTTCTTTGAGGGAGGAGGAAGAAGAACAAGATGAAGAGAGCTTTGAGAGCAAATGAGAGAAAATGCAAGAAAACTAAACTTGGCAAATGATCTAAAGTGTAACCAAGTTCTTCAAAGCTTGGTATTTATGGAAAATTTGAAAGATGGGGGTTGATTGGAGGAGGAGTGGCCGACGGTTTCAAGGCCAAGGATGAAGAGAAAATATCTTCAAAACTTGTCATTCAAAGGCATGGTTGAAAGCATGGCTAGGTATGGTTCAAAGCTTGGCTTGAGGTATGGCCTTTGGAGTGAAATAAAATCAACATGTGATGGATTATGAAGGGGAGAATTCGGCCAGCTTTGTGTAACCAAGGGAGAAGAGAAATTGTTCATGTAATTGTGGTTTAGTGATGTGTTTAGGTGTATCTTTGATTAAGGTTTTGATTAGGAGTTTGTAAGAAAGTGTTTAGGTGAGGTAATGATTAATTAAGGTTGTCAAGACTTGATTAAGGGAGTGATCTTGCTAGATTAACAATTTAAAATCATTCTTTTAGTCAAATGAAGGTATGGGCACAATTCCTTAATTTAAGGAATTGGAGAAAGAAAACACTATTCAAGATTCCATGACTAGGAATCTTGAATTAAAGATGTAATTAGAGTTTAACCAAGCAATCTTAGGTTCTAATTAACCTTAATAAATTATTTTGACTCTAGATTAATTATCGAAATTAATTAATCTTCGATTAGAGCCTAATATTGCTTAGGTTTGCTTAATTACATCATTAGGCTCACTGTACACTGTTCTAGGGGCAAAATGGTAATTTTACACTAAAACTGCTCGGACCTAGGCAAACTAAACATCAAAAACCACTCATAAACATTATTCCAAACTTCCTGGAAAAGTTCCAGGCTGAAACGGCACCTTTACCCATAAAACGCAACAGGGTATTTTGGTCATTTTAAGCCAAATGTTCAGAAAACAAGATTTTCACCTCGAATGTCAAACATAACAAATATAATCCCCTTCAAACATTGAGTTGACCTATTCGAGGACTTCCAGGTCGCTTTCCTTTAATTCTGGGTAAAAATGACCTCAGGGTATTTTGGTCATTTGTACTTAAATAGAAAAATCGGGCATTACATTCTTCATAAATAAAAATTGTCAACTCACAATTATTTTATAGAGAACGACGTGGCTTTGAGTTCCTCATTGCATTAGGGGATATGTCGGCATAGCTAACAACTATCAAGCCAAAACTAATTTTTCCTAAAATTTTATTCTTCTTTTTCCTTATTATTATTATTATTATTATTTTGACTTTTCCTCAATTCTTCATTTTGTACATAAAGTGTTAATTCATAAGTTATGATGATGGCCATGATTATATACTCATGGTTGCATATTGAATAACATGCTTAAGAATGTGAACACGTTCATGTGATTATGATTGAAGTATGAAGGTGCATAATTCATGTGTCTCACGAGCATGAAATGTTAAATGATATGTTATGGTTATGTATTCATGTATTACATCTCTTAATAATATGTTAAGATTAACAGGTGACATAAGACACATGGAAATGATCCTCCAACTCTAGGAATTAATGGTTATGAGAGGTGATCTAATAAGGGGATCCTCAGACTCTAGGAATTAATGGTTATGGTAGGTGACCCAAAGAGGTGATCCTTTGGACTAGGGAATTAATGGTTATGAAAGGTGATCCTATGCCCCCTACCCCACACTCTAGGAGTCGGGAATTAGCTTATCGAGACGATGAGTATAGACTAGTGATAACTAGTTAGGTATAAGCTCATAACCTATAACTCTCAAGAGAAGAGAGTAGTAGGTGGCCCCTAGAAGAGAGCAAGAAAGTTAAGTCACCTAAGATATTAAAGAGGAAAGATCAAGTTATGATAGCCTATGTTCTTTATGCTATATTGATTTATTATGGTTATTGCGATATGTGTTTATATGGCATTAACATGCATTTATGATGAGGTATGACGCACTTATCGCATTATGAATCATGCTCAAAGACACGGACCTCTGCAAATGTCTTTTAAACTAAATAAATGAATCTTATTATATCCATTGTTTTCATAATGAAACCAGAGGTTCCTGAAGATGAAAATGATGACACATGTCTGGGGGCAAGAGTCCTCCTGGATTCATGATCAAATTTCTCATTTCCACTTTTATTTCCATTTCGTCTTTAGAGTGATGGTCATGTTTGTGATTTACGTGAGGCTTCTCACGTAAGAGATGCCTTTCGACCCTACCAATCGATCTTATCATTTTGTGGGTTGATGTGGCATTTGCCTGTCGTTTTCTTGGAGAGTTTGTGCTCATCTTCTAACACCCTCCTAATTACTATGTTCTACTCGAGTATTGACATAGAAATTAGGAGAGTATTACTTACGTTCAAAAAGTATACTATTCAAAATACAAGGTAATAAAGATATTTAGATACATATATTGCAAAACTCATTTATACATATATGAACATAAGGTTTCAGTTCCAGGGTATACACTACATCAGTAAAGCAAACGAGACGACCCTTAAGCTAGTCAGAGACCTCATAACAACAAGACTAGCCCTCGCCTAAGACCTAGCCTGCTCAAGTATCCGGCCGACAAAATAACATATAGATACAAACGGACCTGAAAACATTTAATAGTACCTCAGAACTAGGCTGGTAAAGTCATAACACCACACTACTACTATGTACACGCCAAAAGTGTTTGAGAATCCCGTATCATCCTCCAGGAAGTCATTGGCCATCGGCATGATGGCCTCGCCTCCACTGGGGCGTCCTGGGCCCTTAGACGGGAGAGAGGAGGATGATGATGAAGGGTCGTCGGAGGGGGCACAAGTGGTGCTGGTGGGGCTACAAAAACATCGGGGTGTGCCATGTGTAGAGGCACACCATTATATGGAAAGTGGGTTGAACTTTGGGGGTAAATACAAAAGCGCTGAACGGCTGAAAATACGTAGGCTCAGAATCTGGGAATAGGCCACAACGTATAGGGAGTCCAAGTCGGGTCGTAATGCCACCTCATTGGGTGAGTCAAGGAAGAATCACCGATGGCATCTGAATGCAAATCAACATATATGCACATAGGGATGAGAATATTATAAAATTCTCAGTAGGTAATCCCTTATATACAATGCAGAAATCAACACTAAATGCATTCACATAAGAATACTCATGCAAGAATTATACGCACCACCACCAAAGTATGTACATTATGTGAAATCAAGATACAACCTCAATGATGAATTATGCATTGCTATTTGGAACCATGGAATCCCATTCCGTGCATTTCTCTTTTTATTAACATAAGGAAGGCTTAATATCACATCAAGAGGTGTCTGTATTAGACAATTCCACAAAGGACAATAGACCTGCTAGGACATGAGCTCATTCCTACTCGTGATCATCGAACTTTATTTTTTCCATTTCGGAATCACACATAGTTCTATTCCTAGCCGATACGTCTACCGATTGATAAAGTTTCTGGGGAAGCCCTTATTCTTGCCTTCCCTCTCTCACCCATATAAGCCTTGTCTCTATTTTTCCTATATGTTAAAACATGCACAAGGGAAATTTATACATTCTCTTTTTGGCATATACTCACATTAGGTACTTTTCCTTTTTCTTTTCTCAAATGCATGTATAAGCAATATGTAGGTATTCATTTACAAGGAATTTCCCATTCTTTTCTCATGAAGCAATCATTAAGGTCCATAGCATGCATTCATTTACATCCTAGTTGAATCACAAGTCATTATATCACTAAATCAATACTTGGATTCAATTTCAGCATGTTGGCAGAATTTATGCTGAAGTAGCAAGATTTATCTTCCCTATCACATGGCCGATTTAAGGGCCACAAAATTCTCCATGACACTTCAATGTGTCTAAGAAGCCCTGTAAAAATTTCAATATAAACAGAGCTTTCTAACTCCTTCAGTAAATTGTACAATTTCAGTGGTTAGGGACCATCAATTCATTGATTAGACCAGGGTTCCCACAATTTTTAACCCTAGCAAATGATTGAATTAGTTCACAATAAAATTTACAGCGACACATCAATATGTTATTGACTTCGTATAAAAATTTCAAAGGTTTATTCAATCATTTTCTATGGTAATAAAATCAGAAAATTTTATTGCTTCAGTTTTAACAATACATACAGCATCAATCTCATTTCGGTTTCTGATTTTTTGAGGCAGTAAACCTTAAAATCAACTCATGAAAATGACTACAACATGCCCAGAAAAATCGTGACTATACACCCCAAGACCCGAAAATCCAGCAAGTATCACTCAACATCTTTTTGATAAAAGTGGCTTCTATCATCATCCACACATACTACCAAAATTAATACATCAATAAAAACATAATATCAACCAATATAAAGAGAAATTTCGGACTTAGCTCACTTGAAACACATCAGAATAAATTAGACAAACAAAAGTAGAGAAAACCCTACTTTGAGGGCTCTTGAGCTCTACGATCCAAAGGATGCTCTACTTGATTTCTCTTCACTTTGAGGACTCCCAATCAAACACCAAGCTTCCCCTAGGCAGTGAGAAAGTGAGGGATCAAAGTGAGAATTTATGTAGGATTGAAATTTTAATCGGTTAGAATTGTGGGGATTGAAGTGTAAATGAAGTTTTGTGAAGGAAGTTGGTAATTTTAACAACTCTAAACTAAGGTTTTTGGGTTTGCGAGTTTAGAACTCCTAAGGAATAAAAATGGTGGCTGAAACTTCTCTTGGTGATGATGGCCGAACAAGGAGGATGGAATTAATGGAGTTAGGTGGTTTGAGTTTATCTTATATCAAGTAATATCATTATTGTAACATAAAGTCAAATTGCTTTATAAAAGAAACTAATGTAAATGGCTAGGATTTAATCTTGCTTTACAAGATTAAATCTTAGCCTTACACTTGGCTAAGCAAGATAAACATTATCCATTAGTAAGAATTAAACTCTTTCTGTTAAAAATCGCACACCGAAATTTTACCGAACGAGTAAACGTTATACTCGATTAACCCAATATTACCCGAAAATTAATTCTAAGTATAAAATTTTCATTCCCACTTATTCCTAACCTTATTCCCATGTTTTTCCAATTTCACACCTGGTCCAAATCTAGGGTTTTGGCTATTCCGGGGGCCTGGGCCTGCAAAACACTATTAACCTTTTTATTTCTTTTTTTTAGTTCAAACATAAAGTCATTCTCATCATTCCTACATCTGCGAATCTTAATATTCGCATTAATAAATCCTCAATCAATTTATAAAGAAAATTACGGTGTTACATTTCCACCCACCTTAATAAAAATTTTGCCCTCAAAATTTCATACCTGGAAACAATTTCGAATGATCTTTCCTCATGTTTGACTCTAGCTCCCATGTGTATTCTTCACTCCTGATCCACCCCAAGCCACTTTTATTGGTTGCACTTATTTATTTCTCATTGCCTGGCTTCTCTATCCACGATCTGAATGGGAGCTTGAAATGTGAAGTTATCCCGTAATTGTATGGATTCGGGGTCAATGATATGGTTTAGATCTGGATGATACATTCTAAGTTGACATACGTGGAGATATGGGGGTAAGGCTCTTTGATAAGCAGTTGACCCAATCCATCGAAGATTTGAAAAGGGCCTATGAACCTGGGTGACAACTTCTTGACTCTTAGGGCTCTACCTACTCTCGTAGTAGGTGTAACCTTTAGGAATACATGTTCTCCTTCTTGAAACTCTAAGGGTTTCCTTCAACATAAGCATAGCTCTTCTGACGACTCTCTGCAAGTGAGGATTTTTCTCCTAATTTTCTGGATTCTCTCGTTTGATTAACAAGATTGGGTCTTAATAACCTTGTTTCCCCAAAATCGTACCAACACAAAGGAGATTGACATTTCCTTCCATATAAACTCAACCAATACTAGCGTGACTCAACCAACGGAAGGTTTATCCCAGCTCCCTTTTCTCAATCACGCATGCCCTTAACATATCTTCCAAAGTCTGTATGGTGCGTTCTGTTTGTCATCCGTTTGGGGGTGATATGCAGTAGTTAAACAAATTTTAGTTCCAAAGGCTCTTTGGAAAGCTCCCAGAATCAAAGTAAATCTTGGGTCTCGAATAGAAACTATTAAAGAAGGGACACGTGCAGCCTCACTATTTCTTGGATGTACAAGGAAGCTAACTTATCCAAAGGATAACTAGCCTTGATAGGTAAGAAACGAGAGAATTGGTCAATCTATCCACTATAACCCATATAGCGTCATGGCCCGATGATGTCCTTGGCAAACCCATCACAAAGTCCATAGAGATACTTTCCCATTTCCATTCGGGACTTCTAAGGGGTGCAAGGTTCCAGCTGGCTTCTGGTGTTCTATTTTAACTTTTTGGCAAGTTAGACATTTCCGAACAAACTCCAGTATGTCTCTTTATCCCGAGCCACCAAAACATACTCTTAAGGTCTACATACATTTTACTAGTTCTAGGGTGTATGGTGAATTCGCCTCTGAGCTTCTTTTAAGATTTCATCTCTAATATTACCACTGGGTACACATACCCTATCTTTATACCTCCATATATCTCGCTGGTCCTAAGTAAATTCTGGCAACTTATTTGTATGGACAAACTTTAAAATCTCTTGAAGCTCTTGATCTTTAGGTTGTGCATCCAAAATTCATTCCTGAACTCGCTCGTTCTCGTTCTGACCTAACCTCACACCCTTTGGGTTCACAGACATACCTATACTAAGCCTCTTAAAGCTCTCTACTAGCTCCGTTTCCTTGATCATCAAGCATGCTACACTCAGGGATTTCTTGCTCAAGGCATCTGCCACAACATTTGCTTTGCATGGGTGGTAGTTTAGACTGAACTCGTAATCTTTGAGGAATTCCATCCACCTTCTTTGCCCTATATTCAACTCTCTTTGATCGAAAAGGTATTTTAAGCTTTTATGATCAGATAAGACATTGAACTTACACCATAAAGATGGTGTCGGCAGATTTTTAGAGCAAAAACCACTGCAAGTTCAAGGTCATGAGTTGGGTAGTTTAGTTCGTAAGGTTTTAATTGCGAGAAGCATAGGCAACCACATTTGATTCCTACATCAACACACACCCTAAGCCCTTATTAGAAGCATCACAATAAACCTCAAAGGGTTCATGCGGATCGGGTAATACTAATCCTGGAGCCATGGTCAACTTTTGCTTCAACTCCTGGAAACTAGTTTCACTCTGGCGTCCATATAAATTGAGCGTTCTTTCGGGTCAACCTTGTCAAAGGTAAGGCTATCTGAAAAGCCCATAATAAACCGTCGATAGTATCCAGCTAACCCAAGGAAACTGAAATTTCTGCCATAGTAGGTCGTTCCTAATGAAGTCCTGATTCTCTTCCTGGGATCTACGGAAATTCCTCCTCATGAGACCACATGGCCTAGAAATTTAACCTCTTCCATCCAGAATTCGCATTTTGACAATTTAGCATACAACTTCCTCTCCCTTAGGATTTGTAATATAACCCTAAGATGTTCCGCATGTTCTTCTTTGGTCCTTGAATAGATAAGTATATCGTCTATAAAGACGACTACAAATTTATCCAAGAAGGGGGGAAGATATGGTTCATATAATCCATAAATACCGCCGCAGCATTGGTCAATCCAAACGACATCACCCCTACTCATAATGTCCATATCGAGTTCTAAAAGCGGTCTTGGGAATGTCCTCGTCTTAAACTTGAATATGATGATAACCTAATCTAAGATCAATCTTTGAGAAAATGGTTGCCCTGTAATTGATCCATGAGGTCATCAATCCTTGACAAAGGGTACTTATTCTTGATCGTCACCTTATTCAATTGCCTATAATCCACACAAAGCCTCATACCCCCATCCTTTTTTTTTTTTTGCCAAAAGAGGGGCTCGGGAGAGGCACTTAGTCTAATGAAATGTTTCCTTAAAGTTCTTAATCTGCCTTAATTCCTTCAACTCTAAGGGTGACATCCTATAAGGAGCAATTGAGATAGGACCCATTCCTGGAACCAACTCAATGGAGAATTCAATCTCCTCTTAGGTGGAAACTCTGGAATATCCTGGGAATACATCTAGATACTCCCTTACCACTGGAATCGTGCTCAATTCTTGGTTACTTTTAGTTTCACTAGCCAAGAGGAGAACACATTCTTGACGGTCTACCTTACTAGGGTTAGGTGTTACTAGGTCTAAGTAAAAGGAAAAAGGAACCAGGGAATAGGAGGCAGCATGGGAAGAAACATTGCAGTTCTATTTGGACAATGTAAAAGAACATAATTGGGTACCAACCAATCCATGCCTAAGATTACTTCTAAACTAGATAAAGAAAGACAAGCTAAGTTGGCAGTAAATTCTCTAGTGTCTATAAGAAGAGGAAGATTCATGCATACATAACAAGTCCTAATAGGACCAGCAGTAGAAGTTGATACAAGAAGATCATAAGGTAACTCCACAGATAATTCTAACTTTTGTACACAGTCATGGGATATGAAAGAATGAGTGGCACTCGAATCATCCAGTACATCTAATATATTGCCATTTATTTCACACTTACCTTGGATCAGATCGGCGGATTGAGAAGCTTCCTTGGCACTTACAGTAAAAATGTGCCCTTGTTGTTGTGGCCTGGGGATGGGTTGCTGAATTTTCTTATTGGGGATTCAAATATCTTGTGTCTTGGTTTCCAGCCAAGCAAACAATCTGCGTTGTCCAGCAACGTCTATTCCTATGATATTTTCCACATTTAGGCACCTCATCTTACTTCCGGTCTGGGGATTGAAGCCTTCCTCTGTTGTTGTTGTTCAGTGGAAATCTTCCCCAGACGGTTTCAGGCTTGAATGGGGACCCTGGGTGCTAATCCCCTCCTAGCATTGCTTTGTGCATACTTGAGGTTGGCAAGCTTCTTGTTCGACTCCTCAGCACGCGACACTTATTCACCAAAGTAGGATAGTCTCAAATCTCCAGGAGGCTGCAGCTTCTATGTCTTCACGTAAACCCCCTTCATATTTCATGCACTTCCAAGCTTCGTCTGGGTCATGTTGGTAAATCGTAGAAAATTTGCAAAGCTCTTCAAATTTGGTAGTATACTCTGCTACACTCATAGGTCCTTTTTTAAAAGCCATGAACTCTAACTCCTTCGCATCCTCAAGAAGGGAAGTACTTATGGTAAAAAGCCTCTTTGAAGACATCCTAGGTAACTTCAGCTGGGAAGCTTCAAATAATCCCCTGGTGCCAACCCATTAAAATTTTGCATCTTTCTAGCATGTAGGTGGCAAAAGCCACCTTTTGAATCTCTATAGGCAGAACATAGAAAATCTTTTCCATCACCTTCACCCATTCTTTTGCTTCCAGGGGTTAAAAGCTCCTCAAAAGGCGGGGGTTTGCCTTCCAAAACCGGCAAATTTCTGATATCCACATCCCTTCATTCCCTCCAGGGTTACCAATCGGGTTTTGCTCCTCATTGCAATTCAGTCTTTCCATCGTTCGGTTAGCAATGGTAGCTTGTTCTCTTATTGCCGCCGCCATCTCACAAAAGGTATTCATCATTTCGGTGCCATTTCCTCTCACTCCTAGTTTGCCAATTTGAAGTCATTGATTCCTGTCACACCAAACAAAATATTGAGTTGATCAGGCTCAATACCAATCCAAGTGTGGCAATTGTAACACCCTTCTAATTACCACATTTACTCAAGTCTGGATATAGTAATTAGTAGAGTATTCCTGGCGTTTCTGGTCTATACTAGCCGAAAAGTAAGTGATAAGAGAGTCATAATACATATGCTATCACAACAAGATTTACATATAGGGACATCATGTCACAAGTCACTGTATATACATCATAAGAATAAAAACCAACAAAACGACCCGAATTAGTACAGAACTCTGTGCGAACGAGGCTAATCCCCCTACACCTAACCTGCTCAAGTACTTAGCTGACAAAACAACATATACATATATACAACAGAGCAAAAGGAAACCAAAAGTACATCAGCCTGCAAGTAGGTAAAGTCCTAACACTATGCTACTACTCTATACATGTCAACTTGCGATGATGTCTCCTCCTACAAAAAAACCATTGGCCATAGGTGCAATGGCTTCACCTCCGGGAGCATCTGGCTCTCAAAGATCGAATCGGAAGAGGAGGATGAAGACACGGTGCATCCCGGGTGAGCAGGGTGGGGCAAGAGGATCTCGAACACGTCCGATGTGCCATGTGGAGAGGCACACCATCATAAGGGAAAGTGGGGTCAAAGTCGCGCGAAACGGAAGTACTAAAGGATTGACCGAAGAACATATATATACGGAACGTAGAGTACCGACATTGTACAAAGAGTCCAAGGTCGGGTCATATTGCCACACCCATTGTGGCGGTCAAAGAAGAACACCAGGACGGCATCTGCGAATTGAACAATATAATACACACAGCTGGGGGTGAGAATATTGTAAAATTCGTAGTTGGATAAATTAAGAAAGGTAAATAAAGTGAGTGAAATCCTTTTGACTTGTCAAAGGCAAATAGAGTGAGTGAGATCCTTTTGACTTGTCAAAGGCAAATGGAGTGGATTAAGATCCTTTTGGCTTGTCAAAGGCAAATAGCTGGATGTGATACTTTTGATTCATCAAGGGAAATCAAAGATGAATTTCATTTCATTGGGCATATACATATTTGTGTATGTTGGTTCTTCTTGGTTGCCATAACTTACTATGAGCATAAGCTGATGGTAGAGGTGTATTAAGTGATTGGTTTTTCTTAAAAAGTAACCCGCTTCGAAAAGATTGATTTTGAACTTTAAAAATGAATAGTCATTATGTAATGCATGATCACCTTTTGTTAAATAAATCGGAGTGGCTTGGGGGTAACGATGACATGAACTTCAGTATATGTTTTGGGGGATGCACCTGAGAATTTTAGAATTCTCACCCCTATGTATTTGTTTTTTTTTCTGTCCCCAGGTTGATCTAGAAGACGGTGAGGCTCAGGAGAAGATCAAGTGGATTTTGCAGTAGTTAGTAGTAGAACTTGTGTTTTTGTACTTAAGTGCATGTATATGTCTGTAAAACATAAGAGATAACGGATGTACCTGTAAAGCTCTTAGAAGAGCTTCCATTTGTA
Organism: Dalbergia oliveri; assembly: GCA_030441495.1. NCBI lineage: Eukaryota > Viridiplantae > Streptophyta > Magnoliopsida > Fabales > Fabaceae > Dalbergia > Dalbergia oliveri. The sequence goes on from JAMLFY010000003.1 coordinate 27,240,009, forward strand.
CTTGACTTGTATTAAATAAATAAGTTGTTTCTAGCTATATATCTCGATAGAACCACGAGTTAGTTAACACAATTCGATCGACCCTTATTATAGATAAATTAAGAAAGGTCCGCAGAATATAAGTAACAACTCTTGAGTATGATACCATGACTTAAGGATGGGGTTGTACTTGGGAGGATGTTACAAGCCTCATATGGGGCCATACCAATACTGGCATGATGGCTATTATTATAGGCAAACTCCACCAACGGAAACAATTTATCCCAACTCCCTTTCTGCTCATCACGCATGCTCTCAGCATATCCTCCAGAGTTCTGTATGGTGCGTTCAGTCTGCCCATCCGTTTGGGGTGATAAGCTGTACTAGACATAGCTTGGTTCCAAAGGCCCTTTGGAAAGCACCCCAAAACCTTGAAATGAAACGGGGTCCCCTGGAAACTATTGAAGAGGACACGTGTAGCCTCACTATCTCTTGAATGTACAAGGAAGCTAACCTATCCAAAGGATAATTAGCTTTGATGGGTAAGAATGAGAGACTTGGTCAGTCTATCCACTATGACCCATATAGCATCATAACCTCACGACGTCCTTGGTAAACCCATTACGAAATCCATGGAGATCTTTCCACTTCCATTCTGGATTTCTAAGGGGTGTAAGGTTCCAGGGCTTTTGGTGTTCTATTTTGATCCTTTGACAAGTTAAGTACCTTTGAACGAACTCCACTATGTCTTTCTTCATCCCCACAGAACATTCTCTTGAGATCTGCATACATTTTACTAGTCTCAGGGTGTATGGTGAATTCGCCTTTGTGTGCCTCCTTCAAAATTTCATTCCTGAGATTACCACTTGGTACACAGACCCTGTCCTTATACCTCCATATACCTCACGGTCTGTGGTAAATTCTGGCAACTTTTTAGTATCAGTGATTTTAAAATCTCTTGAAGCTCTTGATCTTCGAGTTGTGCAGCCAAAATTCCTTCCTAGAACTCGCTCGTTATTCTAAATCTGACCTAACACCACACCTTCTGGCTCGCAGACGTGCCCTGTAACATACTAATAATTAACCCAATACACCTAAGAATGATTAATTACTAGACTTTACTCTTTGCTTCAGTTCCTTAATCATGCTTTGAAAATACTTAGTGAAATTACGTGCCATTTTTTTTAAAAACATAATTGAAAACGTGCGCGCTTAACGTGAATGATTTAGCAAAATTTAAAAGACAAATAGGAATTTACAAACATCACATCATAATATATTGGCTCCATCATACAGCATCCATAATTACATATCATATAGATATTTTGCCTACCAAGAATAAGACTAAGTGTAGGCAATCTAACAAAACATAAATAATATATGGATGGAAGGACATCCATTAATGGCACCTAGTAATAACACTCCAGGGATAAGGATAGATATCTGAAATATACGAGTGAAACTAGAGGATCAAGTTCAACCCGGTGAAGCCTCAATGTGATTCACGAACGCTTCCTTCTTTCTGAAGACGAGATGGAAAGAAAAATAGAGGGAGTGAGAAACTTATAAAAAGAATCTCAGTAGGCTACTCACCTCATGATGCATTGTGTCATCATCATCGTCCCCAGGAACCTCGGGGTTATTATGAAATAGTGAGCATGCTAAGATTGATTTATTAAGTTCGAAAATATACTTTAGAGTTCGTCCCTTTAATCATGCGTCTTATAATGCATCATAAACTTAGCATGTTATGTTTATAATGAACTTTTCCTTTTATCAACACATCGTAGTCTTCATCATCAATATCATAAATACTATGCATAAAAGAACATCATATTTCTCATCATCAAATCATAAATACTATGCATAGAAGAACATCATATTTCTCATCATCATATCATAAATACTATGCATAGAAGAACATCATATTTCCCATCATCATCTCATAAAATGCTATCAGAAGAACATCATACCATAATAGCTATGCACAAGACATGGTGCACATATTTCATTCCTTTAGTGTCCTAGGTGACTTAAAATCTTGTCATCATCATCATTATTTTCCTTGGGGCCACCCTATACTCCACCCTTTTGGGAGTAATCTAGGTTTTGAGCTCATACTTTACTAGTCGTCACTAGCATATACTTATCCCTTTTGATAAGTTAAAATCCGACTCTACCCTTTTGAGAGAACGGGCTAGGGCAAAAATCACCTTTTCACCACCTCTAGTCTGATGGGTCTTAAAGGATCATTTTCTCAAGATCACCTTTTCACCACCTATAGTCTGATGGGTCCAAAGGATCATTTCCTCATGAGTTTAAGTCACCATTAAGTCTTAGCATGTTATATCATAATCATCAAGATGCATGAACATTCTCATTGTTTGCAATAGCAATTATAACATGCAAGCCATGAAATCATTCAATAATATCAAATTCTCAGTAGGCATTACATCATCATATAACTGACATTCCAAAGCATCAAAAGATGTCATCTAAAATTTTCAGGAAAGCTCCTTAAATAACCGAACTCTAAAATTGGGTAACCTTAATTATCAAACTAATTACTTATGCATCTAAGGGATTTATTACCATCAATTATAAGCCTTAAGAACATTATTAGACTATATGGGGTAGCATAGACAGTAAGTTGTTCTTAAGGTTTTACGTGTGCTAGAAGTTACGTTTTTAACCTTTCTCGTTACCGCTTTCCCTATGATGCTAAAATTAATTATTAAACCAATTATGAATCATTGTCCCTTATCTAAACATAATAATATCTGGTTCTTAAGGTCACTAAAGGCTCTGAAGAATGCATAAATTTCATTCTCTAAAGTTCTAGAAATCTTGCTTTTACTTTCTAGGAAGCTAGTTTTATCTCTAACATGCATAGAATAAACCATAATTATCACAACTTCAAACATATTAAATCATCATCATTTATTGGTACTAATCTCATATCAGAAGCCGAATCATGAACCTCATATAATTGTATAAAATCACATTTTAAGTGAACATAAAATATTAGTTTCCCGTAGAATCCTTGCAAAGCTTTAAAACTCTTTTAGAAACTAATTCTTTTTGAAAGAATCTTCATAATTAAAATTCTCACTTAAGATAAAAGGAGCAAGTCTTGAGCTTAAGAGATTTATGTGATATCTTAGAATCATAAACATGCTATGCAACCTTATTTTAATCTTGTCATTATAAGGTGATAACTTGGAATTATAAACATGATATGCAAATCCATTTCTTTATCTTTAAGATTTAAGGTGATGACTTGAAAATTAAACATGATGCAAGAGCTTGAAATATAAACATGATGCAAGAAACTGAAGGCGTAGTCCATAGGACCAATGGAGGGAGAAGAGAATCTTAAGAAACCGAGCGATAATCCGCAGGACCTGAAGGGAGAAGAGAATTATTATTACATCTTTTTAAGCTCCAATCTCAAGACTTCTTAAAGAATCAATTCTTTAACTCCAATAATCTTATTTCTTTGCTTGTGATACTTGGGTAAGTCTTTGAGCTCTAGGATCTTTAGGTGATGACATAAAAATAAACATGTCATGCGTTGATTCTTTTAGCCATTATAAAATAAAGTGAGAACATAAAATAAATATGAGATGCAACTTCTTTATTATCTTTAGAGATTAAGTGACAACATGAAATATAAACATGAAATGCAAACTTGGAAATTTAAACATGAGTATGCAAGTCCATTTATTCATTCTTGAAATTTTAGTGATGACATAGAAAGTAAACATGATTATGCAAGGCATAAACTTAAACATGGATGCAAGTTCATTTGATTTCTTTACTAGAGCTCCTTCAAGACTTTATAGAAATACAAATTCAATATATATATCTTAACAAGACAAAGTGAGAAATACATTTTTCAAATTCTAAACTCAAGATCATAAAATCATCATAAAAACATCATTCTTTAAAGTTTTGCATCAAGTGGAACTTTCAAGCTTTAGAGGCCTAACTTGTGATGGATTCACAACCCACCTTCAAGGTCCTCATCATCAAGCCATCATCTTAGTCCCACCTAGGCCATATGGCCGAATTGGTTAAAGAAAAAGGAAGAAGAAAACCAAATGGAAAAACTAGAGAAAATCCATGAAATCATCATTTTGAACCAAGAACAACACTTAGCAAAACATAGAAATAAACTTAAAAACAACTCCCTACCTAATCTGATTTGAAGGAAAGGAAGAGAACTTGGTTTCTTGGAGTGAAATGAAAGAAAATATTCTAAAAGGTTGAAGAAAGAATTTCAGCCAAGGAGGAAGAAAGAAAGAAAGTTTTTGAGCTTAGGAAAAACTTGAAGTTGTGAAATTTTTGAGCAAGTCTCTATTGACTTCTAAGCATGCCTATTTATAGAAGAATTCAAGCTCATAAATGGACAAGAGGAGAAGGAAAATCTGATTCAATTTGAGGAGGAGACAAGGAAGGAAAAATCATCTTGTTTGGTGTTAAAACATGGAATCATGTTTCAAAGTTCCTTGTTTTATGGTGATTTTTGGCATTATGTTTTAGTGCAATTTTTTGATGTATTATGGCTGCATTATTTCATGCATTACAGCCTCATGGAAGAGGGTTTTGTGTGTTCCATGTATTATTTAGGTGTAGGCAAGGTATTCATGCAATTTAGAGAATTTACGGTTAAGGGCTTAGGTGAATTAGAAAGCAATTTGAGTGTTTTAAAGCAATTTTAGGTTCTAATCAATTTAAATAAATAATTTTGACTCTAGATTAATAATTAGAATTTAATAAGCTTTAATTTGAGCCTAATATTGCTTAGGTTTCGTTAGATGAATCAAAAATCTCAAAATTTGTAAAACTTGCACAAAGAGGGCAAAACGGTCATTTTACTTAAAAATTGCCCAAGACCACCCGAGCTTAACCAATGGTTAATCATGGCTTAAAAACACCTTTTAACACATTTTAGTGAGGTTCGGCTAGTCGGCAGCAAAAAAGTTAAAACGCCAAGGGCGTTTTGGTCATTTGCGCGTCCAGCTCAAAATTAGGATTCTTCTCCTCTATTAACACACATAACACAAACAATCCCTTATTAACATCAAAAAATCCCCTTAAGGATGGGTGGGGCCCACGATCCTCATTTTGTAAAATAACCTCAGGGGCATTTTGGTCATTTTACACGTAGGAAATTGGGGTTTGCAATACTTGCACGAATTGCTCCTAACTTCTCTTATAACGTTATATTCCTTTATTAAGGATTGTTTGGTCTCAAATTTCATATAATATTTACCTATGGTAATTCGTAATTCTTAATGACAGTAAAAATTCCAGTAAAAATTGGGGCGTTACATGCCAGGGCTAAGCTCTTTAAAGCCTTCTACTAGTTTCATTTCCTTGATCATCATGCATGCTACACTTCAGGAACTTTCTTACTCAATGCATCAGCCACAACATTTGCCTTGCCTGGGTGGTAATTCAGGCTGAACTCATAATCCTTAAGGAATTCCATCCACCATTCTTCTACTCTCAATATTCAATTCCTTCTGATAAAGAGGTATTTTAAACTCTGGTACAGAGAAAACATTGACTCTACACCATAAAGATGGTGTTGGCAGATCTTTAGAGCAAAACAAGCAAGCTCAAGATCATGAGTTGGATAGTTCACCTCATGGGGTTAAAGCTGCAAGAGGCATAGCAACCATTTAGATAGCTTTGCATTAACACACACCCTAGAGTTACTCCTAGAAGCATCACAATAAACCTCGAAGGGTCCTTGAGGATTGGGTAGCACCAAGGACGGAGCCATGAACTTTTGTTTTAACTCCTTAAAACCTCTCAATTTTGGCATCCATTTGAATTGACATTCTTCGAGTTAACTTTGTTCAAAGGTAAAGCTATGGGAAAAACCCATAATAAATCGCCTATAGTATCCAGCTAATCAAGAAGCTTCAAATCTAAGTACCATGGTTTGGGTACCAATTCATGGATTATACTTTGGGATCTATGGAAACTAACTTTCTCGTGATACCACATCAAAGGAACTTAACCCTCATCAGAATTCACACTTGACGTTTAGCATACAACTTCCTCTCCTTGGGTCTGTAACACAACCCTAAGATGCTCTACATGTTCCTTTTTGGTTCTGAGGCGGTCTTGGGGAGGTATTTCCTAATTGGGACTAAAAAATCTGGTGGTAACCTAATCTAAGATCAATCTTGAGAAAATAGTTGCACCGTAATTTGTAACACCCTTTGACCACTCTCTCTCTAATCGAACAGTAGCATCGTAATTAGGAGAGTATTTACTCCCTGATTATACTATAGACTAATCGAGAGATATAAACAATTAACATAAAATAAAATAAAAACATAAGGTACAACAACCACCAAAGCTCCACTATATACATATATTTTGTACATATGCGCAACCAGTGGGTAAGTTTGAGCACCTACGATGCTACATAGGGACTTTTATCCAAAAGACCTATCGATAACATAATGGGAGCCTCTCAGCTACTCATATTAAGATCAAGCAAAAATCGTATACACATAAAATGGATCTTATAACTTCAATGGAATGGGCAGCTTCTTCTCTAAGCTGGCACGATTCCCATGCATTACTACTCATACAGTCAAAAGTCCCTATAGGTCTAGCATCCTCCTAGGCGAAACCGTTGGCCATCGGGATGATGGCCTCACCTAAGGAGGGCGTCGGACCTCAAATAGGTCTGAACCGAGGAGGAGGATGAAGAAGGTCCATCTCAGGAGGGGGCATAGGTGGTGCCGCAGGAGGTATGAACACAGAGCTGGGTGTGCAGGTGAAGGGGCACACCGTCAAAAGGAAAACCTGGGTCAAACTCTAAGTGAAAACGGAGCTACTAAAGGAACGAGTGAAGAAAATATACGCTCGGATTTGGGAATACGCTACTACATCCAGCGATCCAACTCTGCATCATAATGCCACCTTGACTGGGCGAATAAGAAAAGATCACGGCTCGGCATCTCTGGGATTTGAGCACAATACAACATACATGCACATAGGGATGGAATATTATAAAATTCTCATAGGGGAAATCCAATTAGCATAGATAGGCCTAATTAATAAGGTCATTCATGTAAGTAATATTATATTAGGTCTCCATGCAAAAATGTGATAAAATTAGCAAATATAATAATCGTACATATCATCTTATAAATAACAAGCTTAATTTCATCCTGTTACCTCTTTTCTTTCATATAGGGAAGGCTTGATTTAGCATTGAGACAACATCTCCAAATGAATAATTTATAAAGGACAATAAACTGCTAGACATGAGCTTGATTCCTATTAATAATATTTGACTTCATTTTTTCACCTCCAAATCACACACAGTTCTATTCCTAGGATGATCTCCGACTATACCATTCTTAGGGAAGTCTTATTTTTGCCTTCCCTCTTTAACTATCTATAAGCCTTGTTTTCTCTTTCCCCATAGGTTAAAACATGCCCATTAGGAGTTATAGATTCTCTTGTCATGTTACCGTATCATGTATTTCTCTTTTTACAAGGCATGGCATACATCATTCAGAGGCATTCAATCACATTAGGGTCTCATTTATATCTTTTAAATGACTCTTTAAAGTAACTATCATGCATGAATATAATTTATGCCTGGGCTAAGTGTCATTTTATCATCATTTTAGTAAGTTCTACCATTTCAGCACTTGGGCTGATTCACTATGCTAATAGTAGCATTTTATTTCTATATCAAATGGCCAATTCATATGCCACAAAAATTCTCACTGACACTCCCAAATGTCTAGAATAACCTGTAAAAATTTCAGGACAAGTAGAATTCTCTAGCTACTTTAGTAAATTGCACAAATTTAGTGGTCAGGGACCACAAATTCAGCAGACCAGACCCGGATTCTTAGAATTTTTAACCCTAGAAAATGATTGAATTAGTGCACAATAAAATTCACAGTGCTACCTCAATATGTTATTAACTTCAGGTAAAAATTTCAAGGATTCATTCAATCATTTGCTATGATAATAAAATCGGGCAACTTTATTGCTTCAGTTTCAACAACTTAGGCAGCCCCAAGTACAATTCGGTTCTTGATTTTTTTGAAGTAGTAAACTTCAAAGTTAACACCCAATAAAATTCATGTAGTTAGTTTAAGGTGTTATCTTCAACATATAATTTTTATAGCTTATGAAAACACCCACAAATATATCAGAAAATTCGTGCATAATTTCTGCTTGCAGGCAGCCTGAACTTCGCAGCCTAGTCAGGATTTCCTTTAGTGAAAACCCCTTTTAACACCATCCAAACCCACCACCAAAATTCACACATCAATAACAATATATCATCAACCACAAATCATCAAAATTTTGAAGTAAAACCAGTCAGAACAGATTAGCAAAATTTTCAAGAGAAAGAACTATGAAAAACCCTACACTTGAAGGCTAGTCTCTCTTTGTCTCTAGCTTGCTCCAAGATGAGAGTCCTTCACTCAAGACTCCCAAAACACCTCCAAACTCTCCTCTAATCAGTGATGGATGAGGTGAATATGATGAGGTTTTGAATTTCTAATCGGTTAGATAGGTAGAGATTGAAGTGTAGATCAATTTTGGTGAAGGAAAGTTAGGTTTTGATGGTTCTAAGCTAGGATTTTTGGATTTTGGAAGCTCAAGCTCTTGGCTATGGAGGACCAGCTGCTGCCTTTTTCCTTCTGAAATGGCCGAAGCTTTAGCTTCTTGGAGAAGCTTGAATTCAAGTTTATCTTATAATTGGTGATGATGTCATAATGTTGAGTAATAGATTAGGATAGTTTCTAATCTTTAAAGATAAAAAGGATGGCTATGATTCAATTTTGAATTACAAAATTGAATCTTAGCCATTCATATAAATGAAAAAAAAATATATTGTTAATCATTTTGTAAAGGTTAAATTTGCTTTAGAATATTGAAAATTAGCCACGGAAATTTTAAAGGAAAAGGGTGAACAGTACACGGGTAATTAAAATATTACAAAAATTAGATTCTAAGTATGAAATTTTCATTTCTAAGTATTTTTAACCTCATCCCCATATTTTCAAAATTTTGGCACCCTGGGTCCCTAATCTCAGGTTTTAGACTGCAGAGGCCTAAGACAGGCAAAACACTATTCACATTTTTTTTTTTTTAATAAAAACATTGAATATTCTCATCATTTCTACATTATTGGATTTTGAAAATTTCAACTAATAAAGCTTAATTTAATTTTATTATTTATTTATTTATTTTTATGTGTATATATATATATCTTGGATGTTACATAATTTGATCCAAAGGTCATCAATTCTTGGTAGAGGGTTCTTGTTCTTGATCGTTACCTTGTTAGACTGCCTATAGTCCACACAAAACCTGGTGTTACACCTCATCCTTTTTCTTTACCAAAAGACAGGGGGCTACCCAGACGAGCATAGGTTTAATAAGGTGTTTCCCTTCATTAAGCCTCAAATTCTATTGACTTAATTCCTTCAACTTTAAGGGGGACATCCTATAGGGAGCAATTGAAATACAGACAGAATCCCTGGGACCAACTCAATGGAAAAATTAAAAGAACTCTTCTGCGCAAACTCTGGATATCCTCTTGGAAACACATTTCTGGATATTCTCTCACAGCTGGAATCGTATTCACATCATGGTTACTTTAGAGGCTCAACAAGAAGGAGGACATATTCCTGACGGTCTACCTTACTAGGGTTAGGTGTTACTAGGTCTAGTGAAACGAAAAAGGAACCACGGGAATAGAAGAAGACATGAGGAGAAATATAAGGTTCTAGTCGGACAATGTAAAAGTTCATAATTTGGTACCATCCAATCCATCCTAAAATGACTTCTGAGCAGATAAAGGTAGACAAAACAATTAGCCTTAAATTCTCTAGTATTTATAAGAAGGGAAATGGTCATGCATGCCTGACAAGTCCTTATAGGATTCGCGTAGGGGTGGATACAAGGAGGTCATACGATAACTCAAACAGGGTAGTCCTAACCTTTGTACACACTCATAGGATATGAAAATGGAGGCACCCAAATAATACAGTACGTCTAAGGTGTTTCCATTTATTTTGCACTTACCTCGAATCAGATCGGACAGATTAAGAACTTCCTTGGCACTCGAGCAAAAACACGTCCTTGTTGTTGTGGCCTGGGATGCCTCTGCTGAACCTTCTTATGGGGCACTCAAATATCTTGTGTCCTGGTTTCCCGCAGAAGCATGTAATCTGCGTGGTAACACGACTGATTCCCATGAAACTTCCACATTTGGGCATTCTCTCCTTGTCTTCAGAGGCGGAGGGATTGAATTTGTTTCCCTCGGTTGTTATTGTCATTAGGTGGAAATCTTCCCTAGCTGATGTACAGAGCTTGATCGTGGACCTTGGTGCTAGTCCTCTTCCTGATATTGTTTTGTGTATATTTGAAACTGGCAAGCTTCTTGTTAAGCCCTGGACACGCCGACACTTGTTCACCAAGGTAGGATAATCTAAGATCTCAAGAGGCTCAGGCGCCTCTATATCTTCACGTAGACCCACTTCATATTTCATACATTTCCAAGCTTTGTTCAGGTCACATTGATAAATTGTGGAAAATTTGCAGAGTTCCTGAAACTTGAGGGTATACTCTGCCACACTCATAGGTCCTTGCTTAAGAGCCATAAATTCTAGCTCCATTGTATTCCTCAAAGAAGAAGGGAAGTACTTATGATAGAAAGCTTCCTTAAAGACATCCAGGTAACCTCAGTTGGGACGCTTGGGATAATCCCCTAGTACCTAGCCACCAAAACTTGACATTGCTTCTACCATATAGATGGCAAAAGCCACCTTTGAACCTCTATGTAGGAAGAATTAGAAAGATCTTTTCCATTACCTTGATCAACTTCTGCTTGCAAGGGTAGAAAGCTCCTTGAAAAGGCGGGGGATTCGCCTTTCTAAATTCAGCAATTTCCTGGTATTCTCCATCCACTTCATTCCTCTAGGGTTCAGGCTCGTATAGCTCATTGTGGTCAACCTTTCCATCATGCAATTGGCAATTGCCGCTTGCTCCCTTATTGCCAAGGCCATCTCACGAAAAGTATTCATCATCTCGGCATTATTTCACTACTCCAGCCCTAGTTTGCCGATTTGAAGTCATTGATTCCTGTCACACCAAACAAAATATTGAGTTGATTAGGCTCAATACCAATCCAAGTGTGGTAGTAACCCACAACATTTCTAACCGCAGTCATACATACACATATATACATATATGAATCATAATTCATGATAGTTACAACGGAAACATAGTCGGTCCAATCCTAGAGGTTGATAGGATAGTTAAGCTCTGATACCATAATGTAACACCCTCCTAATTACCACATTACTCGAGATATGGATATAGTAATTAAGGTATCCTGGCATTTCTGGTCTATACTAGTCGAAAAGTACAAGTGATAAGAGAGTTGTAATACATATGCTATCACAATAAGATTTACATATAGGGACATCATGTCACAGTCACTGTATATACATCATAAGAACAAAAACCAACAAAACGACCCGAATTAGTGCCAAAACTCGATGCGAACGAGGCTAATCCCCTCCTGATGCCTAACTTGTTCAAGTACTTTAGCTGACAAAACAACATATACATATACACAACAGAGTAAAAGGAAACCAAAAGTACATCAATTCTCAGGTAGGTAAAGTCCTAACACTACGCTACTACTCTATACATGTCAACTGCCGCTTTGATGATCTCGTCTCCTCCTCCAGAAAACCATTGGCCATAGGTGCAATGGCCTCACCTCAAGGGACATCTGGGCCCTCAAGGATGCAAATTGGAAGAGGAATGAAGACACGGTGTGCCTCGGAGGGTGGGGCAGGTGGGCAAGAGAATCTCAAACACGTTAGGATGTGCCATGTGGAGGGCACACCCATCATAAGGGAAAGTGGGGTCAAAGTCGGATGGCGAAAACGGAAGTACTAAAGGATTCGCGAAGAACATATATATACGGAACGTGAGTACCGACATTGTACAAAGAGTCCGCAGGGTATATTGCCACACCCATTGTGGCGGTCAAAGAAGAACACCAGGACGGCATTCTCTAAAATCTGAACAATATGATACACACGTCGGGGTGAGAATATTGTAAAATTCTCGGTAGGGTAGTTCCCAATGCTAAACATAGTACAAGTAATGAATCCATACATGTAAAACATTCATATATTAATCATAGGTATCAATACTAAAACCTCTAAGATCGTGGGAAATTAAAATAGCACCATAGCGATAAATCATGTACAACCATAAGCTCAGTTCCACATATCTTTCTCAATTTATAAACAAGGGAAGGCTTAGTTTCACATAGGGCCACTTCGATATGTAACAATTTCATAAGGACAATAGTACTTAGACATGAGCTCATTCCTATTCGTGATCATCGGACTTCATTTTTTCCATTTCTTGGATCACACAGTTCTATGCCTAGTCGATACATCTACCAACTTATAAACTTTCTAGGGAAGTCCTTCTTTTGCCTTCCTCTCTATCCCCATCTAAGCCTTGTTTCTATTTCCGTATGCTCAAGTATGCGACAACGCATATATACCAACTATTTCTCACTCTTCACATATTGTATTACATACTTCTCTTTCTTGTCTCAATAGCATGCTTAATTTACAATTAAATATTCACTCCCATTAGAGATTCATGAATCAGAAAGTGAAGCAATTAGTGTACATTCACATGCCATAGAATTGGGATAGCTATCATATCATCATGATTTTCATTCATTTTCACTTTCAGCACCCTGGGAATTGATGTTCTAGGTACAACATTTAATTGCTATAACCAACAGCCATCACAACAGCCACAAAAATTCGACATGACACTTCAAGGTGTCTAGAATAACCTATAAAAATATCAAGATAAACAGAGTTTTGTAGCTACTTCAGTAAAATATACAATTCCGGTGGTCAGGTGCCACCAATTCACAAACCAATTTGGTTCTCATAATTTTTAACCCTAG
>JAMLFY010000003.1:27253508-27319356 GCA_030441495.1 Dalbergia oliveri
ATACACCTAGGCGTATTGATTAATTACTAGACTTTACTCTTTGCTTCAGTTCCTCAATCATGCTTTGAAAATACTTAGTGAAATTACGAGCCATTTTTTTTAAACATAATTGAAAACGTGAGCCGCACTTAACGTGAATGATTTAGCAAAATTTAAAAGACACATAGGAATTTACAAACATCACATCATAATATATTGGCTCCATCATACAACATCCATAATTACATATCATATAGATATTTTGCCTACCAACGAGATAAGATTAAGTGTAGGCAATCTAACAAAACATAAATAATATATGGATGGAAGGACATCCATTAATGGCACCTAGTAATAACACTCCAGGGATAGGGATAGATATCTGAAATATACGAGTGAAACTCAGGATCAAGTTCAGTTACAGGTGAGCCTCAATGTGATTCACGAACGCTTCCTTCTATTTCTGAAGACGAGATGGAAAGAAAAATAGAGGGAGTGAGAAACTTATAAAGAATCTCAGTAGGGTACTCACCTCATGATGCATTGTGTCATCATCATCGTCCCCAGGAACCTCAGTTATTATGAAATAGTGAGCATGCTAAGATTGATTTATTAAGTTCGAAAATATACTTTACCGAGTTCGTCGGTTTAATCATGCGTCTTATAATGCATCATAAACTTAGCATGTCATGTTTATAATGAACTTTTCCTTTATCAACACATCGTATCATAAATACTATGCATAGAAGAACATCATATTTCTCATCATCATATCATAAATACTATGCATAGAAGAACATCATATTTCTCATCATCATCTCATAAATGCTATGCATGAAGAACATCATACCATAATAGCTATGCACAAGACATGGTGCACATATTTCATTCCTTTAGTGTCCTAGGTGACTTAAAATCTTGTCATCATCATCATTATTTCCTTGGGGCCACCCTATACTCCACCCTTTTGGGAGTAATCTAGGTTATGAGCTCATACCTTACTAGTCGTCACTAGCATATACTTATCCCTTTTGATAAGTTAAAATCCAACTCTACCCTTTTGAGAGAACGGCTAGGGGCAAGAATCACCTTTTCACCACCTCTAGTCTGATGGGTCTTAAAGGATCATTTTCTCAAGATTACCTTTTCACCACCTATAGTCTGATGGGTCCAAAGGATCATTTCCTCATGAGTTTAAGTCACCATTAAGTCTTAGCATGTTATATCATAATCATCAAGATGCATGAACATTCTCATTGTTTGCAATAGCAATTATAACATGCAAGCCATGAAATCATTCAATAATATCAAATTCTGTAGGCATTACATCATCATATAAACTGACATTCCAAAGCATCAAAAGATGTCATCTAAAATTTTCATAAGCTCCCTAAATAACCGAACTCTAAAATTAGGTAACCTTAATTATCAAACTAATTACTTATGCATCTAAGGGATTTATTACCATCAATTATAAGCCTTAAGAACATTATTAGACTATATGGGGTAGCATAGCAGTAAGTTGTTCTTAAGGTTTTACGTGTAGAAGTTACGTTTTTAACCCTTTCTCATTACCGGCTTTCCCTATGATGCTAAAATTAATTATTAAACCAATTATGAATCATTGTCCCTTATCTAAACATAATAATATCTGGTTCTTAAGGTCACTAAAGGCTCTGACAGAATGCATAAATTTCATTCTCTAAAGTTCTAGAAATCTTGCTTTTACGGTTTTCTAGGAAGCTAGTTTTATCTCTAACATGCATAGAATAAGCCATAATTATCACAACTTCAAACATATTAAATCATCATCATTTATTGGTACTAATCTCATATCAAAAGCCGAATCATGAACCTCATATAATTGTATAAAATCACATTTTAAGTGAACATAAAATATTAGTTTCCCGTAGAATCCTTGCAAAGCTTTAAAACTCTTTTAGAAACTAATTCTTTTTGAAAGAATCTTCATAATTAAAATTCTCACTTAAGATAAAAGGAGCAAGTCTTGAGCTTAAGAGATTTATGTGATATCTTAGAATCATAAACATGCTATGCAACCTCATTTTAATCTTGTCATTATAAGGTGATAACTTGGAATTATAAACATGATATGCAAATCCATTTCTTTATCTTTAAGATTTAAGGTGATGACTTGAAAATTAAACATGATGCAAGAAACTGGAAGCGGTAGTCCGCAGGACCAGTGGAGGGAGAAGAAAATCTTAGAAGGGAGGGCGGTAATTGCATGGACCAGTGAAGGGAGAAGAGAATTATTATTACATCTTTTTAAGCTCCAATCTCAAGACTTCTTAAAGAATCAATTCTTTAACTCCAATAATCTTATTTCTTTGCTTGTGATACTTGGGCAAGTCTTTGAGCTCTAGGATCTTTAGGTGATGACATAAAAATAAACATGTCATGCGTTGATTCTTTTAGCCATTATAAAATAAAGTGAGAACATAAAATAAATATGAGATGCAACTTCTTTATTATCTTTAGAGATTAAGTGACAACTTGAAATATAAACATGAAATGCAAACTTGGAAATTTAAACATGAGATATGCAAGTTCATTTATTTATTCTTGAGAATTTAGTGATGACATTAAAAGTAAACATGGTTATGCAAGGCATAAACTTAAACATGGATGCAAGTTCATTTTATTTCTTTACTAGAGCTCTTCCAAGACTTTAGAGAAATATAAATTCAACCCAATATATATATCTTAGCAAGACAAAGTGGAAAATACATCTTTCAAGTTCTAAACTCAAGATCTTTATTTTTACATCATAAAAACATCGTTCTTTAAAGTTTTGCATCAAGTGGAATTTTCAAGCTTTAAAGGCCTAACTTGTGATGGATTTACAACCAACACTCAAGGTCCTCATCATCAAGCTATCATCATATTCCTTCTTAGGCCATTTGGCCGAAATCATTAAAGAAAAATAAGGATAGAAAAACCGAAATTGTAAAGCTTTAAAAACTAGTGAAACCTTCAAGTTTTAGAGGTCTAACTTGTGAAGGCTTTGCAACCAACACTCAAGAACCTCATCATCAAACCATGGTCTCATCATAATCAATAGCCGAAATATTTTTAAAAGAAAGGGAAAACAACGAAATTGAAAGCTAGAAGAAAGTCCATGAAATCATCATTTTTGAGCTAGAAACATAACTTGTCATAGCATAAAATGAACTTAGAAACAACTCCCTACCTAATCTGATTTGAAGGAAAGGAAGAGAACTTGGTTTCTTTGAGTGAAATGGAAGAAAATCTCTTTGAAAAATTGAAGAGAATTCGGCCAAGGAGGAGGAAGAAAGAAAGCTTTTGGTGCTTCTAAGAACTAGAATTGTGTAAGTTATGATCAAAGGCTTCTAACACCTCTTCAAGCATGCCTATTTATAGAGATTTTGAAGCTCATAAATGGACAAATGAAGGAGGAAGGCTGATGGATTTTCATGGGGAACAAAGGGAGGAAAATCATTCCTTGTTTAAGGCATGTTTTATGCCATGTTTTAGGGAATTTTTGGCATTTTGTTTTAGTGTATCTTTGGGCAATTATTCTGATGCATAATGGCATCAATAATTTCATCCATTACAGCCCAAGGAGGAGAAATTTGTGTGTTCCATGTATTATTTAGGTGTAGGTAAGGTATTTTGCAAATTAGAGAATTTACAATTAAGGGCTTAGGTGAATTAGTAAGCAATTTTAGTGTTTTAAAGCAATTTTAGGTTCTAATCAATTTAAATAAATAATTTTGACTCTAGATTAATAATTAGAATTTAATAAGCTTTAATTTGAGCCTAATATTGCTTAGGTTTCATTAGATGAATCAAAAATCTCAAAATTTGTAAAACTACAAAGACAAGGGCAAAACGGTCATTTTACTTAAAAATTGCCCGAGACCACCCAAGCTTAACCAATGGTTAATCATGGCTTAAAAACACCTTTTAAAACATTTTAGTGAGGTTCAGGCTCAGTCGGCACGCAAATCAGGGTTAAAACGGCAGGGTGTTATGGTCATTTCGCGTAAGCTCAAAATTATGATTCTTCTCCTCTATTAACACACATAACACAAACAATCCCTTATTATTATCAAAACATCCCCTTGAGGATGGGTGGGGCCCACGATCCTCATTTTGAGTAAAATAACCTCAGGGGCATTTTGGTCATTTTACACGTATAGAAAATTGGGGTTTGCAATACTTGCACGAATTGCTCCTAACTTCTCTTCTAACGTTATATTCCTTTATTAAGGATTGTTTGGTCTCAAATTTTATATAATATTTACCTACGGTAATTTGGTAATTCTTAATGACAGTAAAATTGGGCGTTACAAATAGGAATTAGGAGTTCGTGACTCCTCTACCTCCCCTTTTTATTTTATTTTTTATTGTTATTTTTTTGACAGAAATTAAAAGAAATAAGCATGGGCTTGAAACAAACATAGTTGGCCTTGTAACAAAAGTGATTGGATTGGGTTGAAGGAACGGATAAAACCACGCAGTTGCAAAAGAAATTTTGGGAATAAAATGAATTGAACTCTTTTTTTTTAATTAATTTTTGAGATAAATAAACCTAACGAAATTTTTTCACATTTCTTCAAGAGAAATTAGATACCATAAAATATGCAAATTTTTGAATTTTTGTTTAATAGCAGAAAATGAGTGTTCACAATGAGGAATCACATGCCACTTATATGAGAACTAATCATTGATGTTATGTTTTATTGGTTTGCTGCATAAAGCATTGCCATTCATTCATGTTCTACTATGCTGCATACATGCATTAAGATTCATCATAAAAGACACAGACCTTGGATAATTACTTTTATAAAGCTTCATAATGAACCTTTGCATGTTTAACATTTTCATAATAAACCCAAGGTTCCTGGGATGTAAATGATGACACTAGGATAGGAGGTTTCCCTACTGAGATTCTTTAGCAAGATTCTCACCCTCTATCTTCTTTTCTCGTTACGTCTCCAAGATTCCAATGGCGTCGTTCGTGATCTTCGTTGATACACCGGTTTGGGAGGTGCACTACGACCGAGCACCATTCATACCATTTCGAGGGTTGTTGCAGTGTCCATATTTTTACCTACATGGGACGCCATTTTCATTTCCAGTTTCCAGCTTCGTTTCACCCAACCTCTCCCTATGGCAATGATTTGATCTTAAGAGGGCGCGACCCGTGACACAGAACCACCGCGCCCGACCTTCATCTTCGGCGCGTGCCTCTAGGAGTACGTTCCCCTCATACCTCGCTGTGGGAGGGACCCATATGATTCCGGTGGACCCCTGTTGGAAGGGCTCCGCCCCTGGTGCCTATGGATGTCGGTAGGATAGCAAGGACCCAGTCTCTCAGTCGAGGCTTGTGAGGCGTGTACGTCAACTGAGAGGCGTCCTCGGAGGCCACGTCACTCCATGATCTAATGCCCACACCCTTCGTTGGGCCACATCTAGAGCTCCGACAATTTGCAGGCTATGTCTTCGAGGATTAGCGTCATCCATAGGCTTTAGAGGGAGGGTTTGCTTTCAGCCGGTGGTATCTTTTGGGCACTTATGTATTCGCTATTTACGTTTCTTGTTTCTTTTTGTATTTTTTGTTTCATGTACTACAAGCTCTGTGTAACCTAATATGCTCAAGTCGCATAGCCTAATATGCTCGAGTCGCATTCGGCTAATTATTAGCGGTTACGTCTTTGTTTTTAGAACTTGACTTATCTTTATTTAAAATACGGGTAATAAAATACGACTAAATTTTTTCTTCTTTTTGAATTTAGGACTTAAAATGCGAGCGCGCGTGTGCATACATAACGATTAATACACACATGATATAGCCAACATATACATTATCATAGCATATAGAAACAAGTCATGGAATAGTCACAACATAATTTATATTAACATATCATAGTCACATCATAACGACGATGCCCTTCGAACATGAGGACATCTCAAGATACTAAACATAACAAAAGATGAACGTACACGAACCCAACGCTAGACTTTACTATAACTTTACTAGACTAATCTTCGCGCTTCCGCTCGACCTCTAATCCGGTGGGTAGCGTGGTTCCTAAACTTGCGCCTCACAAAGGATCACGAACATCCGCATCACTCGCCTCTGGAGACGACACGGAAGAAAGGAAAAGGGATGAGAAATCTATATAAGATTCTCATAGGCTTCCAACTCTAACATAAGTGTCATCATCGTCGCCAGCCACTTCGGTCTTATTATGAAAGGGTGTGCATGCATAAGGTTCAATTTTACATTTCTCAAGTTCTTTTTATCCGAAGTGGGTGTCTTTTAACATGGGTCTTAATGACATGAATGCAACATATATTCTATGCATGCATGGCGATACTTGAGCATGACAATACACATAGATAACACATATTACTTAATCAAAACATCAATGAAACTTCAACGAAATATATGCATTTGTATCTTTTACTTTATCATAATTGAACTTGTGAGTTCCTTTCATAACTTTTCACTTTTTCATTATTCTCATTTTCCATTTTCCACCCTCGTCATAGCCACCAAAATCCATCCAACATGCGCCCAGCGATTTTCATAGCCACGATCTCCTAATCACCTATCGCCTAGGAATGAGCTCATCCTAACTAGCCGTCGCTAGATTTATACGGGAAAAAATAGAGGGAAAATCATATCTCTTTCTTGGATCACCCCGTACAACCCTTAACTCGGGAAGTCATAATGGGATCATTTCCTCATTAACATATCTCTTTTCTTTCTTGGAAACGCATCAACTCGTTAAGCCAAGTGACTTTGTCCGCTTCGGTATGGCTCGACCCATACCCACGGGTTTACTTTCTCCTTCCGTCAGGAGAAATGCATCTCGGCATATAACCTTTTCATCAACATATCTTGTATGGATGCAACATGAGCGTACAATCATAATTCATCATATAACATATCATTTATGCAACATGAGCATGGAATCATCTTAAGACATACCATATACTTTTTCTCATATGCAACGTTATAACATTTCAAGTATTATTCATCATGTCATATACATTTCAAGTAAATAATCAAGTAAGACTTCAATACACATAGGCATTCTCATCATAATTTCATTTCATCATAACATGTACATTCCCATTAAGTAGTCATGTAAAAAGGCAACATCACATAAGCATCCATATCATAGGTTCATCCCATTAAAAATCAAAACACTCATTTTTGGCACATTTAGGTCCTGGTTCAATCGATTACAGGTGCTGGTAATTGATTACCAGAGGCAAAACTTGTTTTATGGAAAAGAAGGACATCATGGTAATCGATTACATGACTGGTAATCGATTACATGAGTCTGAACTGGTTTTGGGTACTAGAACACCCTTGGTAATCGATTACACCTCTTGGTAATCGATTACTATAACCTAGAATCTCATAATTGCTTCCTGGTAATCGATTACATAGCCCAGTAATCGATTACCAAATTTTTGAAAAACTAAACTTTCTAACACATTTTCAAGTATCCTTCCTTTCCAAAAACACTTTATCACACCTTTCTAAAAACTCTTTGAAATCATTATCATATTTCCACAATTTAAAACCAACATTGTAACATAACTAAGAAATAAATCTCAACAAGCATAAAAACAAACATAAAGGAAACTACTTCATATTCTTTATTTTGTTGATAGGCTTCAATCTAGCGGATTCTAGAACGCCGACCAACTTTAAGGTTGGCAAGGGTAAGCTTAGAGCTTTTTGAAAACATGTGATTAAGTTCTTCAAACAACTTTTAGTGATCTACTTCACATTTATATCAAAATTTTTATAACAAAAGGAAATGGAAAGAAACCATTAAGGGAAAGGAAAGAACTGAAAGCTTGAACAAGGAAAGGAAAGGAAACTGAAATCATTTATGGTCCAAGACCAAGTTTTCAAGCTTTAGAGGTTTCATTGTGATGAACTCAAAGTCATCATCTAGAACTCTCATCATCAAGCTATCATGAAACATCATCAATGGCCTTGAAGGTTGAACATGTAAGGAAAAGAAAGAACTTGAAAGAAAACTCCCTACCTAGTGGTGAAGAGGAAAGCTTGGTTCTTGAAGCAAGTTGAGAAGAACAACTTTTTCCTTGATGCTTGATGATTTTCGGCCAAGGCAAGGAGGAAAAGAAGATGAGGTGTGTTCTTTGTGAGCTTGAAAAGATGAAGAAAGGAAGGGAACTCTTGAGTCTTGAGAAAAAGAAAGAACTCAAGATTACTCTTTGAAGCTAATATTGGCAAATGAACAAAATGCAACCAAGCTTATCCAAGCATGGTATTTATAGAGGGAATGAGACCTTGTGGCTGATTTGGGAGGAAGGCTTGGCCTCATGTTCCATGAGGTGAGAGAATTTGCTTTATGGAGGCATGGTGAGGTATGGTGGAAAGTATGGGCAAGGCATGGGCAAAGCATGGCCTAAGGTATGGGCTTGGAGTGCAACAAAATCAACATGTGGCACAAATGGAGAGCATGAATTCAGCCAACATTTCAGCCAAGGGGGAAAAGGATGATTTGCTTATGTAATTGTGGTTTAAGGATGTGTTTAGGTGTGTCTTTGATTAGGCTTTTGATTAGGCATTTGTAAGCAAGTGTTTAGGTGACAAAATGGCTAATTAAGGTGGTTCAAGACTTGATTAAGGAGTGGTCATACTAAATTAGAGAATTAAAACTATACTTTAGTCAAATCAAATCATAGACACAATTCCATGATTTAAGGAATTGGAGAGAAATACTATTCATGAAAATGTGACATAATGTCTTAAATTCAAGAATAGGATTTTGAGCTTCTATAAGCAATCTTAGGTTCTAATCAACCTTGATTAATTATTTTGACTCTAGATTAGTAATTAGAATTTACTAATATTTAATTAGAGCCTAATATTGCTTAGGTTTCGCTAATCGTGTCATTCGGCCAAAATGCACTTAACTAGGGATAAAATGGTAATTTTTCACTAAAACCTGGGCCACCCGGGCTTATCCCGACATAAAACATTACTTAAAAACGTCATTTAAAACCTTTTGGTGAAGTCCGAGTTCAACCGGCACGTAAAACGAGGTTAAACAGCCACATGGGCATTTTGGTAATCTCGCGCGTCGACTCAACAATGAGATTCTTCTGCTCTATTACCGCACATAACATACACAATCCCTATCATCACAAAAACATCCCCTCGAGGATGGCCGGGACTCGATTCTCATTTTCAGGTAAAATGACCTCAGGGGCATTTCGATCATTTGTATACGGAAATAAAGATTACACTCATCCTTATGTGGGTAGGACTTTATGTTTTTATTTCAGTGATGTATTTCAGTTGTGTACCAAACTATGTTACTTAATATATTATGATGTTTGTCTTTATGAATGGATGTTTCCTTTATTGTTCTCAATTGTATGTTCTTTTCCTTTTGCTTGCTTACGTTTCGCTCGTGTAGTAGTATAACGGCTCGCACTTTGTTTCACATAATTTCAAAAAAAAATTTACCTATTTTTTGCTAAGTAATTTTACAAATGATTTTAAAATGGGAAGTAATAACTAATAATTAATCTTAATGCGTCCTAGGCATGTTGGATTAAATATTAGGTGTTACAATAGAAAAGCTATGCGGACAAATGGCATAAGTTGCTAGAGTTTCAAGAGGGGAACATGTGTTCCTAAGGATCACCCCTACCATAAGTATAGGTTGAGCGATAAAATTAAAGAAATTGAGCCCAGATTTCTTGGCTCGTTTGAAATCCTTAGCAAGGTTGGGTCTGTAGCCTATCGTATAGCCCTACCCCCAAGTATCCAGCCTTCACGATGTTTTTCATGTCTCCCAGTTGAGAAAGTATCAATACGACCCAAGCCATGTTTAGAGCCAGAACATGTACAATTAAGGGACGACCTAATGTTTAACTTGCCACCCACGAGAATCGTTAAGGAGGAGTTAAGGAACTAAGGAATAAGGCTGGACCTTTGGTCAAAGTCGCGTGGGGATGAGGTAGAACCAAAGAACTAACATGGGAGCTAGAGTTAGACATGCAAGCACAGTTCCGAGCTATTCTTAGGTAATGAATTTCGAGGATGAAATTCTTTAAGGATGGGAGTGCCCTAAGGTTATTTTACCTGAAAAATGAGGATCACCAGTCCTAGTCATCCTCAAGGGGATGTTTTGATGATGATAGGGGATTATATGTGTTATGTGTGTTAATAGAGCGAACAATCTCATTTTTGAGTTTCGATGCACAAAATGACCAAAACGCCCTTGGCTATTTACAGAACGAAGTGCCAATTAAACTAAACTCCACCAAAAGGTTTTAAATGATGTTTTTAAGCAATGTTTAACAACTGGTTAAGCCCGGGTAGCCCCAGGAGGTTTTTCTGAAAAATTATCATTTTGCCCCTAGCTATGTGTATTTTGGGCCTAATGATACAATTAGCAAAACCTAAGTAATATTAGGCTCTAATTAAAGATTAGTAAACTCTAATTACTAATCTAGAGTCAAAATAATTTATTAAGATTAATTAGAACCCAAGATTGCTTAGATACACTTTAATCTTGTCTAAAAATCAAGATTCCATGTATGGAATCTTGAATAGTGTTTTCTCTCTCCAATTCCTTAAATCAAGGAATTGTGTTTGTGAATGGTTTTTATATAAAATGAGTTTTTATTTCACTAAAGAAGCAAGACCAACTCCTTAATCATGTTTTGACACCCTTAATTATCTATTACCTTACCTAAACACTTACTTGCAAAATCCTAATCAAAAGCCTAATCAATGATACACCTAAACACACCTCTAAAACCACAATTAGATGGCATATTTCCTTCCCTTTGGCTGCACATGGCCGAATGCTACTCCTCTCTATGCTTATCACATGTTAATTTATTTTTACACACAAAGAACCATACTTTGAGCCATACTCTGCCATACTTTGAGCCATACTCTACCATGCTTTGAATCATACTCCACTATGCCTTGAATCATGCCTTTGAATGACCAAATTAATGAGATATTTTCCCTCAATGCCATACAAATGTCGTGGCCTCCTTGTAACACCTAAAATTTAATTAAAAATTAATTTGAGCTTTATTAATCGTAATTTCAAAAATATAATAGTTTAGCAATGATGAGGGCGGCCCAACGGACCTCTCAAAAAAAAAAATTTTGGGCCGAATAGTAACCTTGTGGGCCCCACTGCCTCCAGGTGAAACCCTAGATTCGGGCCAGAGGTGCTGAAATTAGGGAAACATGGGAATGAGGTTAGGAATATCTGGGAATGATAATTTTATACTTAAAATTAATTTTCGGGTAATATCGTTTAATGGGTACGGTGTTTACCGTTCAAGATTTGAGATGTGCTTCTTACACCAAATGAAACTCAGAGCAAGTTGCTACCTAAGGAGGACAAGTGTGTGGCTTGAGATGTGCCACACAATTACAGCTTTATGACTAACCAATAGGAATTGCACAAAATTACAATAATTATCTTCAAAGAAAACATTTTTGGACTTGAAAATTCTATGTATTTTGCCCTAAACTCAAAATATCAACATCTTATCATTTCCCTTCATCACAATTTCGGCCAGACCTCTCTAAGAACCATTCCTCCATTGTTCTTCCTCTCAAACTCCATTAACAAGCTTCAAGCTTGCAAAACCCTAGCTCAAAGTCACTAAAACCACAAACTCTCTTCACTAAACTTATTCTATTCATCATAACCTACAAATCTAACCGATTATAATTTGAATCCATCACTTTTTCCAACTTTGAGGGCACACAATCAGAGGTTAAAGGAAGGGTTTGATGTTGGTGGGGAAGCTTTGAAGTGAAGCAAAAGCATTCTAGAGCATCCTTTGGAGCATAGAGCTCAAGAGCTCTCAAAGTAGGGTTTTTTGCTGCCTTTCTTGTGAAACTTTTCAATTCTGTTTTAGCTTGCCCTAATTCCGAAAATTTTGATGATATTGATGATTAACATATTGATATTGAT
This sequence comes from Dalbergia oliveri, assembly GCA_030441495.1. Lineage (NCBI taxonomy): Eukaryota > Viridiplantae > Streptophyta > Magnoliopsida > Fabales > Fabaceae > Dalbergia > Dalbergia oliveri. The sequence goes on from JAMLFY010000003.1 coordinate 27,265,493, forward strand.
GTATGAATTTTTGTGTTGTGTTTGGATGGTTTTAAAATGGGTTTTCTCTCAAGTGAAATTGGAACTAGGTTGCTGGATTTGATTTCTGTTCTATAATAAGAACTTTTCACGAATTTTCTGGAAATTTTGTGGGTGGTTTCATGAGCCATGAAAATTATATGTTGTAGTTAATCTCTTAGACTAACACACGAATTTTCTTAGCAATTAATTCTAAGGTTTGATGCCTCAAAAAAATTAGAAACCGAATTGTAACCTGTTCTGAATTGTTGAGACTGAAGTGACAAATTTGCCCGAATTTTTCATCATAGCAATTGATTGAGATAGCTCCTGAAATTTATACACAAGACTAATAACATGTTGAAATACCTCTGTGAATTTTCTTGTACCATGATTCCATCGAATTCTAGGGCTAAATATTTTGAGAACAAGTCTGGACTATGAATTTGTGGCTTTGACCACCAGATTTGCCTATTTTATTGAAGTGGTTATATAATTCTGATTGCCCTGAAATTTTTACAGGTTGTTTTAGACACATTGAAGTGTCATGTGAAATTTGTATAGCCTCTGAATTGATTGTTTGAGGGGCAACATAATTCGTGTTACAATGGTGTAAAATCTGCCATTATGCTGGAAATGCAACAATGATTTGAATTGATGAAGTAATGGAATTTTTGGTTCTAGAATGACATGAGTACTTGATGTTACCTTTTTGGCTGTATGTCTTGTGACATATGAATGCATACTAGATAGTTTAAAAGATTGATTTATAAGATACAAATGAGAATTTCGTTGTGGATGGATGCCTGTATGTGTTTTATGCATGCAGTGAATGATGTCCTGAAATTAAATTCTATGATCACAATAAACTTGAGATCCTCTTGACTTGTTAAGGGCAAATAACAAAACATGAGATCCTCTTTGACTTGTCAAGGGCAAATAATGACACACGAGATCCTTTTGACTTGTCAAAGGCAAATGGAGTGGATTGAGATCCTTTTGGCTTGTCGAAGGCAAATAGAGAGGGATGTGATACTTTTGATTCATCAAGGGAAATCAAAGATGAATTTCATTACATTGGGCATGTACATATTTGTGTATATTGGTTCTTCTTGGTTGCCATAACTTACTATGAGTATAGCTGACGGTAGAGGTGTATTAAGTGATTGGTTTTTCTTAAAAGTAACCCACTTCGAAAAGATAGATTTTGAACTTTAAAAATGAATAGTCATTATGTAATGCATGATCACCTTTTGTTAAATAAATCGAAGTGGCTGGGGTGGTAACGATGACATGAACTTCAGTATATGTTTTGGGGACGCCCTTGAGAATGTTGGAATTCTCACCCCTATGTATTTGTTTTTCCGTGTCGTAGGTTGATCTAGAAGACGGTGAGGCTAGGAGAAGATCAAGTGGATTTTGCAGTAGTTAGTAGCAGAACTTGTGTTTTTTGTACTTAAGTGTATGTATATGTCTAAAACATAAGAGATAACGGATGTATTGTAAAGCTCTAGAAGAGCTTCCTTTTGTACTTGATTTGTATTAAATAAATAAGTTGTTTCTGGCTATATATCTCGATAGAACCACGAGTTAATTAACACGCAATTCGATCGACCCTTATTATAGATAATTAAGAAAGGTCCAGAATATAAGTAACAACTCTTGAGTATGATACCATGACTTAAGGATGGGGTTGTACTTGGGAGGATGTTACATTATGCTCAGAGCAATTCATCCTTGTAGGACCTTGAGGAATGGACTGGCTATGCTTCCTTAGTAAATGTCATGCATTATAATTTTATATATGTGTATGATTGAGGATGTTACACTCCTCAATCATTTCATCCTTGATTTTGTTTGCTATAAATACCATGCTTTTATGAACTTGGTTACATTTTGTTCATTTGCTAAGTTTAGCTTCAAAGAGTAATCCTAAGTTCTCTCTTTCTCTCAAAGTTCAAGAGTCCTCTTTATCTTTTTTATCTTCTTCTTGCTCACAAAGAACCACCACCCCTCAACCATACACTGCCTCCTAAAGACTCAGCCTTACCTTTCCAAAGATCAAACTCAAGAAACACAACTTTCTTCCTTTCCTTTCTCCTTGGCCGAAACATCTTCAAAGCTCCAAGGACGATTTTTCTTTCATCCTTCCTTCAAGATCAAGTCTTTGTCACCTCCAAGAAAAACAAACCTTTGGTAGGGAGTTGTATTGAAAGTTATTTCCTTGCTTTGTTCATCTTTGTTCTTGGTTTGAAATGATGTTTTGATAAATTTTCCCTATGCCACATCATTTCGATTTTCTCTTTTCTTTCCTTTTGCATTTCGGCCTTGAAGGCTTTGTTGGTTTCTCATGATAGCTTGATTATGAGAATTTCTAGATGATAAGTATGAGTTCGTCACAATGTGACATCTAGAGCTTGAGTTTTACTTTTACAAAGTATGATGAATATGCTAAGTAGCTCATTAAAGGTGTTACTCAAGGAAATAAAGGATATATACTACACCCAAAAAGTTGTTTTGCGGAGGTTCATTTTAGGTTCTACGGTAGTTCAAATTGCCACTATTAACAATTTGTGGCAATTATGGAACCGTCGCTATCCAGAGCGTCACAAGCCATCTTGCGGTGGTTTTGAGCAACGCTGGAACAATTGCTGCAAGTTATTTTGTGGCGGTTTAACGGAGGGGAATTGCTTTTAAAAAATTGGTTAAAAGTTTAGCGGTTCGAAACCAAGAATGCCAATTAGTGTCACGGTTTTTTTTAACTTTATTTGCGGCGGTTTTAACCGCCACAATTCTTATTCATAAAAACTTATTGAAGTTTTTGCAGCATTTTGTGTAACCGCCGCTATGTGCTGACATTATATGCTGAACCAATGTTATGGTGGTTTGAACTGCCGCAATACATTCATTTTTTTTTTTATATTATTGCTACTATATACCAGTGGGCGGGCCAAAACTGGGATTTGGACCCGGAGTGCCCAAGTTAAGAAAATATGAGAATAAGATTAGAAATGTGTGGGAACGATAATTTTATACCTAGAATTAAATTTCGGGTAATATCGATTGAGTTGGGTACGACGTTCTACTCGGCGAGATTTCGTGTTCGATTTTTAACACGAAGAACATTTTTAACATTATTAATAATTGATTTATAATTGATATTTATTCATTTGACACAAGTGGAGGGCCAAGATTTGATCTTGGATTCCAAGATCAAATTCTAACCATCCACTTGGCTTTCTAGTAGCATGAATCATCATAAGACTTGCTTTGATGATGATGACTCATAAAAACACCAAGGCAAAAACTTCTCCCCAAAAGGCAAGGAGCATTCTCGGCAATTCCAAGCAAAGGCAGAGCTGGTTCTTCCTCCATGTTCAAGAGCTCCATCTTAGTTACAATTCACATAAACACTAGCCTAGGATCCTCAAAACCTAAACCTTTCTTCACTAAAGTTGCTCTACACTTCCATCTCTATAATTATAACCAATTAGAATTCCAAAACTCATCCTTTTCATCTCATCCATCACTTATTATAGGGGGTTTGGGGGTGTTTGAAGAGTTTTGAAGTGAAGAGCTATCATCTTGAAGCAAGCCAAAGACAAAGATACACTAGCCTTCACAAGTAGGGTCCTTTGTTTGTCTGTTTTTGTTTATTTTTCTGTTCTGTTTTGGGATATATATGTCCAAAAATTTTGTGATTTTGATTGATATTATGTTGAAATTGATGTATAAATTTTGGTGATGGGTTTGGATGGTGTTAGGAAAGGGTTTTGTATCAAAACAAGTTGGGACTGGTATGCTGGATTTTCGAGTTGCTTGCAACAGCCTGGAATCATGAATTTTCTGAATATGTTGTAGGCCTTTCAGTGAGCTGGAAAATTTTTATGTTCAAGCTAACATCTTGGGCTAGTCCCATAAATTTTCTTGGGTGTTTATATTGAAGTTTACTGCCTGAAAAAAATCAAGAACCGAAATGTAACTTGGTCTCCTTTGCTGAACTGAAGCAATAAACTTACCGAATTTATTATCCTAGTAATTAATTGATCTAGCCCCTGAAATTTTTATGAGAAGTTGGAACACATTGAAATGTCACTGTGAATTTTTTTGGGTCTTAAATCAATCAATTTCTAGGTTAAAAATTCTGAGAAACTAGAATCTAATGTGAATTGGTGGTTTGACCACCAAATTTGTACATTTTTCTGAAGCAGCTGTGAGCTTGGTTTGCCCTGAAAATTTTACAGGTTACCTTGGACACATTGAACTAGCTTGTGAAATTTTTGTAGCATTGGAAATGGCCGGATGATATGACAATTAATTGTTACACTTAGAATGAAAACCTAAGGACATGGAAAGTGATAATGAATGAAATTCATGATAATTTGATAGTTACCCCAAATCTATGGCATGTAAATGCACACTAATTACTTCAATTTCTGATTCATGAATCTCTAATGTGAATGAATAGTTAATTGTGAATTAAGCATGCTATTGAGACAAGAGAGAAAGTATGTAATGCAATATGTGAAAAAGTGCATAAATAGTTGGTATACATGCTGTCGTTGCATACTTTAGTATATGGGAAAAGCAAACAAGGCTTAGAGGGTATAGAGAGAAGGCAAAAAGAAGAACTTCCCTGGAAAAGTTATAAGTCGGTAAACGTATGGCTAGGCGTAGCTGTGTGAAGGAAATGGAAAAAAATGAAGTCCGACGATCACAAGTAGGAATGAGCTCATGTCCTAGCAGTCTATTGTCCTATATGAAATTGTTAAATAATGAAGTGACTCTATGTGAAACTAAGCCTTCCCTATGCTTATGATTTGAGAATGTTATGTGGTCCTGAGCTTATGATTATACATGAGTTATCATTGTAGTGTTATTGAACTTTCCATGAGCTACGGATTTAGTATTGATACCAATGACTCATATATGAATGTTTGTATGTATGAATTCATTATTTGTACTTGTGTATAGGGGAAAAACTTACCTCCTGAGAATTTTACATTATTCTCACCCCTAGTTGTATGTATTGCATTGTTCAGATTCGACAAATGGGTGGCAGTATGGTACCCTAATTCTCTACGTTGTTGGGTATCTACGTCGTATATATGTGTTCTTTGATCGATCCTTTAGTACTTCCGTTTTCGCCGCGACTTTGACCCGTCCTTCCCCTATGATGGTGTGCCTCTCCACATGGCACACCTGGGCATTGAGATCCCTCTTGCCCCACCCTGCACCCGCTCCGACGCACCCATGGCTTCATCCTCCTCTTCCGACTCGAACCCCTGGAGCAGATGCTGGGCGAGAGTGAGGCCATTGCACGATGGTCAATGGTTTTCTGTGGGGAAGGCGAGACCATAAATCGCAAGCTGACATGCGTAGAGTAGTAGTGCGTGTTAGGACCTTACCTACCTAAATTGATGTACTTTTGGTTTTCTTTTGCTCTATTGTATGTATATATGCTGTTTTGTCGCAGAGTATTTGAGTAGGCTAGGTATAAGGGTAGGGGGATTATCCTCGTTCGCATCGAGTCTTGTACTTTTTCGAGGTCATTTTGTTGGTTTTGCCCTTATGATGTATATAATGCTGCAACATTATACCCTTATATGTAAATCTTGTTATGGTAATATATGTATTGCGACTTCGTGTCCTTGATTATTTCGACTAGTATAGATTCAAACGTCATATTCTCCTAATTACTATGTCCATACTTGGGTAAATGTGGTAATTAGGAGGGTGTTACATAATCCTTCTTTGAATCCTTTTATTTATGACTAAAATTCAAATTCATTAATGTATCTAAAAATATTCAAACACATTGTTCCAAGTATATAATTCAAAACAAATTAAGTACAAACCAATGCATAAAATGCAAGTCTGTCTTGCTAAAGGTGCTAAGTAAACATAAATCCTTAATGTTAAAAAACTCTTAGGCATCAATAGATTTATAAAAAAAACTAAAGGTCCTAAAGGTGATAACTTGTTCCATGACCAATTCCTTTTCATTTGTCTCCAAGACCATAATACCTCCAATTTACAAAAGGGCAGTGAAAAAAAATCAGAATATAATGGTAGACTTCAATACCTCATAACCTAGCAGATAAAGCTAACAAAGGCCTGCATAAAGGTTCCAATAAAATAAAATCTTAGATGTGCTTTATGAAGCAACTTTGGACGTGTAAAAACATAGTTCTTGTTCTTATCAATAGTTTTTCCCTCGTAAACGCTATTTAATATTATTTGATAAAATATTTCTATCTCCTGGGTAGGAATTGGGATAATAGATTTGCACACACAAAAATCAGAAGATCTAGAAGAGAAGTTGCAGATAGTAGAGGAAGAGTACCAAAGCTTAAATTTTCAAACTCAATTGCTTTAATCTAATACTCCCTAATGTATTAAGCAAATATTGGTTCTATTGTAATAATCGCAAATTGCCTACACATCAAAAACGAAATACCATTGAAGAATCATCCAAGAGAAAAAAAAATACCTATATGAACTAGAATTACCTTGTCTAATGAGGACACGACTAGTGGCAAGGACAACAAGGCACTTGAAGGACTTGGGGGACCTATGACAAGAGGAAGGGCTAGGAAGGCAAAGGAGGCATTGCAACAAGTTGTAGCAACAATTCTTGAGGCTGCCCCTAATTTGGAAGACTTGAAGCCCAAAATGGTGAATTGCTTAATGCAAATTGAAGGAATGGAGACTTGAGGGCTGTATTCAAGCCCAATTTCTCCATCTAATTTCTTGAGTCCAAATTGGTAAAATGGAGCATAAAGGCTGTGTCTATGTTTGGTCCAAATTTTGTATTTAAGCTTGAAATAAGGCCCATTTAGCTAGTCTTAGTTTTCTTTTTTAGCACATGTTAAAATAGGCTGAACATTCTTATTTATTTATTTTTTTTATTGTTTTAGTTTACTAATAGTGGTGGGCTGAATTAGTAAGCTGTTGGGTTAGGTCTAAGCAAACTTGTAAGGTGTTGCCCATTATAAAAGGCAAACCCTAACTTTTGAAAAGGAACTCAGATCATATTTGTTAAGTGTGAGACTTGCTCTCTCTTGGTTCTTCATAGAATTCTGAACTTATCAAGGGTGCTCATCCTTGTGGCGTTCCTAGGCTTATCAATCTCTTGATTGTGGCGCCTTGTTCATTCTCTTCCGTTCTTGTCATGATTCACGTCAATTGTTTTTAACAGAAACGTCCATTAACCCTCATCCATATCTCAAGATATACAATTCAGATTTCAGTCTTGAAGTGATTCTTCTTGCGTAGATCGTGTATGATGCTGTGTTAATTTCGTGCTGAATTTTTTGATTTCCAATCTTGGTAGATCCTTCTTGCGTGATTCATGGAGTTTGGTTCATATCATGTGGTATCAGAGCTGGTTCTAAGGTTGGATAATTTGGTACTGATTTTTTTTTTCTCTTGTCTAGCTTTGTTTCTTTTCTATCTATTGTCTATGTTCATCGTTTGTCTTGTCCTCTTTGTTAATTGGGTGCTGGATTTATCTTGTCTTCTTTGTTAATTGGGTGGGATTTATTTGAAGTCCTTTATTTCTACATCCTTTATTTCCTCTAATTTGTGCAGCACCTATTTGTCAATTGTCCTCAATTAGTGCAAATTCCACACAAAAAAAAAATTGAAATAGAAAAAAAAAGTCAAAAAAAAAAAAACAAAGAGAAAGAAGTGTCTTGAGTCCTTTGTGTCTTTACGTCATCACTTAATTTTCTTTTGTTTGTCATCACATTGTTGAGTCTTCAGTAAGTATTCTTGTGTGTTCGTGGAGAATCTATTAAGAATTTAAAAAGAGCTATTGAGTGGTAAAAGGCAAGAGAGCACTTTACACAAAAGCCTATTAGAGAGCAACAAACACGAGTGATACATCTCTAAGAGTGCAAACACGTGAGAAGTGTGGTGAGGTCCTATTGCTTTCATTTTTTCTTTTTACTTGAATTATGGCAGGAACGGGTGGTGATGGTACCCCTCCTCAGGGAAACAACAGATTGTTAGTTGAGGCTATTACAACTCAAATGCAAAGGATGATGAGGGAGCATACAGAGGAGTTATATGAGAGAATTGAGCGGTTAGAAAATCAAGAACATCGTGATGATGATGGAGGTAGAAGGAGGATTGATGGAAGGAAGAAGAGATAATGAAGGTGATGCTAGAGAGGACCGAATTGAGGGAGTGAAGCTTAACATTCCACCTTTCAAGGGGAAGAGTGATCCAGAGGCTTATCTTGAGTGGGAGATGAAGATTGAGCAGTTGTTCTCATGCCACAATTACAATGAAGAAAAGAAAGTAAAGGTGGCAGCCATGGAGTTCACAGATTATGCTCTTATTTGGTGGAACCAATTGCAAAAGGAGCGACTTGAAGAACCTTTGGTGGATACTTGGATTGAAATGAAGAGGTTGATGAGAAGGAGATTTGTCCCTTCCTATTATCATAGGGACCTTCATAACAAGCTTCAAAGACTCACGCAAGGTAGTAGGAGTGTTGATGAATATTACAAGGAGATGGAGGTGTCTTTGATTAGAGCCAATGTGAATGAAGATAGGGAGGCTACTATGGCACGCTTTTTGAATGGGCTAAATAATGACATTAGAGATGTGGTTGAGCTACAAAATTATGTGGAGTTGGAAGACTTGGTACACCAAGCTACCAAAGTGGAGCAGCAACTTAAGAGAAAAGGTACCATGAGAAGGAATTCTTCTAATTTCAATTCTTCAAATTGGAATGAAAGAAATAAGAAGGAGGGAGGTACTTCTTCAAACAATACCATGGCTGCACCTCAAAGGACTCAATTCAAGCCCAATGAGACCCCTAAAAAAAAAGAGTAGTGAGATAAAATGCTTCAAGTGTTTAGGGAGAGGTCACATAGCTTTAACGTGTCCAACCAAGAAGACTATGTTACTTAAGGAGAATGGAGAAATTACTAGTAAGTCTTCAGCTAGTGAAGCCGAGGAAGAGGAAGAGGTAGATGAAGAGATCATTGTGGAGGCCAAAGAAGGAGATTTATTGATGATTAGGAGGTTGCTTGGAAGTCAGATGCAATCACTTGATGATTCCCAAAGAGAGAACATTTTTCACTCTAGGTGTTCAATCAATGGGAAACTATGTTCTTTGATTGTGGATGGAGGGAGTTGCACCAATGTGGCCAATTCAAGATTAGTGTCCAAATTAAACTTGGAGACCAAGCCACATCCTAGGCCATACAAACTCCAATGGCTTAGTGAAGATGGAGAGATGACCGTGAGCAAGCAAGTGGAGCTGCACATTTCCATGGGACAATACAATGACAAAGTGATGTGTGATGTGGTTCCAATGGAGGCAAGTCATATTCTCTTAGGGAGGCCGTGGCAATATGACACCAAAGCTGTTCATGATGGGTTCACAAACAAGATTTCTTTCATGCATAATGGGAGGAAAATTGTACTCAAACCTTTATCTCCTAGAGAGGTGTGTGAGGATCAAATAAAATTGAGAGAAAAGAGAGTGCAAGAGAGAAAAGAGATGAGTGACACACAAAAGAGTGAAACACTTGATAAAAAGAAGAGTGAAAGAAAAAGAGTGAAACACTTGTGGGATTGAGTGAAACACTTGAGAGAAAACAGAGTTGTTTAGTAAAAGAAAGTGAGGTGAAGAAGTTTGCTTGCCAACAAGCCACTTTATTTACTTTATTGCAAGAAAAATGTTTTAACTGCTGATAACTCTAATAAAAGTGTTGCCCCTACTAGTGTTGAGTCTCTTTCAGGAATACAAGGACGTGTTTCCAAAGGAGGTTCCAAGTGGATTGCCACCTTGAGAGGGATTGAGCATCATATTGATCTCATCCCTGGTGCTTTACCTAATTGACCAGCTTATAGGAGCAATCCTCAAGAGACCAAAGAAATACAAAAGCAAGTTGAGGAGTTGATGACAAAAGGTTGGGTGCAAGAAAGCTTGAGTCCGTGTGCTGTTCAGGTAATTCTGGTGCCTAAAAAGGATGGGACTTGGAGGATGTGCAGTGATGGTAGAGCAATCAACAACATCAGGTCAAGTCCGACATCCTATTCCAGGTTAGATGACCTTCTTGATGAGTATGGTGCCTGTTATTTTCTAAAATTGATTTAAAAAGTGGGTATCATCAGATTAGGATAAGGGAAGGGGATGAATGGAAACTGCCTTTAAAACTAAGTATGGTTTGTATGAGTGGCTGGTTATGCCTTTTGGGCTAACTAATGCCCCAAGCACTTTTATGAGATTAATGAACCATGTCTTAAGAGATTTTATTGGCAAGTTTGTTGTTGTTTACTTTGATGACATTCTGATTTATAGCACTAGTTTTGACTTGCATATTGAACATTTGAGGGCTGTCATGCATGTGCTTAGAACAGAAAAATTGTATGCTAATCTTGAGAAATGCACTTTTTGCACCGATCATGTGGTGTTCTTAGGCTTTGTTGTGAGTGCAAAAGGAGTGCAAGTTGATGAGGAAAAGGTTAAGGCCATTCAAGAGTGGCCTACGCCTAAGAATGTGAGTGAAGTGAGGAGTTTCCATGGTTTAGCTAGTTTCTATAGGAGGTTTGTTAGGGACTTTAGCACCTTGGCTGCGCCTCTTAATGAGATAGTTAAAAAGCATGTGGGTTTCAAATGGGAGAGAAACAAGAGCAAGCCTTTGCTGCCCTTAAGCATAGGCTAACTAATGCACCCATTCTTGCTTTGCCCAATTTTGCTAAATCTTTTGAACTTGAATGTGATGCATCAAACGTGGGCATTGGGGCTGTTTTGATGCAAGAAGGCCATCCGATTGCTTATTTTAGTGAGAAGTTAAATGGGGCTACCCTAAACTATACCACTTATGATAAGGAATTGTATGCCTTAGTGCGCACTTTGAAAACTTGGCAGCATTATTTGTTCCCCAAAGAATTTGTAATTCATAGTGACCATGAGTCCCTAAAATACTTGAAAGGACAAGGCAAGCTGAATAAAAGGCATGCCAAATGGGTTAAGTTTTTGGTACAATTTCCATATGTCATTAAGCATAAAAAGGGGAAGGGGAACATAGTGGCTGATGCTTTGTCTAGGAGGCATGCATTACTTTCTACTCTTGAAACTAAAATTTTTGGGCTTGAGACTTTGAGAGAAATGTATTTGCATGATGCTGAATTTTCTGATATATATGCTGCTTGTGAAAATGTGTCTCAAAATGGTTACTATAGGTACAATGGATATTTGTTTAAAGAAAAAGATTGTGTGTGCCTAAGTGTTCCATAAGAAATTTGCTTGTGAAAGAAGCGCATGAGGGAGGATTAATGGGACATTTTGGGGTGCATAAAACTTTGGACATATTGCATGAACATTTTTATTGGCCCCATATGAAACATGATGTGCATAAATATTGTGCGCATTGCATTGTTTGTAAAAAGGCAAAATCAAAAGTGATGCCACATGGTTTATATACTCCTTTGTCTTCCTGATTTTCCTTGGATTGATATATCTATGGACTTTGTTTTGGGCTGCCTAGAACAAAGAGTGGCAAGGATTCTATTTTTGTGGTTGTGGAAGGTTTCAAAAATGGCACATTTTATACCTTGCAAAAAGGTTGATGATGCTTGCCATGTTGCTGACTTATTTTTTAGAGAAGTGGTGAGACTCCATGGGCTACCTAGGAGCATTGTAAGTGATAGGGACACTAAGTTCCTAAGTCACTTTTGGAGAACATTGTGGGGTAAGCTTGGTACTAAATTACTTTTCTCTACTACTTGTCACCCACAAACTGATAGGCAAACTGAGGTAGTGAATAGGACTTTAGGCACTTTGCTTAGGACTATTTTAAAGAAGAATCTTAAGTCTTGGGAACAATGTTTGCCTCATGTTGAATTTGCTTATAATAGGGCTGTCCATAGCACAACTAATTGTTCACCATTTGAAATTGTGTATGGATTTAATCCTATGACACCACTTGATTTATTGCCTATGCCTAATATTACTATTTTTAAGCATAAGGATGCACGCTAAGGCAACTATGTGAGAAAGCTGCATGAGCGTGTGAAAGCTCAAATAGAGAAGAAAATTGAGAGCTATGCCAAGCAAGCTAACAAGGGAAGAAAGAAAGTTGTATTTGAACCCGGAGATTGGGTTTGGGTACACATGAGGAAAGAGAGGTTCCCTGAACAAAGGAAGTCCAAACTCCAACCTAGAGGGGATGGTCCTTTCCAAGTGTTGGAGAAGATCAATGACAATGCCTACAAAATTGATTTGCCTGGTGAGTACAATATCAGTGCCACTTTTAATGTTGCTGATTTTTCTCTTTTTGATGCAGGTGATGAGGAGTTGGATTTGAGGTCAAATCCTCTTCAAGAGGGAGGGATAATGAGGACACGACTAGTGGCAAGGACAACAAGGCACTTGAAGGACTTGGGGGACCTATGACAAGAGGAAGGGCTAGGAAGGCAAAGGAGGCATTGCAACAAGTTGTAGCAACAATTCTTGAGGCCCAAATTTGGAAGACTTGAAGCCCAAAATGGTGAATTGCTTAATGCAAATTGAAGGAATGGAGACTTGGGCTGTATTCAATTCGAGCCCAATTTCTCCATCTAATTTCTTGAGTCCAAATTGGTAAAATGGAGCATAAAGGCTGTGTCTATGTTTGGTCCAAATTTTGTATTTAAGCTTGAAATAAGGCCCATTTAGCTAGTCTTAGTTTTCTTTTTTTAGCACATGTTAAAATAGGCTGAACATTCTTATTTATTTTTTTTTTATTGTTTTAGTTTACTAATAGTGGTGGGCTGAATTAGTAAGCTTTGGGTTAGGTCTAAGCAAACTTGTAAGGCGTTGCCCATTATAAAAGGCAAACCCTAACTTTTGAAAAAGGAGACTCAGATCATATTTGTTAAGTGTGAGACTTGCTCTCTCTTGGTTCTTCATAGAATTCTCTGAACTTATCAAGGGTGCTCATCCTTGTGGCGTTCCTAGGCTTATCAATCTCTTGATTGTGGCGCCTTGTTCATTCTCTTCCGTTCTTGTCATGATTCACGTCAATTGTTTTTAACCAGAAACGTCCATTAACCCTCATCCATATCTCAAGATATACAATTCAGATTTCAGTGATTCTTGAGCCTAAATCATGTTTTGGAACGTATTTTCTCTCGCTTTTGAATCGTCAAATTCCGAGACTTGATGAATACGATGCTGTTAATTTCGTGCTGAATTTGTGATTTCCAATCTTGGTAGATCCTTCTTGCGTGATTCATGGAGTTTGGTTCATATCATTGTCTAAGAAAGGCCACATATCCAATAAAAACTTGTTCATCCAATCAACTGTAGAAACATGCAATATCAATGACCCTGTAACCATAATAAAGCTTAGAATACATTAAGAAACAAGATTAGAGAACAAAAATCAATGAAGATTGCATCACAATACTTACCTATTCATAATCAGGTGTCTTCACCAAGAGAGAATCTTGGGCATAAGTTCTTGCAAAGCAATTGGGCCTAATTCACTGATTGGCCTAACAAAGGGTCCTGCAATAATCAAAATAAATTTCAGATTTTGATTCATACCTAGAATTCAAAATAGAAATGGGTTTCAAACCCCAACTTCAGTTCCTACAAGAACTCATCTACATTGGGATTTGCATTGAATCAAAACAGAACAATCATAGAAAAAACAGAACAAAAAAGAAAATTACCTTGACTTGTTTGGTTTCTGAGTAAACAAAGAAAAAGAACCCCACCAAGAGACCAAGAGGGATTCCAATAACAAAACGAAGGATCCCAAGAAGCTGATCAACCCCATTTTTTTTTTGAAGAACCCCATTACTTCACTTGTAAAACTACAATGTACTGATTAGGCCAACATAGTAGCAAGCATCATCAAATAAACCGAAGCACGATAACCAAAATGCATTGATATGCCCAATAGCTAATCAAGGAACATGCTAACATTCAATTTGAAGCACTGTCTAGTTTGGCTCAGCATAAAACCAAATATTGCCCAAAAATTAAGGATAATCCATATATGACCACATTCGGTACATTTAGATAAGCACATGCTTGAAATACAAATAATATTCGAATAAACAATAAAAACCAAAGAAACAATATAATAAACAGTTGGTAGAAGAGACCAAATACAACAGGTCTAATATCAAAAAAGAAGGAGAAATGAATAGAGGGATGCCTACTTGTTGACATCAACGCTGCTTCCAACATGACCATTGCAGTCACAAAAAATGACAATAAAGAGAGAGAGAGAGAGAGAGAGAGAGAGAGAGAGAGAGAGAGAGAGATCGAGGAATGGTGTGTGCAGAAGTAGCACTGAACACGCCGAAGTAGAGGAATAGCAACGCGAGACGAAACACAAAACACCGCCGAAGCGGGGCTCGTGGAATCTAGGCGACGACAATGGAGGGTCGGTGGAGAACGAGGATGAGAATCCAATCGCGGCAGTGAACATGAGAACGATGAAGGAAGGAATAGCATTAGGGTGTGAAGGTCTCTGTTTGGCTTAGGTGAGAGCAGAGAGTGGATGAGGGTCTCTTGGGTATACCTGAGGAGAGATTTCATCTTCTGGCGCCACTCTAATAGTTCTCCAAATTTTTATTTTCATTTAAAAAAAGAGTGAAGATAAAGAATCTAAATTTAAATTTAACTGTTATGTTAAAAAATAAAAAAGAAATCCAACTTGTGAACAAAAAAACTACATGTTTGAATTTTTAAAAAATAATTTTTTTATAGTATGTAATTCATAATTTATCTTAGTCCATTAGTTTAAAAAATAAAAATAATAAATGAAAATAAAATGAAATTAGAATTGATTAATCTCATTTCTATCAATCAAATCATTTTGTAATTATTTTTTAGACAAATATTTCTTAATTGTTTTTTATTTTTTAATCAAATCCTCTTTAGATTTTTTTTTTTTTTAGTGTCAATCAAATCTTTTAAAACAAAATTGTTTCTTGTTGTGGCCTGCTTTAAGACTTTGTGGCAACATATTTATAAAAATATTAATCACTTAAATAGCAACAAATAAAAGTAAAATAATGCGACTCAATATAGGCACGATACTAGTATTAATAATAGAAATATAATATTTCATTTTTTTTTACATATTTATATAAAAAATTTAAAAAATTGAAGTTACTAGAATTGGTCTAGTGGTAAGGGATTTAGGTAGTATGCATGAGATCCTGGGTTTAAACATCATTGTGCTCAATGTAATTTACACACAAAAAAAAAAAACAAACTTCGCAATTTGCAGCAAACTGCGTTATAGGGTGATTTAAATTGAAACCACCACTATAACAACCGCAATTAACAATTATTCTGCGATTCTATAAAACCGTCGTACTTACAATAATTCTGCGGTGAGCATGAAACCATCGCTATATGCTAGTAATTGGTGGCAGTTGCCAAACTCGAGAACCGTAAAGTAATTATTTTACGGTGATTTTCGTGAACCGCTGATCAACCGCCTCGAAACCCCCTTTTTGGTGTAGTGATAGTGTGGTTCTCTTTACACCTTGTTTCAAGTCCTAACGTTGTTTAAGGTTTGCATTCACATTTACATTTTCTTACCATCACCAAAATAATTAATTAACTCAAAGCCCGCCTATTTCAACCTTAAAGTTGAGATGTGATTTAGAGTAAATACTCTAAGGGGCCTAGAGCACTAAAATAAAGAATTGGACTTGCATTTTCATATCACTTAAATGATTAATCTCAAAGCCTACTTATTTCAACCTTAATGTTGAAATGTGATTTAGTAAATACTCTAAGAGGCCTAGAGCACTAAAATAAAGAATTGAAATTACATCCATGTTTATATTTCCTTGTCTAGCATATTTATTATATCTCTTAACTTAGAAGTTGTTTTAAAGTATGAGACTTAGTTACTAGAAATGCCTTATTTTGTGCTCTTGGGACTCATTATTTTCAGACTTGTCTTTAATTTTCCAGCACCTTTAAATTCTGTTTTGGATGATTTAAATGTGTTAAATACCTTGCCATTTGATGTGATAATTGTTCTTGGCACTTTAGGCAAGCTTAGTAGCTGAAAAGAATTGAAAATGAGATTTCTAGAACTCCTAAGAAAAAGAATTATGCTTTCTGTTCCAGCACCTTTGAATGTTTCTAAAATCAGGTTATACCATGTTTACTTAAGTAAGGATGGCCTTTAAATGGTTTAGGAATTAATTTTGACATTATAGGGAAAGCGGTAATGAGAAAGGGTGTAAAACGCAACTTCTAGAACATTGTAAATCATTGAAATTTTTTACTACCTATGCTATCCAACTTTGATTGATGATGTTCTTGAGGAAAATAATTAGTGGTAATGATGATAATAAATCTCTTAGATGCATAAGAAAATAAATTAGAGTTACCCAATTTAGGGGTTTGGCTATTTAAGAGAATATCATTGATGATTTGAGATAATGAATTCATGTGATATTTGATGCTATGTGAGTACCTGGATATCTAAAGATAGAATCCATCATTATGCATGTTATAGTTTCTTTGGAAATGTTAGAAATGCTTGTGCTTGAAATATATGAAGAACTATGGTATTTACGCATTATGTATTGCATCTTGATATAACATGCTAGGACTTAAGGTGACTTGAAACATGAGAAAATGATCCTTTGGACTTATCAAACTGTAGGTGATGAAAAGGTGATTCTTGCCCCCTAACCCGTACTTATTAAGTTGGGACTTTAACTTATCAAAAGAGATAAGTATACGCTAGTGATAACTAGTGAGATATGAGTTCATAACCTAGAAGTACTCTCAAAAGGGAAGAGTGATAGGATGGCCCCAAGATGTGAAAGTGAACTAACTTTAAGTCACCTAAAGAACCAAGTAATGTCATTCATGAACCATGTTCTATGCGCATCATGTTTGCTATGAAGTTGAATATATGCTATGATGTTAAGTGTTGCATAAGATATTGATATGCATATCATAACAAAGTATGATGCATTCATTACAAGACGCGTGATAAAATGAATAGGCCTCGATAATTGATATTTTAGAACTCAGTAAATGAATTTTTGTATGCTCACTATTTCATAAATAAAAAAAACCCGAGGTCTTTGAAGACGATGATGATGTCACTTAGATAGGAGGATACCCCTTAGATTCTTTAGTAAGATTCTCACTCCCTCTTTCTTTCTTTCTATCACGTCTTCAAATTCTAATGGCGACGTTCGTCCTCTTCATTGACACCCCCACTTGGGAGGTTCATTTTGACCCAAGCATCAAGCTTACCATTTTGAGGGACGTTGCTCCGTCAGAGTCTTCATGTTTGTGGGATGACCATTTGTACACCCTGTTCATAGCTCCTGTTTTCTTACCTCCGTATGGTGATGATGTAACACCTCGATTTTTCTATTTGAGTACAAATGACTAAAATGCCCCTAAGGTCAATTTGCCTGAATTAAAGGAAAGCCGACCCGCAGTCCTTGAATGGGTTAACTCAATGTTTGAAGGGGATTGTACCTGTTATGTTTGATATCCAAGGTGAAATCTCGTTTTCCGAATTTTCGGCTTAAAATGACCAAAATACCTCTGAGCGTTACGCGGTAAAGGTGCCGTTTGAGCCCAGAAACTTTTCCAGGAAGTTTGGAATAATGTTTGTGAGTGGTTTTTTGATGTTTAGTTGGGCAGGTAGGTCACAGTTTTAGTGCAAAATTACCATTTTGCCCCTAGAACAGTGTACAGTGAGCCTAATGACGTAATTAAGCAAACCTAAGCAATATTAGGCTCTAATCGAAGATTAATTTATTTCAATAATTAATCTAGAGTCAAAATAATTTATTAAGGTTAATTAGAACCTAAGATTGCTTGGTTAAACTCTAATTACATTCTTTGATTCAAGATTCTTAGTCATGGAATCTTGAATAGTATTTTCTCTTCAATTCCTTAAATTAAGGAATTGTGCCCATACCTCATTTGACTAAGAAAATGGTTTTAAATTGTTAATCTAGCAAGAGCACTTCTAATCAAGTATTGACTGACAACCTTAATTAGCCATTACCTCACCTAAACACTTTCTTACAAACTCCTAACCAAAACCTTAATAAAAAAACACCTAAACACATCACTAAACCACAATTACATGAACAAATTATCCTCCCCTTGGCTGCACAAAAGTGGCCAAACACTCCTCCCCAATTTCCATCACATGTTGACTTTGTTTCACTCCAAAGACTATACCTTGACCCATGCTTTGGACCATACTTGAAGCCACACCTCATCATGCCTTGCCCATATTCACAACCATACCAATCAAGAGATATTTTCCTCCCCCTTTGGCCATGAAGGGTCAACCTTCCTTCCTTGTGAGCTCCATGTTGTAACGACTCGCCTTTTTGTCTTGATAAAATAATTAATTGTGAGTAATTGGTAGGGATTTTAAAAATTTGACAACGCGTTTATGATTGAAACAATATAAGGATTCACAAAAAATTTAAAAAAATAATTAAAAAAATGAAAATTCATTTAATATTATTAAAAATTCAATATAATAATATTATAACCAGAGATATAGAATATGACCTATAAGTGGTATAAGAACATTAAAAATAATGATAAGGTTAAATAGATGTTTTAAACCCGGAAGAATTCTTAAGTATCAATCGGGTACCAAAATGGTAATAATTGGTACAAAAGTCGTAATAATCAGGACACCAAAATATTGAGTTTAGTAAAATAACGGATATTATTGGATTCCAAATAATTTTTACTTATGACAATTAAATAAATATAGATATTCCTAATTCTGATACAAGACAAATCGATCAGAAATAATACTTGCCTTACTTTCTCTCCAAGTTAAGGCAATTATAAAATGAAAAAGAAACAAAAAATCACATTTGTTTCTCGGATGAGTTACATAACTCATGTTTTTCCTTTGTTCTTCTTTCTTCCTTCTTTGTTCTTCATTTTCCAAGCTTTCTCTTTGGGCAAAACTTCATCAAAACACCATAATCTCAAAGGATACTCATAGTGGCAGCACAAATAAGGGCTGGAATTTGGGGTTTTGAGGCTTGATAAATTAGGGAAAAAGCTTGAGAAAGGTAGGGAAATCATCCTAGTCTCTTGCTTCATGATGTTTAGCTATTTTGCTAAGATAAGTGCTTGATTTTCTTTGTGTTATGATGCTGAAATCTGAACCAATTTAGGGTTTATGATTGCTTGAGTTATGATGGAATTGTTTATGTTGAAATCAGAAATTTTTTTCTAGCAACTACATGTATTGGAATTGATAGATATGGAAGAATACATCAAGAACAACTCTTGTGAACTTGCTGAAAAATCTGAAACCAATTCTTAGAATCTATGATGGACTAAGTTGTGATGAGATTTTGTATACAAACAACCAGAATTTTATTTTAGAAATTTCAGAATTTATAAGTGCTTGGATTGTTATGAAATCTTGTGTATTGGAATTTCATGTGCTGGAATTTTTAGTGTGCTGAAATTTTATAGCACTAAATCTTGGTTTGCATGATATAAGAAGTGCTATAAGTGGGTATGTGCTAAAGTCTTATGTGCTGGAATTTTTCTGATAATTCTTGAGTTGTTTTATCTTGCTATACAAAATGATCAAGCTTGAAAAAAAAATGGCAGCAAAACTTGGTTGTATCTTCAAAATTTAGGAGCAATTATTGTTCAAGAAAACTTGGGTTCTTTCCTTGAAATTTATAAGAATTTCGTCATGAAGAATTTTACAAGTTATGATGATATAAAATCTCATAAAAAGTTTAATAGATTTTACAGAATATCTCATAAGAATTAAGGAGATTTCAAGAAAATCTCAAGCAAGAGTATGAGATTTAGAATTATTAAAGAGATTTCTCTAGAAATCATAAGGCTCCAAGCCAACATTAAAGATCTTTATAAAAAGGGAAATTTTAAGAAATAAGCCTTATGTAATGTTAATTGCTTAGTGGTAAGCTCATGGATTCACGGGTAGTAGTAGACGTGCTACGCCCTTAGAACTATATCAGGTTGTAATGACGGCGTTACACATGTTGCAAAATTTCTATAAATACTAAGCCTTGAAGAACCTTGTTATACTTTAGATCATTTGCTAAGTTTGGCTTTCTTGCACTTTCTCTCATTTTCTCTCAAATTTCTCTTCATCTTGCTTTCTTTTCCTCCCTTAAAGAAACCTTTCCACCACCACAAACCACCACAAACAACCTTAAACCACTACTCTCTCACCTCAAACCACCTCTCAAACACTTAATCTTTCCATTTCCAAGCTTGCTTCCTCAAGGAAAAATCATCTTCCTTGAGTTCCTTGCTTGGCCAAATCCTCCTCCTCCTCCAGAGAAGAATATTGTCTTCTCATTTCTTTGAAGACTCAAGCTTTCCTTCATTTCTTTCAAAGACTTCTTTAGGTAGGGGTTTTACTTCAAAGTTTTTCTTGTTTTCTTCAAGAAAGGTTCTAGTTTTCTCTTGGTTCAAAACTCTTTTTCTTCTTCTTTGCTTTTCGGCCTTGGAGCCTTTTCATGAGAAAAACTTTGGCTTGATGATGAGGTTTCAAGATAATGGCTTGTTGTTGTCATGTGAGAAACCTCTAAAGCTTGAAAACTTGGTCTTGGACCATACATAGTTTTGGTTTTCCTTTCTTTTCCTTGCTCAAGATTTGGCTTTTCATTTCCTTCCTCATCATGGTTTCAGTTTCCTTTTCCTTTATTTGAACAAAGTTTGTTAAAATGTTAAGTAGATCACAAAAGTTTTGTTAAGAAAATTAATCATATGTTTTCAAAGAGCTCTAAGCTTACCCTTGCCAACCTTAAAGTTGGTCGCCGTTCTAAGAGTTTTACTCTAGATTGAAGCCCATGAGCAATAAAATAAAGAATATGACTTAGTTCTTTGTATGCTTGTTTAGACAAAGTGTTGAGTTTTGTGTCCATTTTCTTGAGCTTGATGATGAAGTTCAAAACCAAAGGCTTCTTTGAAGACTTGGTGCTAAGAACTCTAAAGCTCACTTTATGTTGTTAAGATACATATTGGGTTAAGGTTATAATGTTCCTCTAAAGTCTTGTAAGAGCTCTAGTTAAGATAAAATGAGTTGCATTCATGTTTATGTTTATGCCTTGCATAGCATGTTTATTTTGATGTCATCACTAAACTCTCAAGAATAACTAAATGAACTTGCATTATCATGTTTAAATTTCCAAGCTTGCATTTCATGTTTATATTTCAAGTCATCACTTAATCTTTAAAGATAATAATGAGGTTGCATCTCATATTTATTTTATGCTCTCACTTTATTTTATAATGAAGAGTAAAACAAGTGCATAACATGTTTAAGTTTATGCCATCACTTAAATATCCTAGAGCTCAAAGACTTGCCCAAGTATCTTACATAAAGTTTTAGAAATGGAGGCATTTCAAGAATGCCATTTCGGCCTTGTGATGATGATGATGGACTTGAGATGAGTTCATCTAATCATAAGTGCCCATAGTCTAAGTCTTGGAATTTTTGTAAGCTTAGGTGTGCTTGAAGAACTTTATGAACAAAGTTTTATGTTTTAAATCTATTCCTTGAGCTAAATAATTTAGCTACTGACCTTACCCACTTTTATATGATTTTAATGAGATAATTGGTTTCTAAAAGAGTTTTGAGTTCCTAAAATGATTCCAAGAGAAACTAGCAACTTATATGCATTTAAAACATGAGATTATGTGATTATATGATGCTTGTAATTTTGGTTCTGCATTGTGCACTTGGCCACTGTATAAATTCTGTTTTATGGTGTTAAAATGTGTAAAATTATGTTTGAGTGAGGCAAGGAACGATTTAGGGAAGTTAGGAAAGAACAAGTAACTAAAAAGAACTTAAAATGAGAATTCTAGAACACTTAGAAGCACAAATTATAAATTCTGTTCCAGCATAATTGGACTTAAGAAAAATGGTTTATAATTAGTGGATATGTGTAGGAATCCCTCATAATTGGTTTAGGAGATGATTATAGAGTTTTAGGCAAAGACGGAACTTAGAAAGGGTCAATGATGGAGATTCTAGAACCCTAATTATATGATAATTTTCTGCCCAAAGTGATGTAGTGCTGTATGGCTATGTTAGTGAACATAAACATTAGAGGAAATTATAGGTAATGATCCCTTAGGTGTAAGAAAGATTCATAATGAAAGTTAGAATCATTAGAACATAAATTTAAGACCGTAAACGCCAAAGCATAAGACACCATGAGATAGAAGGTGTGAAGCGAGCATGAGACCGAGTGGGTATACTCGTGATGATGTAAATATGTTAATACCGTGTACATGAGACTATATGCGTATTTGTGACATGTTATTGTGATGATATGGTATGCTATGCTTAAGATGCATGAGAATACGAAATATAAATAAGTTAGGAGGGTGTGCTCCTATGATTAAGAGAATTGATTTGATTAAGAAGTTTCATGAGAATAACATGTGTGGTTTGAGTTATGTGGCATGACTCAAATTTAGAAAGGAAATGTAGTCGTTATGCGAATTTTCGTCAAATTTGAGGGACTTGAGAAAGTTTTGAAAAGAATGATTTATATGTGACATGCCAGATGCATTTCTCCTGCTACAAGTGAGAGGAAACCCATGGGGGGTATGGTCTGGAGCCATATGGAAACGGACAATGTCACTGGTCTTAACCAGATAGATACGCTTAAGATTAGACATACTTCTCCTGCTCCAATGAGAGAAGGTAAAATCGTGAGGCATCGACATTAGCCCTGCCAAAGCGGACAAAGTCCTGGGCTTAACCAATTGATGCGTTTTGGAGAAGGAAGAAAGTCCCATGATGGGTGATTCCTTAGGTCCCCCCAAACTTGGAGTCGGTTTGTTATTTTTATGATTATGATTTGCTTATCAAGAAGATAAGTAAGAACTAGTGACGACTAGTTAAGGTATGAGCTCATAGCCTAGTATAAGGGTTGGTTACTATTTTTACATACTATGATGTCACAAGTTTGAGAAACGAGAAAAGTGTGAAGCATTTTGCTCATAAAAGAGAGAAGTTGTTTATGAGAAGTTACATGCCACTTATATGAAAACTAGTTGATGATGATATGTTTTATTGGTTTGCTGCATAGAGCATTGCCATGCATTCATGTTTTGGTATGCTGCATACATGCATTAAGATTCATCATAAAAGACAGACCTTGGATAATTATCTTTTATAGAACCTCATAATGAAACCTTGCATGTTCAACCTTTTCATAATAAACCCAAGGTTCCTGGGACGTAACGATGACACTAGGATAGGAGGTTTCCCTCCTGAGATTCTTTAGCAAGATTCTCACCCCTCTATCTTCCTTTCCCCTTACGTCTTTAGATTCTGATGGTGTCGTTTGTGATTTTTGTTGACACGCCCATGTGGGAGGTGTACTACGATCAAGTCATCAGTTTTTCCATTTTGAGGGTCATTGTGCCGTGCGCATTTTTGCATACATGGGACGTCCGTTTGCATTCCTGTCTCTAGCTTTCGTTTCACCCGACCTTTGAGAGAGGGGCGGCCCGTGACGAGCAACCGGCCAGCTCGACCATCGTCTTTGGCAGTGCCGGCTATCAAGTACGTTCCTCACCGAGGCATTCAGAGACGATCCATCGGAGGATTCCCTCTCATCCCTTTGGGAGGGATCTACCCTATAGTTCCTATGGACATCGAGAGGGGCGGTGAGGATAGTGACATGCAGAGGCTAGCTCGACTCCGAAGATACGCCCGTCGGAGGTCATGTCTATCCACCTTTCCGTTTGCACACTCCTAAGGAGCTAGCACAGTTCATTAGGTATGTACCTTCGAGGGATGAGGAAGGACCATCAGGAGTTCGAGGTGGGGTAGCCATGGCTTGGGATCGATCTTTTGGGGCTTTCCATGTATTTGTTGTTTATGTTTTTGGTTATTTATGTTTCATGTACTGAACTCTCCCATTCTTATGTGTGTATGACTTTATGTTTTATTCCAATTAATGTATCCAAGTTGTGTATTAAACTACGATATTTAATATTATGATGGTTGAGCCTATGATTGAGGTGTTCTTAATTGCCTTTATATTGTATGATTTATTTTCTCTCCACTTACGTTTCGCTTATGTTGCGCGTGATGGCTCGCATTTTGTTTTACGTATTTCAAAAAAAAAATTTTACCCGTATTTTTCGCTAAGTAATTTTACAAACGAGTTTTAAAGGGAAGTAATAACTAATAATTAATTTAAATACGTCCCGCGTGTGGGTTAAATATTAGGGTGTTATAGATGACATGGTTTTTGAATGTGCGCATACACATAACGAGAGAATCCTTCACACGTACACCACCACGTCTATCGTTCGGATTTCCCGAATTATGTTCCTCGCTTGAGGCATTCGAGACTGACCTCTGGAGGACTCGTCTACCCACATATACTCTGAGAGTTCTGCTCTACTCCTCTATGGATGAAGGAGGGTAGTGAAGAAACGGTCACCAAGCAGGTTGGCACGAAGGCCATCCATGCGCCCCAGCATGGAGCCCATGTTCAGCTACCTCGTGTGCCCACTCCAAATGAGTCGCTCATGGATTCAGTTATGTTCCGCCCTTTTAAGGGCCAATGAGCCGTAGATCTTTTGGAGGGTGTTTAGTGTACACACACTACTAGCTTAGGATAACCTTCTTTTGTTTTAGAGGTTATCTATCTTAGGTGCACTAATAGACATGTTTTCCCTTGTATTTTCCTTTCCTATGTATTTGCTTTTCTATGTACTAAACTTAACTCACCTTCCATGGTGGGTAGACTAATATATGCTTAAATTATGGTGTGCTAATGGATGATCTTTTATAGAGCCTATATAATGTTTCTATCTTTGTTATTCTTTTACATGTTACGCTTTACGTTGACGATCGCTTATGTTATATGCGGCTCACATTTTGTCTATGTTTTCAAAAAAAAAAAATTTGGCTCATATTTTCATAAAGTATTTTCAAGTATGATTTAAGAAACTAAAACGAAGAGTAATATCTAATAATCAACTGGAATACGTCCTAGCGTGTTGAGTTAATTATTAGGGTGTTACACTAATTACCATGTTCTGCTGAGTATTAACATTGTAATTAGCGAGTATTACTTACATTCATAATCTATACTAGTTGAAATACCATACCATAAGGTAATTTAGATGTATATGTTGGAAAGCTCATATTTACATATATTAACATCATAATGTAGTTTAAAACATTTATATCATGCCAGTACACAAACTAGTTAGCTCCTAAACTAGTCAAAGCTCAATGTACAAAAGAAACACCCCGCATCCTGGCATATCCCTTCAAAGTCGAACCCAACAAAATTTTATACAAACGAAATAGACTTCAACAACATCTATTAGGATCTGTTTCACTTGGGAGGTCTACTGCTAAGACCTATGGGTATAGTGGAATCAAATCCGTTCAATGCCACTGCCACTAGGATAAATCAGGAAGAAAATCAAACCATATCTGGAAAAATTGAACACAATACAACATATATGCACATAGGATGAGAATATTATAAAATTCTTAGTAGAGTAGTCCCTTAAGTATGAATAGACATAACTAGCATTTTTATCCATATAAGTAATATCATGTAAAGTCGTATGAAACGTATTTATAAAAATAAGAATGACAATTATACATTTATTCTTGTAACCAAGGAACTCACTTCGGTGCCAATTTCTCTTTTCTTTAACATAGGGAAGGCTTAATTTCACATTCAGAGGTATCTATAGTGGATAATTCCACAAAGGACAATAGACTGCTAGTACATGAGCTTATTCCTATTCGTGATCATTGAACTTCATTTTTTCTCATTTTAGAATCACACAGTTATATTCCTAGCCGATGTGTCTATCGACTCATAAAATTTCAGGGAAGTCCTTATTTTTACTGTAACATCCCTCCGCTTTATGGATTGCCGATGTCCCCACAAACCAACACGGGTCTTTTCAGCGTGCTTGTCCTCACTCATGCTTCTTAGGAAAACTTCCAAGGTCACCCATCCCAAAATTACCCCAAGTCAAGCACGCTTAACTTGGAGTTCTTTCGTGATGGGCTCCGAAAGAGAGATGCATCTTTGTGGCATAGGTAGTACCAATCAATTCATATAAGCCTTCCTTAACCGTATAGTCCCATACCTATAAGAACTAAGATCCCTTCATTCGGGTGTGTAATCGGTTCATTCATGTACCCTCCGGAGGAGGCGCCTGTAACACCCTAATAATTAACCCAATACACCTAGGCGGATCTGATTAATTACTAGACTTTACTCTTTGCTTCAGTTCCTTAATCATGCTTTGAAAATACTTAGTGAAATTACGAGCCATTTTTTTTTTTAAACATAATTGAAAACGTGAGCCGCGCTTAACGTGAATGATTTAGCAAAATTTAAAAGACACATAGGAATTTACAAACATCACATCATAATATATTGGCTCCATCATACAGCATCCATAATTACATATCATATAGATATTTTGCCTACCAACAGAATAAGACTAAGTGTAGGCAATCTAATAAAACATAAATAATATATGGATGGAAGGACATCCATTAATGGCACCTAGTAATAACACTCAGGGATAGGGATAGATATCTGAAATATACGAGTGAAACTCAGGATTCAAGTTCAGCTACCTGGTGACAGCCTCAATGTGATTCACGAACGCTTCCTTCTGTTTCTGAAGACGAGATGGAAAGAAAAATAGAGGGAGTGAGAAACTTATAAAAAGAATCTCAGTAGGGTACTCACCTCATGATGCATTGTGTCATCATCATCGTCCCAGGAACCTCGGGTTATTATGAAATAGTGAGCATGCTAAGATTGATTTATTAAGTTCGAAAATATACTTTACGAGGTTCGTCTTAATCATGCGTCTTATAATGCATCATAAACTTAGCATGTCATGTTTATAATGAACTTTTCCTTTCATATATAATAACATAGTTATGCATAAAATCACATCATATTCCTCATCATCATTTCATAATACTATGCATAGCAGAATATCATATTTCTCATCATCATCTCATAAATACTATGCATAGCAGAACATCATATTCACATAATGCATTTACTTAGTTTCTTAGGTGACTTAAAGTTACTTTCATCATCATTTTCCTGGGCCACCCTATACTTCACCCTTTTGGGAGTAATCTAGGTTATGAGCTCATACCTTGCTAGTCGTCACCAGCACATACTTATCCCTTTTGATAAGTAAAAATTCTGTCTACCCTTTTGAGAGAGACAGACTAGGGGCAAGAATCACCTTTTCACCGCCTATAGTTTGACGGGTCCAAAGGATCATTTTCTCATATATTTTGAGTCACCTTTAAGTCTTTGCATGTTATATCATAATACAATTCTTCATTCATAATCATCATAACATTTTCTCATTTATAGTCTTATGCAAAATAATATATACCAACTGTAATCATGCATCTGGAGATTCCAGGAAAGAGAGGTGGGTCACAATGGACACGCTTAAATACCAAATCTTTCCTTAGCCAGAATCTTTCCAATTGCACTCTTACAGTAATACACTTTCTTCCAGGTAATAGAATATGTCTTTATTTCATGCATAAGTTTTCATTGTTTGCAACAGCAACTATAACATATAAACCAGGGAATCAATCAATGACACCAAATTCTTAATAAGCATCAAATCATATTTTAAGTACACATAAATTACTAGCTTCCCATAAAATTCTTACAAAGTTTTAAAACTCTTTTAGAACTAATTCTTTTTGTTAAACTTGAAAGAAGTCATAGGACTTTAGGCCTAACTTAACCATGGGACCGATTTATAACTTGAAAGAATGTTCATAATTAAATATTTCACTTAAGATAAAAGGAGCAAGTCTTGAGCTTTAGAGATTTAGGTGACATCTTTGAATTATTACCATGCTATGCAACCTTATTTTAATCTTATCTTTATAAGGTGATAGCTTGGAATTATAAACATGATATGCAATTCCATTTCTTTATCTTTAAGATTTAAGGTGATAACTTAAAAATTAAACATGATGCAAGAACTTGTAATATAAACATGATGCAAGAACTGAAGGCGTAATCCGCAGGGACAAGTAGAGGAGAAGAGAATCTTAAGCAACGAGCGCGGTAGTCCGCATAGGACCGGTGAGGGGATGAGAATTACATTTTTTAAGCTCCAATTCTCAAGACTTCTTAAAGAATAAATTCTTTAACTCCAATTATCTCATTTCTTTGCTTATGATTCATAAGCAAGTCTTTGAGCTCTAGGATTTTTAGGTGATGACATAAAATAAACATGCCATGCATTGACTCTTTTAGCCATTATAAAATAAAGTGAGAGCATAAAATAAACATGAGATGCAACTTCTTTATTATCTTTAGAGATTAAGTGACAACTTGAAATTTAAACATGAAATGCAAGCTTGGAAATTTAAACATGAATATGCAAGTTCATTTATTCATTCTTGAGAATTTAGTGATGACATAGAAAGTAAACATGGTTATGCAAGGCATAAACTTAAACATGGATGCAAGTTCATTTTATTTCTTTACTAGAGCTCCTCCAAGACTTGAAGTTCTAAACTCAAGATCATAAAAACATCATAAAAATATTATTCTTTAAAGTTTTGCATCAAGTGGAACTTTCAAGCTTTAGAGGCCTAACTTGTGATGGATTCACAACCCACCCTCAAGGTCCTCATCATCAAGCCATCATCTTAGTCCCACCTAGGCCATATGGCTGAATTGTTCAAAGAAAAAGGAAGAAGAAAACCAAATGGAAAAACTAGAGAAAATCCATGAAATCATCATTTTGAACCAAGAACAACACTTAGCAAAGCATAGAAATAAACTTAAAAACAACTCCCTACCTAATCTGATTTGAAGGAAAGGAAGAGAACTTGGTTTCCTTGAGTGAAATGAAAGAAAATATTCTTGAAAACTTGAAGAAAGAATTCAGCCAAGAGGAGGAGGAAATGAGAGCTTTTGGTGCTCCTAAAACTAGAATTTGTGTAAGTTATGAACTAAGCATCTAAACTATCTTCAAGCATGCCTATTTATAGAGATTTTGCAGCTCATAAATGGACAAAGGAAGGAAAGAAATCTGACCAAAAATTAGAGAAAAAAATAAGGAAGAAAAATCATTTTGTTTGGTGGCTTAAAACATGGAATCATGTTTCCATGTTTTCATGATTCTTTGTTTTCATTCTTTGGATTTTTGTGTAATAATTTTCTGACTTATTACTCAATAATTTCGTGCATTACAGCCTTGTGGAAGAGGATTTTGTGTGTTCCATGTATTTTTTAGGTGTAGGCAAGGTATTCATGCAATTTAGAGAATTTACGGTTAAGGGTTTAAGTGAATTACTAAGCAATTTGGGTGTTTTAAGCAATTTTAGGTTCTAATCAATCTAAATAAATAATTTTGACTCTAGATTAGTAATTAGAATTTAATAAGCTTTAATTTGAGCCTAATATTGCTTAGGTTTCGTTAGACGAATCAAAAATCTCAAAATTTGTAAAACTACAAAGAGGGGCAAAACGGTCATTTTACTTAAAAATTGCCCGAGACCACCCGAGCTTAACCAATGGTTAATCATGGCTTAAAAACACCTTTTAACACATTTTAGTGAGGTTCGGGCTAAGTCGGCACGCAAATCGGAGTTAAAACGGGTAAGGGCGTTTTGGTCATTTCGCGTCGAAGCTCAAAATTAGGATTCTTCTCCTCTATTAACACACATAACACAAACAATCCCTTATTAACATCAAAACATCCCCTTGAGGATGGGTGGGGCCCACGATCCTCATTTTCTAGTAAAATAACCTCAGGGGCATTTTGGTCATTTTACACGTACAGAAAATTGGGGTTTGCAATACTTGCACGAATTGCTCCTAACTTCTCTTCTAACGTTATATTCCTTTATTAAGGATTGTTTGGTCTCAAATTTTATATAATATTTACCTACGGTAATTCGGTAATTCCTAATGATAGTAAAAATTACAGTAAAAATTGGGGCGTTACATTACTCCCCTCCTTAAAAAGAATTTCGCCCTCGAAATTCGTTACTAGATAGCTCTGGATCCTGTGCTTGCATATCTGATTCCAGCTCCCATGTAACTTCTTCGGTTTCATCTCGTCCCCATGCTACTTTGACTAGGGTACAACCTTGTTCCTTAACCTTAACTCCTCGGTCAACGATTCTCGTGGGTGGTAAGTTAAACGTTAGGTCATCTCTTAATTGTACATGTTCTGGCTCTAGTACATGACTTGGGTCAGAATGATATTTCCTTAACTGGGAGACATGGAAAACATCATGAAGGTTGGAGAGACTCGGGGGTAGGGCTATACGGTAGGCTCCAGATCCTATTTTGCTAAGGATTTCAAATGGACCAAGAAATCTGGGCTCAATTTCTTTACTTTCATTGCTCGGCCTATGCCTGTGGTGGGGGTGATTCTTAGGAACACATGGTCCCCTTCTTGAAAATCTAGCGGTTTCGCCGCTTGTCCGCATAGTTTTCTGCGACTTTGAGCGTGAGAATCTTATCCCTAATCTTCTTGATTTGTTCCGTCGTTTCCCTCACAATATCCGGTCCAAGTAGACTTTGCTCTGGGGCTCATACCAACATAGAGGTGATTGACACTTCCGTCCATAGAGGGCCTCGTATGGTGCCATACCGATACTTGCATGATAACTGTTGTTATATGCAAATTCAATAATGAGGTACTTATCCAACTCTCTCTTTGATCTAAAACACATGCCCTCAACATGTCCTCCAAAGTTTGGATAGTTCTTTCAGATTGACCGTCCGTTTGGGGGTGATAAGCCGTGCTCAAACACAGCTTTGAACCAAACGCCTTCTGAAAGGCTCCCCAAAACCGTGACGTGAATCGCGGATCTCGATCGAGATTATCGTCGACGGTCTCCGTGTAACCTTACTATCTCCTGAATATATAGTGCTAACCTATCCAAGGAATAAGTCACCTTAATAGGTAAAAAGTGGGCTGACTTAGTCAACCGATCCACTATTACCCAAATGGCGTCATGATTCGCTTGGGTCCTCGTAGTCCAGTTACAAAATCCATGGAGATACTATCCCACTTCCACTCGGGGATTGATAGGGGTTGCAACATTCCAGAGGGTCTTTGGTGCTCAATCTTCACCTTTTGACATACCAAGCATTTATTCACCCATGTGCACACATCCTTTTTCAATCCAGGCCACCAGAACATCTTCCTCAAATCTTGATACATCTTGGTGGCACCAGGATGGAGGGTGAAATGACTCTTATGGGCTTCCTCCAAAATATCCTTCGGAGGTCACCACTAGCAGGTACACATATACGACCTTCAAACCTCCATAAACTATCATTCCCTTGGGTAAAACCTTTCAACTTATCAGCTCTCCTCCTCTAAGGTCTCTTGAAATTCTCTATCTTTCCTTTGGGCTTGAGCAATTCTTTCCTTGAATTCACTTGTCACACTAAGGTGACAAGCTCTTATGCCCTTAGTGGTCAAGGTCATTCCTAGGTTGAGGTCTCTAAATTGCTCAATTAACTCAATCTCTTTCACCATCAAACGGGACACTTGTAAGGATTTCCTACTTAGGGCATCAGCTACAACATTAGCTTTACCTGGATGATAGTTTAACCCGAAATCATAATCTTTTAAAAACTCCATCCACCTTCTTTGCCTCATGTTTAGCTCTTTTTGATCAAAGAGATATTTCAAACTCTTGTGATCAGAAAACACCTCAAACCTCACTCCGTATAAATGGTGTCTCCAAATCTTTAGAGCAAACACGACAGCGGCTAACTCAAGGTCATGGGTGGGGTAATTTGCCTCATGTGGCTTGAGTTGCCTCGATGCATAGGCCACCACTTGCCTATCCTCATCAGTACACAACCCAAACCCTTCCTCGAAGCATCACAGTACACTTCGAAAGGCACATTGGGTTGGTAACACTAAAACGGGGTTGAGGTTAGCTTGTGTTTCAGCTCTTGAAAGCTCTTTTCACACTCCGGGTCCATGAAAAAGAGGTGTTTTTCCTAGTTAGCTTAGTCAGAGGAAGGGAAATCTGGGAAAATCCCTTGATAAACCGACGGTAATAACCAGCTAAACCTAAGAAGCTCCTTACTTCATTACCGTGGTTGGTCTTTCCAGTTTACAACCGTTTCCACCTTACTAGGATCTAGCAATTCCTTTCTTAGATACTACATGCCCTAAAAATTTCACCTCATCCAACCAGAATTCACACTTAGAAAGCTTGGCATATAGTTTCTTTTCCTTCAGGATTTCCAGTACTATAGTTAGGTGGCGTTCATGCTCCTCGTGGGTCTTAGAGTAGATGAGAATGTCATCTATAAAGACAACCACAAATCTAAATAAGGTCTAAAGATCCTATTCATGTAATCCATAAAAATTGCCGGAGCATTGGTTAATCCAAAGGACATTACTCCAAACTCAAAATGGCCGTATCGGGTAAAAAGGCCGTTTTTGGTATATCTTCATCTCTCACCCTAATCTGGTGGTAACCTGACCTCAAATCAATCTTAGAAAACACTGTTGCCCTTTAAGCTGGTCCATCAAGTCATCTATCCTAGGCAAAGGGTATTTGTTCTTCACTGTCACTTTATTCAATTGCCTATAGTCAACACACATCCTCATACTCCCATCCTTTTTCTTCACAAACAACACAGGGCTCCCCAAGGTGACGCACTAGGCCTACAAACTTTTTCTCCAATAAATCCTCCAATTAGCTTTCAACTCGGTCAACTCTAATGGGGACATCCTGATGGGGCTATGGATATGGGACCTGCACAGGAAGCAATTCTATGGAAAACTCTATCTCTCTCTTGGGGGAAACTCTGTATCTCATCTGGAAATACTTCGGGATAATTTCTTACTATCGGTATCTCATCGATACTTTGCTCAAAGTCTACATCACTAGCAGCTAAGAAAATATAACCTTTACTCTCACCCTTACCACAGTCCATTTCTCCAGTAGTTATGTAAAGACTTATGGGTTTCTTAGGTCTAATGGGAACAGGAAGAAAAGTAATGGTTTTCTCATAAGTTTAACAGTACACGGTTGGCTTCAAGCCAATCCATGCCAAGAATCACATCTAAACCTTGCATGGGTAAGCAAATGAGATCTAAAACAAATGATCTATTCTCAATAACAAAATGGCAATCTAAACAACATTTACAAGTCCAGGGTTTTAGGAGGGGGTAGAAACAATAAGGTCAAAAGGAAGCTCGTTATATGCAAGTTAAGGGTTTTAACACACGAGTGGGAGATAAAAGAATGGGAGGCGCCAGAATCATACAAGTACAATTAAGTTTCTACCATACATATTACACTTACCTTCCACGAGATTTCGTGACTTTGTCGTTTCTTCAACATTAACGGTGAATACCCTTCCTTGGTATTCCTGGCTTGGGATTGGGGGTTGGCGGGTTCCTTTCTGTGCATTCTCGGGAGTAATGACCTGGTTTCACAGGTAGCACACGTTTGTTCCGGCTCGACATGGCATGCTCCCATGATTCTTGCCGCACTTGGGACATTCCATGGATGGCACGGGTCGTGGAGGTGTGCTGGACCTCTTTGTGGTGCTTTCCCTTTATTGTTATTATTGTTGTTGTTGCGATTGTTGCTGGGATTATAGCGGTTGTTGTTGTTGTTCGGTCTTCCTTGATGAAAGTTCCTTTGTGGCACTTGTGATCTTGATTGATGTGGAAATGGAGGTC
Organism: Dalbergia oliveri; assembly: GCA_030441495.1. Taxonomy (NCBI): domain Eukaryota; kingdom Viridiplantae; phylum Streptophyta; class Magnoliopsida; order Fabales; family Fabaceae; genus Dalbergia; species Dalbergia oliveri. The sequence continues at coordinate 27,299,244 of JAMLFY010000003.1, forward strand.
GATTTTGCCTCTTGACTGTTGACCTTGAGGTGTCAGCTTTTAATGATATTCTCAGACTTTGAAGTACCCAGCTTCTCTGCCTTCTTCAATGATGCGGCATTTGTTGACTAAGGTAGAGAAATCCCTGATTTCCAAGTGCGCAACTCCCACATTAAGTTCTCCTTTAACCCTGACTCGTATTTAATGCATTTCCAATACTCATCAGGGTTACCTTGGTACATCCTTGAGAACTTAATGAGTTCCTCAAATCTGGCAGTATCGAGCCACATTCATATTCCCCTGGACAAGTTGCATGAATTCAATGTCCTTAGCATTTCTAACCGACTCGGAAAGTACTTCTCGTAAAAATGGACCTTGAATAATTCCCAATCAATGTCCACTTCGGTTGCCTCCAAGTCTTCGAACACCAGTCCACCAAGGGCATCACCCTCAAGCATGTGGGTGGCAAAAGTGACCTTCTACTCCTCGAAACATGGAACTACAGCAAAGACCTTCTCAATATTTCGAATCCATTCATCTGCTACATTAGGATTCAGGGTCCCTTGAAAACGGGTGGATTCGCCTTACAAATTCCCGAAACGAGCATGTTCGGGAATTTCATGTCCTTGATTTATATTAGCTTGACGATTCTGATCCATCCGTTCCATCATCATTCTCATGGTCCTTGCTACGTCGCGAAGTGCTTCAGCGGTCTCATTATCTTGGTTATTCTGTGCCGCGCTCCTAGTTCTTGTCGTCGTGCCATTGGTCCCTATACACACAAAACGGCAACACTGAGGTGATCAAGCCCAATATTCCATGCAAAGTGAGCAAGTTACCATGGCACTTTCAACATCCAGTAGTCATGTATTTCTAATCCTCAAGCTCATCCTAATGATAAACATCTACACATGACATTACTAACGTATTATGCTTTAGAAGCATAGTCAGTCCAATCCTCAAGCTAGATAAACAAACTCTGATACCAAAATGTAACACCCTAATAATTAACCCAATACACCTAGGAGTATGATTAATTACTAGACTTTACTCTTTGCTTCAGTTCCTTAATCATGCTTTGAAAATACTTAGTGAAATTACGAGCCATTTTTTTTTTTAAACATAATTGAAAACGTGAGCGCGCTTAACGTGAATGATTTAGCAAAATTTAAAAGACACATAGGAATTTACAAACATCACATCATAATATATTGGCTCCATCATAGCATCCATAATTACATATCATATAGATATTTTGCCTACCAACAGAATAAGACTAAGTGTAGGCAATCTAATAAAACATAAATAATATATGGATGGAAGGACATCCATTAATGGCACCTAGTAATAACACTCAGGGATAGGGATAGATATCTGAAATATACGAGTGAAACTCAGGATTCAAGTTCAGCTACAGATAAAGCCTCAATGTGATTCACGAACGCTTCCTTATTTCTGAAGACGAGATGGAAAGAAAAATAGAGGGAGTGAGAAACTTATAAAAGAATCTCAGTAGGGTACTCACCTCATGATGCATTGTGTCATCATCATCGTCCCCAGGAACCTCGGTTATTATGAAATAGTGAGCATGCTAAGATTGATTTATTAAGTTCGAAAATATACTTTACCGAGGTTCGTGATTTAATCATGCGTCTTATAATGCATCATAAACTTAGCATGTCATGTTTATAATGAACTTTTCCTTTCATATATAATAACATAGTTATGCATAAAATCACATCATATTCCTCATCATCATTTCATAATACTATGCATAGCAGAATATCATATTTCTCATCATCATCTCATAAATACTATGCATAGCAGAACATCATATTCACATAATGCATTTACTTAGTTTCTTAGGTGACTTAAAGTTACTTTCATCATCATTTTCCTGGGCCACCCTATACTTCACCCTTTTGGGAGTAATCTAGGTTATGAGCTCATACCTTGCTAGTCGTCACCAGCACATACTTATCCCTTTTGATAAGTAAAAATTTTGTCTCTACCCTTTTGAGAGAACAGACTAGGGGCAAGAATCACCTTTTCACCGCCTATAGTTTGACGGGTCCAAAGGATCATTTTCTCATATATTTTGAGTCACCTTTAAGTCTTTGCATGTTATATCATAATACAATTCTTCATTCATAATCATCATAACATTTTCTCATTTATAGTCTTATGCAAATAATATATACCAACTGTAATCATGCATCTGGAGATTCCAGGAAGAGGTGGGTCACAATGGACACGCTTAAATACCAAATCTTTCCTTAGCCAGAATCTTTCAAATGCACTCTCCAGTAATACACTTTCTTAATAGAATATGTCTTTATTTCATGCATAAGTTTTCATTGTTTGCAACAACAACTATAACATATAAACCAGGGAATCAATCAATGACACCAAATTCTTAATAAGCATCAAATCATATTTTAAGTACACATAAATTACTAGCTTCCCATAAAATTCTTACAAAGTTTTAAAACTCTTTTAGAACTAATTCTTTTTGTTAAACTTGAAAGAAGTCATAGGACTTTAGGCCTAACTTAACCATGGGACCGATTTATAACTTGAAAGAATGTTCATAATTAAATATTTCACTTAAGATAAAAGGAGCAAGTCTTGAGCTTTAGAGATTTAGGTGACATCTTTGAATTATTACCATGCTATGCAACCTTATTTTAATCTTATCTTTATAAGGTGATAGCTTGGAATTATAAACATGATATGCAATTCCATTTCTTTATCTTTAAGATTTAAGGTGATAACTTAAAAATTAAACATGATGCAAGAACTTGTAATATAAACATGATGCAAGAAGCTGAAGGCGGTAGTCCAGGACCAGTGAGGGAGAGAGAATCTTAAGCAAGGAGCGGCGGTAGTCCGCAGGGGCGGTGAGGGGATGAGAATTACATTTTTTTTAAGCTCCAATTCTCAAGACTTCTTAAAGAATAAATTCTTTAACTCCAATTATCTCATTTCTTTGCTTATGATTCATAAGCAAGTCTTTGAGCTCTAGGATTTTTAGGTGATGACATAAAATAAACATGCCATGCATTGACTCTTTTAGCCATTATAAAATAAAGTGAGAGCATAAAATAAACATGAGATGCAACTTCTTTATTATCTTTAGAGATTAAGTGACAACTTGAAATTTAAACATGAAATGCAAGCTTGGAAATTTAAACATGAATATGCAAGTTCATTTATTCATTCTTGAGAATTTAGTGATGACATAGAAAGTAAACATGGTTATGCAAGGCATAAACTTAAACATGGATGCAAGTTCATTTTATTTCTTTACTAGAGCTCCTCCAAGACTTTAGAGAAATATAAATTCAACCCAATATATCTTAGCAAGACAAAGTGAAAAATACATCTTTCAAGTTCTAAACTCAAGATCATAAAAACATCATAAAAATATTATTCTTTAAAGTTTTGCATCAAGTGGAACTTTCAAGCTTTAGAGGCCTAACTTGTGATGGATTCACAACCCACCCTCAAGGTCCTCATCATCAAGCCATCATCTTAGTCCCACCTAGGCCATATGGCTGAATTGTTCAAAGAAAAGGAAGAAGAAAACCAAATGGAAAAACTAGAGAAAATCCATGAAATCATCATTTTGAACCAAGAACAACACTTAGCAAAGCATAGAAATAAACTTAAAAACAACTCCCTACCTAATCTGATTTGAAGGAAAGGAAGAGAACTTGGTTTCCTTGAGTGAAATGAAAGAAAATATTCTTGAAAACTTGAAGAAAGAATTCAGCCAAGAGGAGGAGGAAATGAGAGCTTTTGGTGCTCCTAAAACTAGAATTTGTGTAAGTTATGAACTAAGCATCTAAACTATCTTCAAGCATGCCTATTTATAGAGATTTTGCAGCTCATAAATGGACAAAGGAAGGAAAGAAATCTGACCAAAAATTAGAGAAAAAAATAAGGAAGAAAAATCATTTTGTTTGGTGGCTTAAAACATGGAATCATGTTTCCATGTTTTCATGATTCTTTGTTTTCATTCTTTGGATTTTTGTGTAATAATTTTCTGACTTATTACTCAATAATTTCGTGCATTACAGCCTTGTGGAAGAGGATTTTGTGTGTTCCATGTATTTTTTAGGTGTAGGCAAGGTATTCATGCAATTTAGAGAATTTACGGTTAAGGGTTTAAGTGAATTACTAAGCAATTTGGGTGTTTTAAGCAATTTTAGGTTCTAATCAATCTAAATAAATAATTTTGACTCTAGATTAGTAATTAGAATTTAATAAGCTTTAATTTGAGCCTAATATTGCTTAGGTTTCGTTAGACAATCAAAAATCTCAAAATTTGTAAAACTTACAAAGAGGGGGCAAAACGGTCATTTTACTTAAAAATTGCCCGAGACCACCCGAGCTTAACCAATGGTTAATCATGGCTTAAAAACACCTTTTAACACATTTTAGTGAGGTTCGGGCTCAGTCGGCACGCAAATCGGAGTTAAAACGGTAAGGGCGTTTTGGTCATTTCGCGTCGAAGCTCAAAATTAGGATTTTTCTCCTCTATTAACACACATAACACAAACAATCCCTTATTAACATCAAAACATCCCCTTGAGGATGGGTGGGGCCCACGATCCTCATTTTCTGAGTAAAATAACCTCAGGGGCATTTTGGTCATTTTACACGTCCAGAAAATTGGGGTTTGCAATACTTGCACGAATTGCTCCTAACTTCTCTTCTAACGTTATATTCCTTTATTAAGGATTGTTTGGTCTCAAATTTTATATAATATTTACCTACGGTAATTCGGTAATTCCTAATGATAGTAAAAATTACAGTAAAAATTGGGCGTTACAAGTGCTCCTTGTCATGCCTTCTAACAGCGATCACTCCTGCCTCGTCCAGGGCGTTACATTACCTCCCTCTTTATCCCATATAAGTCTTGTCTCTCTTTTTCCCATATGTTCAAACATACACCGTGAAATTTATACATGCTCTTTCTCATATAATTGCACCATGTACTTCTTTTTCCTTTCTCAAAGGCATGCTTACATCACATGTAGGCATTTAATTACATTAGAGTTTCATCCATGCCTCACAAGCAATTATTTGACACGACTAGCATGCATTCATATGCCATATACTTGGACTAAATGCCATTCTATCACTAATTTAAGTCATTCTTACCATTCCAACACCCTGGCATATTTACTATACCACTAACAACATCTAATTCCTACATCAAACAGCCATTTCAAGAGCCAAAAAAATTCTCCATGACACTTCAATGTGTCTAAGACCCTGTAAAAATTTCATAGTAAATGGAGCTTTCTAGCCCTGTTAATTAAATTGTACAAATTTAGTGGTTAGAGACCACTTATTCATAGCTAGAATAGGTTTTTACAATTTTTAACCCTAGCAAATGATTGAATCAAATCCCAATAAAATTTACAGTGATAATTCAATGTATTAGCAACTTCTTGTAAACATTTCAAAGTGTCCTTCGATTATTTACTATGGTAATAAAATGGACAATCTTATTGCTTCAGATTCAACAATCAAGACAGCATCAGTCCCATTTAAGTGTCTAAATTTTTAAGGCGGTACCTTAAAACCAATGCCCAAGAAAATTCATGTAGTTATTTTAAGATGTTAGCTTCCACATATATTTTTTTCAGTTCATAAACATTACCACAAATAGGTCTAAAAATTCATGAAAATTTACTGTCTATAGCCAAAAAAATCCAGCAGCCTAGTCAAAATTTCTTTTGATAAAAACCATTTTCTAACACCATCCAAACACACCACCAAAATTAATACATCAATATCAACATAATATCAACCAATATAACTAGAAATTTTGGACCTTTCTCAATCAAAACATATTAGAATAAATTTGAGAAGAAAAGGCAAAGAAATCCCTACTTCTAGTGACTTAATGGCTTCTTAGCCCCAAGGTGCTCTAAGATTGTCTTCTTGCTCCCCAAAGCTCCCAAATCAACCAAAGCTCCTTCTTAACTCAGTGAGGGTAAGGTAGCAAGGTAATTTTTGGTGAGGAATAAAGATTTTAATGAGTTAGATTTGTAGGGATTGAAGTGTAGAACAAGTTTTGTAAAGGAATTTTGAAGCTTTCACAACTCTAGCTTAGGGTTTATGGGCTTAGAACTCAAGATCAAGCTCTTGAAGATGAAGATGGTGGCTGGTTCTCCTTTCCTCCTTGCTGGCCAAAATGCTTATTGGTTTCTTGGAGAAGATATGGATTAATACTTATCCTAACTTGACTTTTCTTTATGTTACATAAATGCATGTCTTGTTAAAAAGAATAAAATAGAATGGATGGCTAAGATTTAATCTTGGAATCCAAGATTAAATCATGGTCTTCCACATATCTTAAATGGATAAACGTTATCCATTTGTGGTAATTAAACATCTTTCGGTGTTAAAAATCACACAAAAATCTTCCGAACGGGTAACGCTTACCTGATTAAACCAATATTACTCGAAAATTAATTCTAAGTATAAAATTTTCATTTCCACTTATTTCTAACCTTATTCCCATGTTTTCCTAATTTTGGGCACTTGGGTCCGATCTAGGTTTAGACTGTACAGGACCGCCTTAAGGCCCGCAAAACACTTTTCACTTTTTTTTTGGTTCGATCATAAATTCGTTCTCATCATTATTACGCCTATTAGAATCTTAATATTTTCATTAACAAAGCCTCAATTAATTTCTAAAGAAAATTAGGGTGTTAGAATTTTCCTTAAATTGGTTGGGTTATCATTCAAAACATATTATAATAAAACTTTCTAAAGGGATAGAGCTAAAAACTAGGGACTTATAAACATTCTAGTGATGATTGCCAATCACAGAGAAGTTTTCATTGAAGTGACTAGCATAGATTGACATTGGGCTAGAGGATGCTAGCTAAAATGTAGGGGTGAAAGCTTTGCCCAAGTAGTGGAGATCATGGATTTAGAATGTGGGTAGTTATCCCACAATTATAGGAGTGGTTCCTTTTTGACATGAAGCAAAACCACATGTGCATTGATAGCGTAGGTAGTCTAGGAAACAACGGTAGATTGACATATTAGAGCAAGAAGTGAAGATAACCTGGACAGGTGTCAAGATCATCTGAAGTACATATAATTGTCAATGACACATGGCAGAATCCTATTGGACATAATTGCTGAGATAAGAGACATTGGGCTTCATTTTCAGGAGTAGTTGGTTTCGAATCACATACTCAAGCTCTTCCAAGTTCAAAGTCACTTTGATGCCAAAAACACAAGAGACAATGTAAAGATTATCTCACAGACTCACTCACTTTCATCGCTTTTCTTTAAGATTTGTAACCAGGATTTTTCTATTTGAGTGCAAATGACCAAAATGCCCTGAGGTCATTTTTACCCAAATAGAGAAGGACGTTTCTCGAATGGGTCAACTCAATGTTTGAAGGGGGTTATACCTGTTATGTATGATATCCGAGGTGAAAATCTTGTTTTCAGAATTTTGGCTCAAAATGACCAAAATACCCTAGCGTTTTACGCGGGTAAAGGTGCCGTTTGAGCCTGGAACTTTTCAGGAAGTTTGGAATAATGTTTATGAGTGATTTTTGATGTTTAGTTGAGCAGGAAATCCCAGAAGTTTTAGTGTAAAATTACCATTTTGCCCATAGAATAGTGTACAGTGAGCCTAATGACGTAATTAAGCAAACCTAAGCAATATTAGGCTCTAATCGAAGATTAATTTATTTCGATAATTAATCTAGAGTCAAAATAATTTATTAAGGTTAATTAGAACCTAAGATTGCTTGGTTAAACTCTAATTACATCTTTAATTCAAGATTCCTAGTCATGGAATCTTGAATAGTATTTCTCTCTCCAATTCCTTAAATTAAGGAATTGTGCTCATACCTTCATTTGACTAAAAGAATGATTTTAAATTGTTAATCTAGCAATATCACCCTCCTAATCAAGTCTTGACAACCTTACTTAGTCATTATCTCACCTAAACACTTTCTTACAAACTCCTAATCAAAACCTTAATCAAAGAAACACCTAAACACATCACTAAACCACAATTACATGAACAATTTCTCTTCCTCCCTTGGGTAAAGCTGGCCGAATGCATACCCTTTGAAATAGGTGACATGTTGATTTTATTTCACTCCAAAGGCCATACTTCAAGCCATGCCTTGACCATACCTAGCCATGCCTTCAACCATGCCTTTGAGTAACAAGTTTTGAAGATATTTTCCTCCCCTTTGCCTTGAAGAACGTCGCCACTCCCCTTTGTGCAGCCTCCATGTTGCAAAATTTCTATAAATACCAAGCCTTGAAGAACTTGGTTACACTTTAGAAACCTTGCTAAGTTTAGTTTTCTTGCATTTTCTCTCATTTGCTCTCAATTTCTCTTCATCTTGTTCTTCTTCTTCCTCCCTCAAAGAAACCTTTCCACCACCATAAACCACCACTCCCTCACCTCAAACCACCTCTCAAACACTTAAACTTTCCATTTCCAAGCTTGCTTTCTCAAGGAAAAATCATCTTCCTTGAGAAACCTTGTTGGCCGAATCTTCCTCCTCCTCCAAGAGAAGATTTTTGTCTTCTCATTTCTTTGAAGACTCAAGCTTTCCTTCATTTCTTTCAAGACTTCTTTAGGTAGGGGTTTTATTTCAAAGTTTTACTTGTTTTCTTTAAGAAAAGTTCTAGTTTTCTCTTGGTTTTCAAAGCTTTCCTTTTCCTTTCTTCTTTTCAGCCTTAGGGCCTTGGTTGAGAAAAACTTTGGCTTGATGATGAGGTTTCAAGATAATGGTCTCATGATTCCATGTGAGAAACCTCTAAAGCTTGAAAAACTTGGTCTTGGACCATATATGCTTTTGGTTTCTTTCCTTTTCTTGCTTATGTTTTCGGATTTCCTTTCTTTTCCTCCTCAAAGTTTTCGATTTTCTTTCCTTTCCCTTTAATGGTTTCGGTTTCCTCTTCCTTTATTTGAACAAAGTTTCTTAAAAATGTTAAGTAGATCACTAAAAGTTTTGTTAAGAAAATTAATCCTATGTTTTCAAAGAGCTCTAAGCTTACCCTTGCCAACCTTAAAGTTGGTCGCCGTTCTAAGAGTTATACTCTAGATTGAAGCCCATGAGCAATAAAATAAAGAATATGACTAGTTCTTGTATGCTTGTTTAGATAAAGTGTTGAGTTTTGTGTCCATTTTCTTGAGCTTGATGATGAAGTTCAAAACCAAAGGCTTCTTTGAAGACTTGGTGCTAAGAACTCTAAAGCTCACTTTATGTTGTTAAGATACATATTGGGTTAAGGTTATAATGTTCCTCTAAAGTCTTGTAAGAGCTCTAGTTAAGATAAAATGAGTTGCATTCATGTTTATGTTTATGCCTTGCATAGCATGTTTATTTTGATGCCATCACTAAGCTCTCAAGAATAACTAAATGAACTTGCATTATCATGTTTAAATTTCCAAGCTTGCATTTCATGTTTATATTTCAAGTCATCACTTAATCTTTAAAGATAATAATGAGGTTGCATCTCATATTTATTTTATGCTCTAACTTTATTTTATAATGAAGAGTAAAACAAGTGCATAGCATGTTTAAGTTTATGTCATCACCTAAACATCCTAGAGCTCAAAGACTTGCCCAAGTATCACAAGTAAAGTCTTAGAAAATGGAAGCATTTATGAATGCCATTTCGGCCTTATGATGATGATGAAGGACTTGATGTGAGTTCATCTAATCATAAGTGCCAATAGCTTATGTCTTGGAATTTTTCCAAGCTTAGGTAAACATAAAGAATGTCATGAACAAGATTTAATGTTTTAAATCTATTCATGAACAAATTATTTTAGCTACTGACCTCATCCACATTTATGTGATTTCAATGAGATTAATTGGTCTCTAGAAGAGTTTTGAGTTCCTAAAATGATTCCAAGAGAAACTAGCAACTTATATGCATTTAAATCATGAAATTATGTGATTATATGATGCTTGTATTTTTGGTTCTGCCTTGTGCACTTGGCCACTATATAAATTCTATTTTATGGTGTTAAAATGTGTAAAATTATGTTTGAGTGAAGTAAGGAATGATTTAGAGAAGTTATGAAAGAACAAGTAACTAGAAAGGACTTAAAATGAGAATTCTAGAACACTTAGATGCACAAATTGTAAATTCTGTTTCAGCATAATTGGACTTAAAAAATGGTTTATAATTAGTGGATATGTATAGGAATCCCTCATAATTGGTTTAGGAGTTGATTATAGAGCTTTAGGCGAAGACGAACTTAGAAAGGGTTAAAGAGGAGATTCTAGGACCCGTAATCATATGACAAAATTCTGCCCAAAGTGATAAAGTGCTGTTTGGTTATGTTAGTAAGCATAAACATTAGAGGAAATTATAGGTGATGATCCCTTAGGTGAAATAAAGATCCATAATGAAAGTTAGGATAATTAGAACATAAGTTTAAGACCCGTAAGGGCCAAAGCATAAGACACTATGAGAAAGAAGATGTGATGTGAGCATGAGACCGAGTGGGTATACTCGTGATGATGTGAATATGTTAATACCATGAGCATGAGACTATATGTGTATTTGTGACATGTTGTTGTGATGATGTGGTATGCTATGCTTAAGATGCATGAGAATGCGAAATATGAATGAGTTAGGAGGGTATGCTCCTATGATTAAGAGATTGATTTGATTGAGAAATTTCATGAGAACAACATGTATGGTTTGAGTTATGTGGCATGACTCAAATTTGAGGAAATTCAGAGTGTAGTTGTTATGCTCCGAATTTCCATCAAATTTGAGGGACTTAAAGAAAGTTTGAAAAGAAAGATTTTTAAATGTGACATGCCAAGACGTATTTCTCCTGCTAAGATGAGGAGAAAAGACCCATGGGGGATATGGTCATGGAGCCATATCAAAGCGGACAATGTCACTAGTCTTAACCAAATGATGCGTTTCGCAGCGAGACGTACTTCTCCTCCACGGTGAGGATAAGGTAAAACCATGAGGGCATCGACATTAGCCTGCCAAAGCAGACAAAGTCACTGGTCTTAACCAGTTGATGCATTTGAAAAGGAAAAAAGTCCCATGATGGGTGATTCCTTAGATCCCTGCGTACTCTGGGAGTCGAGGTTATTATTTTTATGATTATGATACACTTGTCAAGAGGATAAGTAAGAACTAGTGATGACTAGTTAAAGTATGAGCTCATAGCCTAGTATTGGGGTCAGTTACTATTTTCAAATACCATGATGTCACAAGTTTGAGAACAAAAAGACGAAAGTATCTTGCTTATGAAAGCGAAAGGTTGATCATGAAAGTTACATGCCATTTATATGAGAACTAATCATTGATGATATGTTATATTTGTTTGCTGCATAAAGTATTGCCATGCATTCATGTTCTGCTATGCTGCATACATGCATTAAGATCCATCATAAAAGTCATGGACCTTGGATAATTATGTAACGCCGATTTTCTCTATTGTGCAAATGACTGAAATACTCCTAAGGTCATTTTTACCCAAAATTAAAGGGATTAACCTACCCCCCAAATGGGTCAACTCAATGTTTCAAGGGATTGTATCTGTTACGTTTGATATTCTGAGGTGAAAATCTCGTTTTCTGAACTTTCGGCTCAAAATGACCAAAATACCCTCCTGTGTTATACAGGTAAAGGTGCTGTTTGAGCCCGGAATTCTTCCAGGAAGTTTAGAATGATGTTTTTAAGTGATATTTGATGTTTAGTTAGCAGAATTAGTCCAAGTTTTAGTGCAAAATTACCATTTTGCCCCTAGAACGTGTCCAGTGGTCCTAATGACGCAATTAAGCAAACCTAAGCAATATTAGGCTCTAATCGAAGATTAATTTATTTTGATAATTAATCTAGAGTCAAAATAATTTATTAAGGTTAATTAGGACCTAAGATTGCTTAGTTAAACTCTAATTGCATTCTTTGATTCAAGATTCCTAGTCATGGAATCTTGAATAGTATTTTCTTTCTCCAATTCCTTAAATTAAGGAATTGTGCCATACCTCATTTGATCAAAGAATGATTTTAAATTGTTAATCTAGCAAGATTACCCTCCTAATCAAGTCTTGACAACCTTAATTAGCCAATTACCTCACCTAAACACTTTCTTACAACTCCTAAACAAAACCTTAATCAAATAAACACTTAAACACATCACTAAACCACAATTACATGAACAATTTTTCCTCCCCCTTGGCTGCCCAATCTAGCCGAATGCATGGCCCAAACAAAGTGTCACATGTTGAATTTTATCTCACTTAAAGAGCCATGCCTTGCCCATACTTGTGCCCATACTCAACCATGCTTAAAGCCATACCTTTTAAGAGATATTTCCTCCTCCTCCTCTCCAAAATAGCACCGTTCCTCCTCCCTCTTTGAAGCCTCAATGTTGAAAATTTCTATAAATACCAAGCCTTGAAGAACCTTGAGACACTTTGGTTCATTTGCTAAGTTCACACTTCTTACAAAAATTCTCTCATTTCCTCTCAAATTCCCTCACATTGGCCGAATTCTTCCTCCAAGTTTCAAGAGGATTTCCTTCTCATTTCATCAAGAAAACAAAGCTTCCTTTCATCTCTTTTAAAGATTTCATTTGATAGGGGTTTATCTTTAAAGTTTTACTTGCTTCCTTTGAGATAAGTTGTAGATTTCTCTTGGTTTCAAACTCTTTTTCTCCTCTTCATCTTTTCGGCCTTGGAGCCTTGTTGCTCAAAGAACTTTAGCTTGATTATGAGGTTTCAAGATAAAGACTTGTTGATGTCTTGTGAGAAATCTCTAAAGCATGAAACAACTTGGTCTTGGACCATACATACTTGTGTTTCTTTCTTTTCCTTGCTTATATTTTTGGTTCCTTTTTCCTTTCTTTCTTGAATGTTTTCGGTTCTCCCCTTTTCCTTTAAAAGATTTCAGTTTCCTTTCCTTTTATTGAACAAAGTTTGCTAAAAATGTTAAGTAGATCACAAAAGTTTTGTTAAAGAAAATTAATCCTATGTTTTCAAAGAGCTCTAAGCTTACCCTTGCCAACCTTAAAGTTGGTCGGCCGTTCTAAGAGTTTTACTCTAGATTGAAGCCCATGAGCAATAAAATAAAGAATATGACTTAGTTCTTTGTATTTTTGTTTAGACAAAGTGTTGAGCTTTGTGTCTATTTTCTTGAGCTTGATGATGAAGTTCAAAACCAAAGGCTTCTTTGAAGTCTTAGTGCTAAGAACTCTAAAGCTCACTTTATGTTTGTTAAGATACACATTTGGGTTGAGGTTATGATGTTCCTTTAAAGTCTTGTAAGAGCTCTAGCTAAGATAAAATGAGTTGCACACATGTTTACCTTTATGCCTTGCATAGCATGTTTATTTTGATGTCATCACTAAACTCTCAAGAATAACTAAATGGACTTGCATTATCATGTTTAAATTCCAAGCTTGCATTTCATGTTTATATTTCAAGCTATCACTTAATCTTTAAAGATAATAATGAGGTTGCATCCCATATTTATTTTATGCTCTCACTTTACTTTCTAATGAAGAATAAAATGAGTGCATATCATGTTTAAGTTTATGTCATCACTTAAATGTCCTAGAGCTCAAAGACTTGCCCAAGTATCTTGCATAAAGTTTTAGAAAATGGAGGCATTTCAAGGAATACCATTTCGGCCTTGTGGTGATGATGATGGACTTGGATGAGTTCCTCTAGTCATAAGTGCCCATAGTCTAAGTCTTGGAATTTTGTAAGATTAGATGTATTCAAGGAACTTTATGAACAAAGTTTTATGTTTTAAATCCATTCCTTGAGCTAAATAATTTAGCTACTGACCTAGCATATATTTTTATGATTTTAATGAGATAAATTGGTTTCTAAAAGAGTTTTGAGTTCCTAAAATTATTCCAAGAGAAAACTAGCAACTTGTATGCATTTTAATTCATGAGATTATGTGATTTTATGAGCTATATAATTTCGGTTCTGCCTTGGTTGATTGGCCACTGTATAAATTCTGTTTTATGGTGTTAAAATGTGTAAAATTATGTTTGAGTGAAGCAAGGAACGTTTTAGGGAAGTTTAGGAAGAATAAGTAACTAAAAAGGATTTAAAATGTGAATTCTAGAACACTTAGATGCACAAATCTATAATTTGTTTCAGCATAATTGGACTTAAGAGAAATGGTTTATAATTAGTGGATATGTGTAGGAATCCCTCATAATTGGCTTAGGAGTTAATTATAGAGCCTTAGGCGAAGAGGAACTTAGAAAGGGTCAAAAATGAAGATTCTAGGACCCCGTAATTATGAGGTAAAATTCTGCCCAAAGACATAGAGCTGTTTGGTTATGTTATAATTCATAAACATTAGAGAAAATTTTAAGTAATGATCCCTTAGGTGTTATAAAAATCCATAACAAAGGATAGGATAGTTGGAACACAAGTTTAAGACCCATAAGGGCCAAAGCATAAGACACCATGAGATAGAAGGTGTGATGTGAGCATGAGACCGAGTGGGCATACACATAATGATGTGAATATGTTAATATCATGAGCATGAGACTTTGTGTGTATTTGTGGCATGTTGATGTGATGACGTGTTATGCCATGTTTGAGATGCATGAGATTTTGAAAATATGAATGAATTAGAAGAGTATACTCTTGTGAATTAAGGATCTATTGAGAAAGTTTCATGAGGATGATGTGTGTGGTTGAGTTATGTGGCATGACTCAAATTTGAGGAAATTTGGAGTGTAGTTATTATGTTGTCAAATTTCCGTCAAATTTAAGGGACTTGAGAAAGTTTTGGAAAAGAAAGATTTTTATATGTGACATGTCGAACGCATTTCTCCTGCTCCGGTGAAGAAAGGAAACCGTGCAGGGTATGGTTATGGGGGCCATCCAAAGCGGACAATGTCACTGGTCTTAACCATGATGCGTTCGCGATGAGACGTACTTTTGCTGAGGGAGAAGGTAAAACTATGAGGGCATAGACATTAGCCTCCCAAAGCGGACAAAGACACTAGTCTTAACCGTTGATGTGTTTCAGAGAAGGAAGAAAGTCCCATGATGGGTGATTCCTTAGGTCCCCGCTTTGGGAGTCCTAACATTTTCCTGTAGAATTACCGAATTACCCTAGGTAATTTTTCATATAATTTGAGACCGAACAATCCTCAATAAAGGAATATAACATTAGAAGAAAGGATAGGAGCAATTCGTGCGAGAGTTGCAAACCCAAAATTTCTGTACGTGTAAAATGACCAAAATGCCCCTAAGGTTATTTTACTCAGAAAATGAGGATCGTGGGTCCCACCCGTCCTCAAGGGGATGTTTTGATGTTAATAAGGGATTGTTTGTGTTATGTGTGTTAATAGAGGAGAAGAATCCTAATTTTGAGCTCCGATGCGAAATGACCAAAACGCCCTTACGGTTTTAACTCCGATTTGCATGCCAACTGAGCCCGAACCTCACTAAAATGTTTTAAAACATGTTTTTAAGCTATGATTAACCATTAGTTAAGCTCAGGTGGTCTCGGGCAATTTTTAAGTAAAATTACCATTTTGTCCCTCTCTTTGTAAGTTTGCGAATTTTGAGATTTTTGATTCGTGTAGCAAAACCTAAGCAATATTAGGCTCAAATTAAAGGTTATTAGATTCTAATTATTAATCTAGAGTCAAAATTATTTATTTAGATTGATTAGAACTTAAAATTGCTTAAAAACACCCAAATTGCTTACTAATTCACCTAAGCCCTTAATTGCAAATTCTCTAATTTGCAAAGATACCTTACCTACACCTAAATAATACATGGAACACACAAATTTCTCTTCCATGGGCTGCAAATGGCTGAAATTATGGAGCCATAATGCATCAGAATATTGCTAAATAATGCACTAAATCAAAATGCCAAAAATATCACCATGAAACATAATTCCAAATTCATACAACTTCTCTTGAATCCATGTTTTCCTCCCTTTGTTCCCTTTGAAATTCCACCAGCCTTCCTCCTCCCTTTGTCCATTTATGAGCCTCAAAATCTCTATAAATAGGCATGCTTGAAGGAGTGTTAGAGGCCTTAGTTCATAACTTACACAATTCTAGTTTTTAGAAGCACCAAAAGCTTTCTTTCTTCCTCCTCTTGGCTAAAACTTCTTCCATTTCTCAAAGAGATTTTCTTTCATTTCACTCAAGGAAACCAAGTTCTTTTCCTTTCCTTCAAATAAAATTAGGTAGGGAGTTGTCTTTAAGCTTATTTCTATGCTTTGCTAAGTGTTGTTCTTGGTTCAAAATGATGATTTCATGGAATTTCTCTAGCTTTTCCATTCGCTTTTCTTCTTTCTTTTCCTTTGAACATTTTGGCCATAAGGCCTATATGGGAATATGATGATAGCTTGATGATGAGGACCTTGAGTGTTGGTTGTAAATCCATCACAAGTTAGGCCTCTAAAGCTTGAAAATTCCACTTGATGCAAAACTTTAAAGAATGATGTTTTTATGATGTAAAAATAAAGATCTTGAGTTTAGAACTTGAAAGATGTATTTTTCACTTTGTCTTGCTAAGATATATTGGGTTAAATTTATATTTCTCTAAAGTCTTGGAGGAGCTCTAGTAAAGAAATAAAATGAACTTGCATCCATGTTTAAGTTTATGCCTTGCATAACCATGTTTACTTTCTATGTCATCACTAAATTCTCAAGAATGAATAAATGAACTTGCATATTCATGTTTAAATTTCCAAGCTTGCATTTCATGTTTATGTTTCAAGTTGTCACTTAATCTTCAAAGATAATAAAGAGGATGCATCTCATATTTATTTTATGCTCTCACTTTATTTTATAATGGCTAAAAGAATCAATGCATGACATGTTTATTTTATGTCATCACTTAAAGATCCTAGAGTTCAAAGACTTGCCCAAGTATCACAAGCAAAGTTGGAACCATGGTAATAAAAACTCTAAAGCTTCCTTAAGATTATGGGAGCCAAAGAAATCATTCTTTAAAAAGTCTTGAGTTTGGAGCTTAATAAGATGTAATAAGAATTCTCTTCTCCCTTCACCGGTAGGTGGACTCCGCCACTAAGTTTCTTAAGATTCTTCTCCCTCCACTGGTCCAATGTGGACTACCGCCTCCAGTTTCTTGCATATCATGTTTATAATTCCAAGTTATCACCTTATAAAGACAAGATTAAAATGAGGTTGCATAGCATGTTTATGATTCTAGTTATCACCTAAATCTTTAAAGCTCAAGACTTGCTCCTTTTATCTTAAGTGAAAATTTTAATCGTGAAGATTCTTTCAATGTATAAATCGGCCTCATGATTAAGGTAGGCCTAAAGTGATTTTAAATAGCTACTGATTTAGTTCTAAAATTTCTTTCAAGAGTAACAAAAAGAATTAGTTTTTAAAGAGTTTTAAGGCCTTGCAAAGATTTTATGGGATACTAGTATCTTACTTGTACTTAAAAATGTGATTTTAAGCAATTATGTGAGGTTCATGATTCAGCCACTAATATGAGTTTAGTACTACTGTATGATGATGGTTTAATATGTTTGAAGTTGTGATAATTATGGTTGATTGCTAAAAGAATGATTCTATGCATGTTAGAGATAAAACTAGCTTCCTAGAAAACCGTAAAAGCAAGATTTCTAGAACTTTAGAGAATGAAATTTATGCATTCTATCCAGAACCTTTAGTGGCCTTAAGAACCAGATTTTATCATGTTTAGATAAGGGAGAATGATTCATAATTGGTTTAGTAATTAATTTTAGCATCATAGGGAAACCGGTAACGAAAAGGGTTAAAAATGCAACTTCTAGCACACCGTAAAACCTTAAGAACAACTTACTGTCTATGCTGCCCCATATAGTCTAATAACGTTCTTAGGACTTATAATTGATGGTAATAAATCCCTTAGATGCATAATTAATTAGTTCAATAATTAAGGTTGCCCGATTCTAGAGTTTCTTGTTTAAGACAGCTTTTCAATAAGGATTTATGATGATGCCTCTTTGATGTTTAAATGATAAGTCTATGTAGTGATTTGATGCTTATTAAGTATTTGATATCATTAAATGATTTCCGGGCTTGCATGTTATAGTTGCTGTTGCAAACAATGAGAATGATTATGCATGAAATAATGAAATATTCTTTGTTATTTAAAAATTTACCCTTGTTGCTTGGAAGAAAGTATATTACTATAAAAGTGTAATTTGAAAAGGTTCTGGCTAGGAAAGACTTGGTATTTAAGCGTGTCCATTTGTGACCCACCTCTCTTTCCTGGGAATCTCCCGGATGCATGATTACAGTTGGTATATATATTATTCCAAATAAGACTATAAACGAGAAAATGTTATGAATGATTATGAATTAAGAATTGTATTATGATATAACATGCAAAGACTTAATGGTGACTTAAACTTATGAGGAAATGATCCTTTGGACCCATCAACTATAGGTGGTGAAAAGGTGATTCTTGCCCCCTAAACCGTTCTCTCAAAAGGGTAGAGTCGGGATTTTAACTTATCAAAAGGGATAAGTATATGCTAGTGACGACTAGTAAGGTATGAGCTCATAACCTAGATTACTCCCAAAAGGGTGGAGTATAGGGTGGCCAGGAAAATGATGATGAAAGTAACTTTAAGTCACCTAAGGAACTAAGTAACGTATTATGTGATTATGATGTTCTTCTATGCATAGTATATATGAGATAATGATGAGAAATATGATATTCTTCTATGCATAATATTTATGATATGATGATGAGGAATATGATGTGGTCTTATGCATAATTATGTTATTATATATGAAAGGAAAAGTTCATTATAAACATGACATGCTAAGTTTATGATGCATTATAAGACGCATGATTAAAATGACGACCTTAAAGTATATTTTGAATTAAATAAATGAATCTTAGCATGCTCACATTTTCATAATGAAACACGAGGTTCTTGGGAACGATGATGATGACACGATGCATATGAGGTGAGTACCCTGAGATTCTTTTATAAGTTTCTCATTCCCTCTTTCTTTCTTTCCATCTCGTCTTAGAAAGTGATGGTGATGTTCGTGATTCCTATTGATGCTCTCACCTGGTAGATGCACGTGATCTTGTGAACCAGCTTATTATCCTTGAGGAACGTATTGCTAGACCTTGGGCGTGAACTGGATATCTATTCCTATCTCTAGAGTGTTATAAATAGGTGCCATTAATAGATGTTTTTCCATCCATATATTATTTATGTTTTGTTGATTGCCTACATCTAGCTTAACTCTGTTGGTAGGCAAAATATCTATGTGAAATGTAATTATGGATGTCATATGATGGAGCCAATATGATGTGTTCTTCATGATATGTCTTCTTGTTTTCTGCTTTATCCTGATTATCATTCACGTTATGCACGGCTCACGTTTTCAATTATGTTTAAAAAAAAAATGGCTCGTAATTTCACTAAGTATTTTCAAAGCATGATTAAGGAACTGAAGCAAAGAGTAAAGTCTAGTAATTAATCAGATATGACCTAGGCGTATTGGGTTAATTATTAGGGTGTTTAAAGTCAGGGTTGTTATTTTTATGATTATGATTATGATTCGCTTATCAAGAGGATAAGTAAGAGCTAGTGACGACTAGTGTATGAGCTAATAGCCTAGTATCAGGGGTTGGTTAATATTGTTTTCAAAAGATCATGATGTCACAAGTTGAGAAATGAGAAAGATGAAGAATACCTTGCTTATGAAAGTGGAAGGTTGATCATGAGAATGCCACTTATATGTGAACTACTTGTTAATGATATGTTTTAATTGTTGCTTTGTATTGTCATGCATTCATGTTATGGTATGTTGCATACATGCATCAAGATTCATATAGAAGACACGGACTTTGGATAATTATTTTTATGAAAACCTCATAATGAACCTTTGCATGTTTAACCTTTTTATAATAAACCCAAGATTCCTAGGGATGTAAACGATGACACTAGATAGAGGATTTCCCTCCTTGAGATTCTTTAGCAAGATTCTTAGCCCTCTTTATCTTTCTCTTTCTATTATGTCTCCGCCTAGATGGCATCGTTCGTAATCTTCGTTGACACCCTGGTGTAGGAGGTGCACTACGACCCAGATCATTAGTCCTAC